>CAUYUJ010003288.1:47500-62500 GCA_963575745.1 Prorocentrum cordatum
TGCAATTGAAGATCAACTTACACATCGAATGCACATCGGACTTGTACATCGAACTGCAACCAAGCCGCAAGTGTACATGAATTTCGAAACGCATTTCGAAAGTCGTTTTCCAGTATATGCGAAAATGCACATATCTATACACGTCAGCAATCGGAGCGCACCTGAAATGCACATCGCCACCGCTGTGCTAGTCGAAATAAATATCCACACGCTATCGAAATGCGCATCAAAATCCACGTCCCCCGCCCGAAACGTCCTTGTCACCCGACGGGTGGTGCGCGATTTATAGTTCTGCGGTTCGGGAGGACTGCGCTGCAGAGAATGGACAGACCGCTGTGCGACGGCACGACTACTGGCCCTAGAGAAAGCCTTCCCCCGTTTGCTCTGTGAGTGGAGGGGAGGAGGGACAAGCGAGCAGCCTCCCGTTAAGCCAAGCAAGGATAATGCTGATCACGAAATGCATAGTTATGAGCACATAGCCACTATCGCGTGGCATCGCAATGCTTACTGACTGCGACACGCCACGCTGGGGCCCAAGAAATGAAACTCTGCCGCAACGCCAGAAAGGCTTCCGTGCCCCCAGCTGCTTCGGAGGCGCGCCTGTCAAATTCCCGAGGCCACGTTGCTCGCGGGCGCCCTTTCGTGCTCGGGGTGCGAGGGCGGAGGGCGAGGAGGCGAGCGGGCCGAGACACTTCCAGCGCGCGTCTCCCCAAGCCGCGCTCGGACGCGTCAGCGCGCAAACAGGAGCCGCGCTGCCGGGCCCACTGCGCAAGTCAAACGGGGCACGCCCGCAGGCAGCAGCGGCGCGCTCGTCGTCGAGACCTCAGGGCGAGGCATTTGTCGCCCTGGGCCTCTCCCTGGGCGTCGAATACCAAGGGCGCTCCACCTCCGTCTCAAACTTGAGCCGCCGGTACTCGCTGCTTCGCGACATGCAACCGAGAGCCACAGTGTCGAGGATGCAGCTGGCGACGGCCAGGAGTGCGAGGGTGGTCGTCACCAGGAACATGAGCTGCATGGTGTCCCAAACCCTAATGGAGCCTGTCTGCTCCACGACAATTCGGATGCCGCGGAACTCCTCGACCTCCCTGGTGACCTGGCTGCTGAAACAAACCATGCGCCAACTACCACGAGGCCATAGCGTGCAGCGGAAACGCATAACTGGGCTGCGTGGGAAACTCATGCGTCACCAAAATTACCAAGAACCGAATGTGTGCGAGGTGGCGCTAGGCACAATCGCTAGCATGTGCGTTCCAGTTCCAGATCGCGTAAGACCTGTCCTCTGAGCAGGGAAAGAAGACCCCAGCAAAACCCCGCGGCGGTGGTATGAATCTGCTGCGAATATGCCTAACGTGAGGCCTGCTACATCATTGCAACGTATTGCGCGCGCGCTTCATGTGGCGAGAATGACGCCATTCGACATGTGCGTGAACGTTGATGACTCCCCCCTCAGACAAATCGGCGGCAGATCGTAGGGAGCGGGGAGAGGGTAGAACCAATCCTCGTCCTCCTCCTCCTCCTCCTCCTGCTTCGTTCCCTTCCCTCTCCCCCCCGCGCCCCCCCCCCCCCGCCCCCCCAATGCGCGGGGGGCAATCCGCTGTACCTCATTACACGGCAGCGCCTCAACACAAACAAACATACCGAACAAAGCTTACCATCAAATCTGACACATCTCAATGTGCAGGGACCACTCTTTATGGTCGCAGAGGTGCTACCATCGCTCATTGAATGCACGCTGGGGAGCTCGTGGGGTCCATTGGTTAGTCTTTCGCCGAGCATTCAAGCTGCTACTGCTATGGATTCTAGATAGCGAGCGTTTTCTTATTCGGCGTTTCGGCACTGGGCGGAAGGAGGGGGGGGGGTCTGGCTCCGTACCTCTGCTAAGTGCGGCTGTTTGGAACCGCGCGCCCTCTGGGGAGGGGGGCCCACCTGCTCGGAGCAGGCGCGCCCAAACCAGTCAAGATCTGCTCCACGATGGGGGGGCGGGGTGGGAGGGGGGGCACGAGAGCCCGCGCAGTCGGCAACACAGTGAGTGAGGCAACGACCACATGAGCAGCAGAGCCATCGTTTCGCCTCTTCGAGCGCCTGGGTGCACGAGCAGCGCCAGAGGAGCGCCCGTGGAAGGGCCCGAGGAACAGCAAGCCCCTGCCGAACTCAAGCTGGTCCTTCTTTGAGCGCCTTGGCTGAGATCGGGCATGTCCTCCTACAGGCGGAGCTTGGACGAAAAATAACAAATAGCCAACACAGACTCAACAAAACCCAAAATCTGCCGGCCCCCTTGTGGGGCCACCAGGCTGTAGGGCGAAGGTTCGCAGTTTCCTGTACCAGTTGCAGCTTCCAATTTCCACTGTTACAGTTCTGCTTCTTGCTACTTACTGTGCCTTGTTGATGGACCGCGCGAGGGGGGGAGGCCCAAAACGGGCATTTCTACCACGCACTGAGCGTGTGCTCTGAATTGCTAGGGTGCGTTAAAATTGACACCCCTCGCGCAGATCGGCGGGGTCAGGGTGCAAAAACACAAGGGATTTGCCACATTTCTAAAATTTGCTGGCACCCCTCAAGCAGATCGGCTGGGTCAGGGTCCAAAAACACAATGGAGTTGCCACATTTCTGACATTCGGTGGCACCCCTCACGCAGATCGGCGGGGTCAGGGTGCAAAAACACAATGGAGTTGCCACATTTCTGAAATTCGCTGGCACCCTTCACGCAGATCGGCGGGGTCAGGGTGCAAAAACACAATGGATTTGCCACATTTCTGGAAATTCGGTGGCACCCCTCACGCAGATTTGGAGGGTCAGGGTCCAAGAACACAGGGGATTTGCCACATTTCTAAAATTCGGCGGCACCCTTCACGCAGATCGGCAGGGTCAGGGTGCAAAAACATATGGGATTTGCCACATTTCTGGAATTTCGGTGGCACCCCTCACGCAGATCCGTAGGGTCAGGGTCTAACAACACAAGGGATTTGCCACAATTCTGAAATTAGGTGGCACCCGTGACGCAGATCCGTAAGATCAGGGTCGAAAAAACAAACAGGTCCCGACACTGCTTCACGGCGGCGCCGAGACCTCATGATTTAGCTTTTGCATCTCCAGTTATCCGAGACAGGGGGCCGGCGGCATGGGGCGAAGCCCTTACGGATAATCGAGTAAACGTCCCAGGACTACCGGTATGTTTGCATATTCATCCTGTAGGAAGACGTGCTCGACTTAAGCCTTGGCGTAAATACAGAGTTTGTCAATAAGTTTGCAATGCGTTGGCACTAAAGTTCGGATGCCCTCCCAGCGCGACAGCGCGCGCACCGTCGAGGGTGGACACGGCCCCCACTAGCAACACACCCTTTCATGGAAACGACCCTGGCCCAAACACAGCGGGTGCAAGCCGGCAACAAAAAGCTGCCGCAGAATCCCCTCGAGAACAAGGAAGGGAATTCGCTGATCGACTTGGCAGGGTGGAGATTCTGTCGGCCTCCGAACACTTCTGGAAAGTCGTCCGTCGCCCTTCGCACCACACAGAAACTGCGCATGAACCACAAACGGCCTTCCGGAGACCTGGAGGCACTTGCATGCTGTGGGCCTTTCTTCCTCGTCGTCCTGCGCATCTTCATCCACCTCTCATCCTCGTCATCCTTCTCGTTGTTGGCGTGAAAGAAACGAGTCCTGAGGGAAAGGGTCCTGGATCGTGGGGCTTCGGCAACTGAGCATCTTAGCTTGTGGTTCAACTGAATTATGTTTGCAAGATGGCGATGATGCGCTAAGCCTCCTATCCCTATCGCCTCGTAGACAAATGCCAGGCATATTGATGCCTCTATATTTCTCTCTCCCTCCCTCCCCACAGCAAGCGGATCGGGAGGAAGTCTGTCTGCCTGCTGGTGGTCTTCGTCCGAGAAATAGTCCACCTTGCGAAGCTTGACATCGCCAGTGGAATGCGGAATGACGTGGTACTTGTAAAACATGGTAGGCCCCGTGGGCTTCCAGGGAGAAACCTTTGGCGCCGTTCTCAAACAAAACGCACGTTAGCATCTTCCGATTTCGTGGTGTGGGCTCTGGCAAAGGCCGGGCGAAACTCACCGCAGGAAACCAGCCTGCGTGCGTCCCTGCGAGACCTCCGCTCCCAAACGGCCCCACCCCGATCCTTCGGGGCTTGGCACAATCGACTACAGCTCAAGTGGGCTTTTTTTTCTACCCCGCAACCTGGAGACCGAGCCATGGAACCTCATTGCTGTATTCTATTCGGACAACAATGGCAAAACCGTCGTTCCGGTACGTCTCGCCGGCCCCGTGGGTCACATTATTGTCCAGCGCGACGCCCGCGGTCTGTATCAGCCTGCTGAGCTTCAGGAGGTCGCCCTTCGTCGTTGCGGCAACGTGGTTCTTCCGCACCCAGTAGTCTGCCAACTCGAACTCGTCTACCAGGTCGGGCTCATCGGAAGGCTCCATCGTCTCGTAACTCCCTTTCTTCTTGTAAGGGGTATCCTGTGGCTCAATATCATGATACACAACAGGCGGCAAATCTATGATGACCTTACAAATCAACCTTCGAGTGATACGGTGGTTGTAGGCAGCTTTCGGCTCGCGATCGGCGTCGTATCGGGCTCGCAGTCTACCCCCTGACCAATCTCTCCCAACAAATGTACTCATCCTGGCTCTTATAATCCGATCGCGTGACTGTATTGACATTCGGACTCTTCTGGCTCATCCCACACTCTACTGACACCTATTTCCACACTTCTTATAACACTTTGAAAGTCTAACCGCACACTCACAGTTGTCGCTCTATCTTCCAATCGAGCCACATGCGTGCACATCAGACTGTAGTTATGAATTGGACCTGCCTTTCGACATTCATTCTTCCCCAAAAAGTGCGTGCACTCAGGCGCTTTTCCTTGCTTGTGTCGATAAGGAGCTGGATTCGTGACCGCCTCGTGTGCTGGATGGGTCTGGCGTTAGGTCGGGCGTGTCCCCCTACAGGCCGATTTTCGAGGAAAAATAAGAAGATGTCAAACATATTCAAAAATCAGTATTAAAAACTAAACAGACAGTCCCCATACGATTTGTTTGACTATTTCTGAATGTTCCCGCTGTAGAGGGACAGGCCCTACTCAAGTCTGGCGAGGCTTCGGCACGTTGTCGACCGTAGCCGCCTCGTGCGTTGGGCGCGTCTTGGCGAAGCCTCGTGCGTTGGGTGGCCGCCTCGTGCGTTGGGTGGCCAGCCTCGTGCGTTGGCCAGCCTCGTGCGTTGGATGGGCCTGGCGAGGCTTGGCCACGTGGCCGCCTGTGGCCGCCTCGCGCGCTGGGCGGGTCCGGCGAAGCTTCGTCACGCTGCCGCCCGTGGCCGCCTCGTGGACGTCCCTGGCGCTGTGGGGCCCCAGCGAGGCTTCGCAACGCTGCCGCCCGCGGCCGCCTCGCAGTCTGAGAAGGGGCTGCACCGCACAGCTCGCACCACGTAACAGTCACTGCATAGCCTGCGCAACGTGGGCTGCATCGCATCGCTTGCGTACAAGCTATCACCACACACATTGTACCGCACAGCGCTCACCACATGCATTGCACGCACACACACACACATGGCTTGCACCACACATTGCACATAGCCTTATAGCGTGGAGCGTGTGGCGTCCCGTGAGCCCGGAGCCTGGGATCATATTTGCTGCTCTCTTCGGGTTTCGCGGGGCCAAGCCCCACCTGTGTGGGTGACCAAGTGGGGCGGAGATACCATGCCCCAGTGGGGATGGGGATAGGTTACACAATGCTGACCATCAGCATCCGATCCGCAGTCCTCGTGGCTGTCCTCGCTGGTCGGAGACGCCCGCGTCCGGGCCCTGGCCGCGATCAGCGCCGGGGCATCCGGGTCCCTGGGCGGCAGGGCTGAGCCTCGGGGAGGTACCCGAGCGGTCATGGTGATAGCGCGTCTGACCTAGCCACGAGTCCGGAGCTGAACCACCATGAAGACGCACGAACTCTTCGGCAGAACTGGCAGGGATGGCCTGAACAGGACGGGCTGAATGGGCAAATATGGGCCGTGCAAGCGCTGGATGCAAAGGCGGCCTTCATGAACAACTGCATCCGTGCTACGTATGCAAAGTACGGGCACCCCTTCTGAGCGGATTGCTGGAGCTAGTGTGGGAGACGTTCAGGCCTTTTTCACAAGATCCGTTGGGCTGCTGGATTAGAGTTGCTGTTTCTGTTGGGTCCTCGTTTTGAAGAGACGGTCCCCGCGTTCCTCTCCTCTTCTCCTCTTCTTTCCCCCCCTCCTCCCTGCTCCCCCTTCCACGCGTTTCACCCACCCAGTACAGCGTTTCGTGGCCCCACAAGGGGGCTCCACCGAAGGTCCCAGTGGCACCGACCGCATGCGTCAGCCACCACCCAGCACAGCCCTTGCTCCATGCGTTTCGCCCACCGAGTACAGCGTTTCGTGGTCCCATAAAAAGGACTTCTACCGAAGGTCCCAGTGGCACCGCCCGCATGCGTCCGCCACCACCCAGCACAGCCCTTGCTCCCTGCGTTTCACCCACCCAGTACAGCGTTTCGTGGCCCCATAAGGGGGCTCCACCGAAGGCCCCAGTGGTACCGCCCGCATGCGTCCGCCACCACCCAGCACAGCCCTTGCTCCCTGCGTTTCACCCACCCAGTACAACGTTTCGTGGCCCCATAGGGGGCTCCACCGAATGTCCCAGTGGCACCGCCCGCATGCGTCCGCCACCACCCAGCACAGCCCTTGCTCCCTGCGTTTCACCCACCCAGTACAGCGTTTCGTGGCCCCATAAGGGAGCTCCACCGAAGGCCCCAGTGGCACCGCCCGCATGCGTCAGCCAACACCCAGCACAGCCCTTGCTCCCTGCGTTTCGCCCACCCAGTACAACGTTTCGTGGCCCCATAAGGGGCTCCACCGAAGGCCCCAGTGGTACCGCCCGCATGCGTCAGCCACCACCCAGCACAGCCCTTGCTCCCTGCGTTTCGCCCACCCAGTACAGCGTTTCGTGGCCCCATAGGGGGCGCCACCGAAGAAGGTATTCACAATCGCGGTACTCACAACTGCATATGGTTGGGTCCTTCCCCAGGCGAATTTCCTCCCCCTCCTCCTCCTCCTCCTCCTCCTCCTCCTCCTCCTCCTCCTCCTCCTCTTTCTTCTCCTCCTCCTCCTCCTCGTTTCCTTCTCCTCCTCCTCCTCCTCTTCTTCCTCCTCCCCTTCTACTTCTCCTTCTCCTCCTCCTCCCCCTTCCCCTCCCCTACCCTACTCCTCATCTTCTTCCTCCTTCTCCTCCTCCACCTCCTCCTCCTCCTCTTCCCCCTGGTCCTGATCCCCCTTCCCTGATGAGACGGTGCAAAGTTTCACCCATCTCTGCTTGCGACTGCCGGAGCTTGAGATATTGCCCGCGCGAAGGGAGCGCATGACGTCTGAGCCGATGAGTGCACGGTCCCTGGTGTGAGGTCGCCGTGGGGAAACGCGGCGGGCTTCCTCGCTCCGTTTCGGGCCCCTGGACTGCCACAGATCGACACGGCTAGAGAGGTCAAGCGCAGAGACGGGGTCGAGAGCCACAGAGGTGTGTTTCATCACAGCGCTGTGACGTTAGGGACGGGCGGAGCTGGGACTGGCCATGTACTACATACGCACCACCTCCCCTTCATCATATCTCTTCTCCTCCTCTGGCTATTTCCAGCCTGGAGGGCAGTTCTCGTGCACGCAGAGGATGGGCACATCCGTGCAGTTCTCCGATTCGGATTTCGAGTTATCCTCGCACACCTTCGGGGGGAGGAACTATTCGCGCGGCATAAGCGTGTACGGACGCGTAAGCATCTGGGCTCGCTCTTGAGAGAAGGGCGGTGGGGCGGCGCACGAGCCCGAAGAAAAGAAGGTTCTGCAACCGCGTCGATCACGCGGCAACGGTGCAATATCTCATCTCGCGGTACGAGTCCAAAACGATCTCATCACTTGATTTTGAAACTACCAGCGCGGAGCCGAGAATCTTGTAATGCCCGGGCTTCCCGATGAGCGCGCCTCAACCAGCCTCGCGGGTGACGGATGCGCACTGCTCCGGAAACGGCGTGCAACGATCCAAGACCAACTATTTACCCGAGGGTCCCCATCATACCAATCTCCCGAGCGTCTTCGCTTGCGCGAACGACCAATGGACAATGGCGCGGACACTTGCATCTGGGCGCGCAACCATAATACAGACACAGACAACGATGCAGACACACAAGTAAATACCATAATGAGAGAGACAAAAGCACGGACGCACACAAAAATTCCTGCGCAACCACGCAAGCGCACACTCTCAGACACACACACACACACACACATGCATGTTTACGCACATCAGTGTAAATACGCTCGCATCCGACCCTCGAATTCATATCACACAATTACACGCACGCGCTAGGTATACAAGCAACTCGCGCAACCCGTGCCAAAAGGACCTGTCAAAACCAACCCTGCCGTACTCATTTGGCCCACGTTGCCTCCCAAATGCCAAGCATCTCGAAGTCGTACGCCTTCGTGCCGTCACCGGTGTAGGTGGTCGACTGCGAATGCGCCTTATTGAATACTCATCCTCCCCCTTGACATGCTCCAGCTTGTCAATGGTTTACTGGGATTCCCCCCCAAACGGCACACAGACCAATCTCCTGGCGGGGACCGTGGGTTGGCAAGCGTTGCGAAGATTGCTACGCAACGTTCGGCATGAGACTAGTGTTCTTTTCCGCGGCCCTGGGAAAAGTGGGTAAAGGACGACACCAGGTTGGGGACATGATCTCCTCGATATCCTCTGGCACAAGATGAACAGAAGTGCGCCACTCCTGATCGGGAGTCCGTTCATCGGACTTTTAATATACACCCGAGCGCGATGCATCCCATCGGATACTGATGATCTGTTCCACGAAACGCCTGGTTCGTTGGTCGCAGCGCGCCCCATGGGAGTCTACTACTGCATTCAAGAATGGCCCCCCTTGCGCGCCAGCATATCACAAGAGAATGTAGCACAACTGCGTAGACACGTGCACCACTGAGGCTGCGTCCGGAGACCATCCCGAGCTTTGGCGCTGATGCCAGGGGGGGAATTCGGATGGGGATGAGGCGGAAAGGGGGGAGGTGGGAGGATGCAGGAGGGAGGAGATGGATTGATGGTGAAGAAGGGTAGGGGGAGGGAGGGGAGGGGAGGATATCGGATTGATTGGAGAGAGGGAGGGAGAGGAAGCGGAGGCGAGAAGGGAGGATGCGGGAAGGGGGGCGGTGGGAATACTGGAGAGGTCGAAGGCTCTCGTCTGATTGCGAACCCGACGGGTCGAGGCCACCAGTGTCGGGGGCGGGCAGCGCTCAGCGCAGAGGACGCGCTCCAGCGCCTGGGCAGCTCGAGGAGCGCGCAGCCTAGCGGGCCGAAGGCTGGCGCACGACACGTCGGCCCACTGGCTGCAGGAGGAGCGACGGGGGGGAAGAAGCAGCAGCTACTCGCCCATCGGTCGGAAGAAGTAGGCAGAGACAGGAAGCACGGTCGGACTTGACTGGAGAAGACACACGGGAGGACACGAGACCCTTGCGCGGGCCACGTTGCCACAGAAATGCAGGAGGCATGGCTCGCAAGACACAGGACACGAGGGTACCCTTGAGCTGGCAGGGTCGACCTACTAATCCGGGCCGACTGTAGGAGTGCGTTGGAAGCAGATTGGGTGTCCGCCCGACACCCCTGAAGAGGACGGAAGAGTTGAAGCCACTCGATCACTGAAGCGGGAAGGCGCCTATAGAGCAGACTGGAATCTGGCACTCCAGAAATATCTGCTTTCAACGACTGACGGGTCAGCATCAAGCCGTCGGATGTTCACGCGGATTTCTCGGATCGGCGCTGACCCCCCTCCCTGGCGCGCGGAGGGCGCCACGGGCTCCGGCGCCGATCCACGAGACCCGCGCGGACCTCCGAAAGCATTGTGCTCGTGCAGCTTCCTCGCCCTGTGCAGAGAGTCGCCATGCTCCTTCTTGAAGGGTCCAAGAGAGCTCACCAGAATTAGGCCGGGCATGTCCCCCTACAGGCGGATGTCGGGCGAAAAATTGAACAACACGTAACATAATCTGCAAACATGGCCCAAAATGGTAGAACAATCGTCCCCATATCATGTTCAAGAGGATCCAACAAAAACGAAGAACATGAGGGCACTCTCGCCGAAACGACCTCGACCTTTTACCTCGGTCCGACTGCACCCGAACCCTGGCGGGCCCGCCCGGACCTTCCGTGTGGCCCTCGGCCGCCTGCCGGGCCCGAGATGGAGCGAGTCGCGACGTCGGGCGGGATCAGCAGCGCGTCGGGTGGCCAGCGGATCGCCGCTTCACTGGGGGGGGGGCGACAGATAGGGGTGGGGGGGGGCACGCGTCGCGACGTCGGGTCGGATCGGAAAAGCATCGGGTGGCCAGCGGATCGCCCCAGATCGAAGCGGAACCGGGTTGGGCCCCGCCTCATGGGGGGGGGGGCGACAGATAGGTGGGGGGGGCACGCGTCGCGACCTCGGGTCGGATCGGAAAAGCATCGGGTGGCCAACGGATCGCCGCAGATCGAACCGGAACCGGGTTGGGCCTTGTTTCACGGGGGGGGCGACGGATAGGTAGGGGACACGTGCACATACGTGCACCTATCGTGCCCCTGCTGGAGCCCAAGGAGGGCCCTTCAGGGCCCTCTTGAGGGTACAAAAGGTGCACCTGTCTTCACACCCCCATTCATCGCCCCCCCCAAATCATTACGCAACGCCCGAACGGGATCGCCGCACCTGGCTCTGGCTAGCCCCAGCTGGTGCAGGTGAAACGAACGTCAATCTAATCGAATCAGAATCGCGGCCCCAGCCAGCGAATCGAGTCTCATCGAATCGGGGCGTAGGCGGCACTGTCTGCTGGGAACCTGGTGGGTCCTCTTGGTTCGTCTGTGGACCTCTTCGGCCTTTGCGGAGCCCTCGAGGGCGCCCAGTCCGAACAGTGGAACGAGAGTCGAAAGACATCGCACGCACGTGCTTTCAGTGCTTCTGGCCTCTCCCAGGCTTGCTGGACAGCGCAGCTCTAGGGGACTCTGGGGCCTCTTCGCGACATCTGGACGCATTCTTGGGGGCTGCCGGCGTCCTAGGGGGACTCCGAAACCCGCCGAGAGGTGAAGGAAATGCTCAGACTGGGGGGGATCACTATTTCTCGGCTACACGCAAGAGCGACCCTAGTCAAGAGTGACCTTTGGTGCGCGGCTTCAGGGGGTCGCAATGAGGCCAAATCCAAGCGCCCCAACCATCGCTGAGGGGGGCCCCTGTGGGCCCGCGCCAAAAGTCACTCTGGCGAAATGTCACTCTTACGCGTAGCCGAATTTCGGCGGTGTCCCTGATGTCCCCCCTGGGGTCCGCACCCGGGGCTGGCGTGTATGAGAGACTCCACAGCGCTGATCTGGGACTTGCGTCCGGGCTGAGGAGTTGGCCGAATGGTCGAGCAGAATGTCGAACCGCTCCACGTCAGCAACAAAGACGTCTTTAACGGGCCGTGGCTTGCTGTTCTCCGACTGCTTCTCCCCGTTCGAGCCGATGAAGTCCGAGCACGCCCTCCCGGGCCACCGTGCGCGTGAAAGCATCCCCATCTGTCCAGAACCCAGGCATCTCCAGTACAGCCATAGTGATACCAGAAGGAACGTCGAGTGAGGAACGAAGGGGATTTTCAGGCCACAGCGAGCCGTGGCCACGAATAGGTTCCCTGGCCTAGCCTAGACAGACTGGGCCTGAGGGACGGCCCGAGAAACAGAGCCCCTCCTGAGCCGGAGGCGGTCCTTATTTCAACGTCTTGACTAGATGGGCAGTGCACATCCTGGAGCCTGTTTGGATTCTGGTGTCCGTCACCGTGCCCCCTGGGCACGTTGCGGCGTGGCAGAGTGCAAAGTGCTGTCTGATGCGCAGGGCTTCTGCACTGTTATCAGGGATCCCCCACTCTCCTCTACTCGCATCATGCAGCGTGCACCCCCCCTACTCCCGAGGTCACGATCCCTCGTGACATGATGGACCAATATGCCTCAAAGAGAGCCCAAGATAACCCCAAAGCGGCCGAATATGGCCGCTACTATGGCCCAAGATGCCTCCAAGAGGGCCCAGCGGGGCCACCAGAGGACCTCCAACAAGGTCCGAAGAAACTTGAATCATCACTTCCTATGGTGTTTTCGAATGATTTTCGCAGTCTCGCCTGTTCGGATGTCCGTCAGCTCAAGACGGTCCAAGAGGGCCCCAAGAGTGTCCAATATGATGTCTCAATGCGACCGCATGATGACCCAAGAGGCATCGAAGACGACCCGAAGGCGACCCAACAGGGCCTCCAGTGGGACCAAAGACGGGGTTAGAAGGCCTTTTCAACAGCCCAACCCACCATACAGCCAAGAGGGCGCCAACACAGCCCACGCGAGCCCCAAGACGGCCCCAAGGGACCCCTCAGACTGCCTCACGGGAGGCCTAGACATACCCGCGACGGCCCCACAGTGAAGACGACGAGGCCTTCATTATCCTTCAGCTCCTCCTCCTCCTTCTCCTCCTCCTCCTTTTCCTCGTCATCATCACCCTCACCCTCACCCTCACTCTCACCACCATCAGCATCAACATCTTGAGCATCATCATCACCGTTAGCAGCATCACCGTCATCAGCATCACCATAATCAGCATCATCAGCACCAGCATCACCACTCGAACCATCATTCGTAATCATCATCACCAGCATCATCATCGTCGTCATACGTATCACCACCATCACCCCCTCACCATCAGCAACACCATCATCACCGTAATATTATCATGAGTTTTTTGCCATCAACGAGTCTGCCTCAACACATGCGGTTTGGACAACAGCCCGAACGAGACACCTCGGCCCGTCCTCGGAAACTCAGCTGCGCGGTGATGTGTAAACTGTGGTTAGTTTCAACAACCACATCCACCTTGTCGGGGGTGCTTGCCAGCTGAGATGTTCCTCCAATCACGTGTGCCCACGAAGGTGGGAGACTTGCACTGGGCACTGGGCACAGAGCCCCTTTTCCTGAGCACCCAAGAAACAAGTGGCACGCGTGCCCTGGCTCTTGCACAAAGGTGTCCGAGGCTCAGGGGGGCTGCCCTGGGAAGCCTGGGCGGGGGGGGGCAGAGGGGGGGGGGCAGGGGGACGAACGACACGACACGACACGACACGAAAATAAAAGTGGCCCAGGGGGGCTACCCTGGGAAGCGTGGACAGGGGGGGGTGGGGGGACGAACGACACGACGAACGACGAAAATAAAGGGTTCCGTGGCCCAGGGGGGCTACCCTGGGAAGCGTGGACAGGGGGGGGGGGGGCGAGGGGGACGAACGACACGACGAACGACGAAAATAAAGGGTTCCGTGGCCCAGGGGGGCTACCCTGGGAAGCGTGGACAGGGGGGGGGGACGAACGACACGACGAACGACGAATTAAAGGGTTCAAGGGGGGGGGCGAGGTACCTGGGAAGCCTGGAGGGGGGGTGGGGGGGGGCAGGGGGGCGGCAGGGGGGGGCAGGGGGACGGAACGACACGACACGACACGACACGAAATAAAGGTTCCGAGGCCCAGGGGGGGCTGGCCCTGGGAAGCCTGGAGGAGGGGGGGCAGGGGGCGAACGACACGAACGACGAACGACACGAAAATAAAGATGTCCGAACTCTAGAGCACAGCTGTGCAAGAGAATAAAAGGTTCCGTGGCCCAGGGGGGCTGCCCTGGGAAGCCTGACGGGGGGGGGCCGGAGGAAAGGCAGGGGGCAACGAACGACAACGACACGACACGAAAACACGCGTGTCCGAGGCTCAGGGGGCTGCCCTGGGAAGCTGGTGCAGGGGGGGGGGTAGGGGACGACACGACACGACACGACACAGAAATAAAGGCGTCGAGGGCCCGGTGGGCTGCCCTGGGAGCCTGGACGGGGGGGGGGGGCAGGGGGGGAGGTGGGGGACGAAAGACACGACACGAACACGAAAATAAATATGTCCGAGGATCAGGGGGGATGCACTGGGAAAGCCTGGGCGGGGGGGGGGGCAGGGAGGGAAAACGACAGCGACACGAAAACGAAAAGAAAGGTTCGAGGCCCATGCAGGGGGGGCCGCCTGGGGAGCTGGGCGGGGGGGGGGGCATGAGCGGGGGGGCAGGGGGACGAACGACACGACACGACACGACACGAAAATAAAGATGTCCGAGCTCTAGAGCACAGCTGTGCAAGAGAATAAAGATGTCCGAGCTCTAGAGCACAGCTGTGCAAGATAATAAAGGTGTCCGAGGCCCAGGACGCTTCCCTGGGGAGCCTGGACGGGGGGGGGGGCAGGGGGGGAGGCAGGGGGACGAACGACACGACACGACACGACACGAAAATAAATATGTCCGAGGCTCAGGGGGGCTGCCCTGGGAAGCCTGGGCGGGGGGGGGGCAGGGGGACGAACGACACGACACGACACGAAAATAAAGGTGTCCGAGGCCCAGGGGGGCTGCCCTGGGGAGCCTGGACGGGGGGGGGGCAGGGGGGGGGGCAGGGGGACGAACGACACGACACGACACGAAAATAAAGATGTCCGAGCTCTAGAGCACAGCTGTGCAAGAGAATAAAGTGGTCGGGGCGGAGGAGGCACTGGGCGGGCGCTGGAGCCGCGGGGGGGCGCTGAGACGGCGCGGGGGAGGGGGCGGAGCGGGGGGGGGTGCGGCGCCGAAATGAAGCGGTCAAGGCGGAGGGGGCACTGGGCGGGCGCTGGGGCCGCGGGGGGGCGCTGAGACGGCGCGGGGGAGGGGGCGGAGCGGGGGGGGGTGCGGTGCCGAAATAAAGTGGTCGAGGCGGAGGGGGCACTGGGCGGGCGCTGGAGCCGCGGGAGGGCGCTGAGACGGCGCGGGGGAGGGGGCGGAGCGGGGGGGGGGGCGCGGTGCCGAAATAAAGTGGTCGGGGCGGAGGGGGCGCTGGGCGGGCGCTGGAGCCGCGGGGGTGCGCTGAGGCGGCGCTGGGGAGGGGGCGGAGCGGGGAGGGGGGGTGCG
>CAUYUJ010003288.1:67500-80534 GCA_963575745.1 Prorocentrum cordatum
TGCGCATGGCGGCGGGGGGGGGGGGGGGCAGCCTGTAGATATCGGCGGGCCCCATGGCCCCCCCCGTCAGCAGCGACTTGCGGGCCTCGGTCCGCGCGCGAAGCCACTTGGGACTTTTCGCCCCGGGGCCCCTAGCCTGAGGGGGCGGGGGGGGGCGGGAAGATGGGCTTTCAGAACCATTCGACAGGTCGGCCCCCGGAATCGAAAACAGGATGAGAGGCGCCCATCAGACGAACAACTGCCCAGCTCGGCCCTGTTGGCCCATAACGCACACCCGCGAGCGGGGGGGGGGCCGAAAACTCCGCCCTGATGCACCGCGCCCACCGCGGCGTTGACCAGATCCAAGCAGCCATTCCAATCAGCGCCGCACTCGAAGGGCCTCGGCCCGAACGGGAGGTCCACAGGCAGGGGCGGCGGCCCCCTAATGGCGAGAGCCTTGAGCAGCAGCAGCTGCGGACGCAGGGCGGCGGGGGCGCTGCGCGGCGCCCGCGCGCGCTAGAGACCTTCGGCCAGCTGCTTCGAGACAAGGAAATAATCAAACTGATCAGGGGGGCCCGTCGGAGAAAAGTGGGCGCGCGTGCTACTCGTCGCCAACTGCCTCCCCAGCTGCTGCGGGATGCCAATGCCTTCGAGGTTGTCGGGGCCGATGTTGAAGCCCCCCGCGACAACGAACCCTGACGGCTGAGATGCGAAGCATCCCCTAGGTCGCTCAGCATAACGTCGAGGCCCAAGTTGCCCGCGCCAAGTAATTCGAAGCGAAGGCGCGCGCGGGCGCTCAAAGGGTGCACTTTGCAGACCGCGCGGCGGCCTATGGCGACGCGAAGCTCGGCTACATCGCGGAGCCCTCGCCATGGCCTGGCAACTGCAGCGACGCCCCCTGGGGCACCTCCCATGGGGCCCAGGAATACCTTCGATCCATATTGCTTGCCAAGCGACTTCCAGCATGGACGCGGAGGCCCGAGCAACCCGTTCAGTGGAACGAAGAGGGCGCACACTCTCCATGGTGTATCCCGCCGCGCCCCAGCTGTCACAGTTAACGGTCCAGATGGTAAACTGGGGGCCTTGCCCTGAGGCCACAACTGGGTTACTTGCGCCACATAAGGCATATTACCCAAACTGGGGCAATACCCCCGCTTCAGCCTTCCAACGGTGGCTGGGGCGTAAAATGACCTGGGCAGACTCGAAGGGGTCTGCATCCACGCGTGCAACTCGCTTAGAACGGCAAGGCGAGGCGAGGCGAGGCCATGCATCTCAGCGAACGGCATGGCAAGGCGAGGCCAAGCATCTCGAATGCCTCAAGTCCCCCGCCTCAAGCAGCAGCGCGCCCCCCTCCCTGACCAGGAGGGGTGGCAAGTGGGGTGGGGGTGGGGGTGGGGGGCGAGCTCGGCTGCGACTCTTGCACGAACGCTGATCTCCGGGGCCTCAGAAGCAGCTGCAACCGCGTGAGATTAGCCCGAGGCGGCCGCCTGGCCGCCTCCCGCCCCAGCCGCCGCTTCATCGTCTGGACCAGGCGAAGCCGCTGCTCCATCCTCGTTGACTATGCGCGTCTTCTTCTTCATCTGAAGGCGGCCGGTGCGACCGATGCGCTCGCGATGCTTAGCGCGCGCCTCCTCGGCGCTCTTAATGGCCTTCTCGAGCGAGTTCTTCGCGACAGCCTGCGCGTGTTTGCCCAGCTCCTCCTAGCGGTTGGAGATCCGCTCCTGATCGGGGGCGCTGACCTCGTGCCCAGAGGTATCGTCGAAGCCGGGCGCCCCCACGGTGACGAGATCGTTGAGCGACACTTTCCCGTCCACCAGATTCTTGGAAGAGCCTTGCCCGCAGCGGGCGAAGGCTCATGAACCTACTCGTGTAGTTCGCGAACCACCGCCTTGTATTCATTGTCGGCCTGCAGAAACTCCTGGTGGAGCTGTTGAACCCGCTGGCGCTGCTCCTCGGCCTCCTGCCACCACGTGTTTAACTTGGCGGGCTCGATGTGCAGCGCCTTCTCCTTCCTGCGAACGGCTGATTGCGCCTGCTGGCACTTCTGTTGAGGTGCCGCAACAGGCGGACCTGCTTCTGCATGAGCAAAGGGAGGGGGGGGGCAATCTGTTTGCACCGGACAGCTGCCGCACCACCTCCTGCCTTCTGAGCCAGCTGCGCGAGCTGGGTCGCCTCTGCCGCCGCGAGGTCAGGTATACTCGGCCAGGCGGTAGAGAGGAGGAGGAGGTGAGCTGGAGGCCTGTGCATCCCAAGAGCCACCGTCGACCACGAGGTCCAACGCGCCGTAGCCCTGGTCCTTGCCCAAGCCCGAGCCCTTGCCGAACTTGCCGCCCGTGCCGAACAGCTTGCCTCCCAAGGACCCGTGGGCATTGCTGCCGACTTTGTCAAGACTGCTATTGGGCATGCTCTCCCCCCGCAGCGCCACTGCCCCCCAGAAACCTCCTGGAGGCAGCGGCACGGTTGGCGGCACGGATGGCACCATCCTCTTGTAGCGCTTCACCACTGGTAATGTGTGGGTCTCTTCTTGCAGCCACAGTAAGGGCAGGGAGACTTGCTGGTCCCTCCTGCCCCTGCTCCCCCATCTGTCGAAACCCCCTGCCATGTCCACGGCTGGTACACCCAGCCGCCGCGAGTAGCAGAATCAGAACCCATCGGATGAGAGCACAGGGAGTGCACAAAGAGAACGTACTTGTGAAAACCGAAAAACGGGGACAAGCCGCGATACAGTGTCGGACGCGAGACTGCAAGAGCGGCAGCAGGGGCCGCGAATCCCCTGTGCCAGAAAAAACGTGAGTCCTTGAACAAACGCTGCGGATTTGAGCCAAATGGCTACGGACATCTTCTCATGCTTATCCCAATCCTCACCCACACCCTCCTCCTCCTCCTCCTCCTCAGCATCATCATGATCATGATCATGATCATCATCATCATCATCATCATCATCATCATCATCATCATCATCATCATCATCATCAGCGGAATCATCATCATCGTCAGCATCATGATCGTCATCACCATCATCATTCTCATCACCATCAGCATCATCCTCATAATCAGCATTCTCATCGACATTATCATGTTTATCATCATCCTTATCGTCATCATCATCAACATCATCATCTTCGACATCATCAACATCGTCATCATCATCATCATCATCATCAGCATCATCATCATCATCATCATCATCATCATCATCATCATCATCATTACCATCATCGTCGCCATCATCATCATCATCATCATCATCATCATCATCATCATCATCATCATCATCATCATCATCATCATCGTCATCTTCACCGTCATCAGCACCATCACAATCAACACCATCATCATCACCATCATCACCATCACCATCATCATCATCATCATCAGCAGCAGCAGCAGCAGCAACATCATCATCACCCCCATCTTCCTCAGAACCCTCAACATCTTCATCACGGCTCTCCCAAGCCTGAAGACACGAAGTGTGACACGTGACGGCCTCCCGTGACCCCTCGAGCAGTCGCCACCAGGCTGGCACGATGACGAGCCTCGCCGCAGGCAGTTGGATAATTTCGCATCCTGATGGTCCCAGGAAGCTGGAGGTCCCGTCTCCATGTTAGCAGCTACACGCGCAGCTCGTCCACATTCGGGCCCATGAGGCCTTCAACCAGCAAGAAAGGAGCGATTGAATGGATACGGCTTGGGCAAAAAAGAAGCCCAAACCAACATCATGGGGACATGACCCGCTGGGGCCTTGGCCAGCTCACCCCCCTCACAGCGAAAACTCGCGTGGCGAGGGACCGAACCCTCAGCAGCCTCACGCACCGTTGGTGATGAACCTCTGGACGGCCCGTGCGAGGGACGTGCCGAAATGAGAGAAAGAACGACTGCAACTGTCCACTTGGGGCCGCATGTGGGGCCACCTTTGAAGGCGCAAAACGCGCAAAAGGATTCAATCGCGCCGAAGTGGGCGCCAGGAGACCACGCAACCCGTCACACTGGGGCCGTCGGCGGGCCTCGCGTGAGGGGCGCGCCGAAGCGGGCGGAAGTGCGCGTAACAAAAACTTTCCTCTGGGGCCGGTCCTCCGTGCAGGGTGCGCTGATGTGGGCGGCACCGCCACGCGGACCGCGGACCCTCCCACGCGTGAGGCGTGTGCGGGAACGGGTGGTGTGGCGCTATGCGGCACCTTGCAACGGAGGACTTCGATGGAACTCCCTACGGGACATCGAAGCGTGAGGGGTGTGCCTCTGGATGACGCGGCAACGCCATACGTCGGCGCGCACGCAGACGGTGCGCGCTGAGGCCATTTGTGGAGCTCCTTCGTGTCAGGCGTGAGTCGACATGGGCGGGGGGACCACATGCGGTCGGGCCCGCCGAGACCGCGGGTGGATGTGGCCACGAAATGTGTGAGGGTTGTGCCCAAATAGTGGGGGGGACCGCATGTGATCGGTGGAGCACCCTATTGAGCAACGAACCGTGCAAGGGGTGGGCCGAAATTGACACGCGGAGAGCAGAGGCAGGAGGGAGGAAGGAAACGCGCGCGCTGCTGAGCCAAACGAGGATCCAACTCAACACTGGAGGGTTGGGAAAAACTGAGGGGTATCCAAGAAAGTGCCTGGTCTGGTAATTATGCGCTTCACAGGAGGCTCAGCTGGGCCTCCCGCTGGGACGGAGAGGGAGGGGGTGGGGGGAGCGAGATGCGTAAGTGGGTCGATGAATGTCCCGGATCCATCTGCGTCGGTGCATCGCTTAGGACTAAGATGGGCTGGAACGGCGTCGGCCTCAAGAATCGTAGAGTGTCCCATTACAGGACCAGTCGTTCGTCCGGGAGGGGTGACACCTCTGCCGCTGCATAAATGTCAGCACGCGCGTAGGTATGAGCAACCCTTCGTCTGTCACTTGTCTCAATTCGACCGAGTCCCAATACTCGCACTCTTTCTGATACACGCCCGTGAAATTGTTCTGTTGGCAGTAGGGCAGCTTGCTCATCGATTCGAAGCCATGGCTGCAATTCATGTGAAAAGGGTCGCAAGAATCCTCGGAAGGATCGCGCAACTGCACCCGCACCACTCCGTGGACCGGTGTTGTGTTCAGGTGGCTGCCACGATACGCGATGTGGAATACGACTATGATGGAGGAGAAAACACATGCATAATCATATCCTTTCGATGCTCCGCGCTGATTTCTTGGATCTGCGCTGAACCCCCCTCCCTGGCGCGCGGAGCGCACTAGGGGCGGCGCCGCAAGTCGCGGCCAGCGCACATCCAGGAAATCCGCGCGGAGCTACAAAAGATTATGTTTGTGCACTTGTTTCTGCCTCGGTATGAATGTAAATATCAAGCCCAACAGGAAGTGCCGCAGCAGCGCCAACTTGACGTCGTGCACCCTGACGACCTTCGGGGTGGGGAACATGAAGACTTCCTCTGGAGCCGAAATGCTCAACGCCGCGCAGGGGGCCTCCACAGCAGACACCCTGCCTCTTGGAAATCCTCATGCCTTCTGGTAATGATCATCGTTTAACCGAAACCTGTCCCACTGGCATGGCCTTTGCCCCACTGGCCGACTTACTTTCCTGCCTAAATGTGGATATGTGCCTGTTCCTTCAGGTTTCGCGGGGCCCCACAGGGAAGGGTGGGCTGGTGGAAGTGAGCCTTCTTAGACATTGACTGAAGGACAGTTGCCCTCCGATCGAGGGAGAACAAATTGCAGTAGCACAAACTGTTGGGGGTCCGCGCGGATTTCCTGGATCTGCGCTGGACCCCCTCCCTGGCACGCGGAGCGCGCCAAGGGCTCCGCCAGGAGGGCCCAACGCAATTCCAAGAACTCCGCGCGGAACCCCGGAACTTTCGTAGCACCCCGCATTTACTTATAAGAGTGCCCTGGAGCGCGGAGCGCGCCAGGGGCGCCGCCAGGAGGGCCCAGCGCCGCTCTAAGGAATCCGAGCGAAACCTCCAAGTCTACGTAGCACGCCGCAGTTGCAGATAAGAGTGAGGGGGCGGCAAGGACGTCGGCAGTCTGCGAGGCTCTGAAGAAGCCCGCCGCAGCGCCATATTTGTACAAATCATACAGGAGCTCGCCACAAGCGCTACCCATCGGTCGGAAGAAGTAGGCTGAAACATGAAGAGGAAGGCGTTGAACGTAGATTGGGTTCCGTCCGCCACCTAAGGAGGATGGAAAAGATCAAGTCACTCGATCATTGCAGGTGAAGGCGCTCAAAGTACATTGGAATCTGGGAATCCAAAAATATCTACTTTCAACGACCGATGGGTAACTGTTTTGTGCAAGCAGTGCTGCGTCGCGGGGTGCGTCGCGGGCTCGACTCTCTAGAAGGCACCCCGCCTCCTCAGATCGCCACCTCCCTCGCCCTGCCACCCCCCCCCGTCTGCAGGGCTGCCGAAGGGGCGCAGCCAGGACGGGGGAGGAGCCCTCGAGCGCCGGCGGAATGGCGAGGGCCTCCGGGAGGAGGGCGAGATCGCTGGCGTGCCCCGTCTTGGGGCCCCTTTGGGAACCTTGTCCCGGCCTCATGGGGCAATCCTGGGGGTCCGGTGCCGCCTACCCAGGAGGACGACGGCGACCACGGCGACAACGCCAACGACGAGCTGATGACCCTGCCACAGGTTCGGGACGTGGAGCGGGCGGCGGAGGGAGGAGGAGGAGGAGGGAGGAGGAGGAGGAGGAGGAGGAGGAGGAGGAGGAGGAGGAGAAAGAGGAGGAGGAGGAGTGGGGAGGAGTGGGGAGGAGGAGGAGGAGGCGTGGGGAGGAGGAGGCGTGGGGAGGCTCGGTGGCGCGCCCGGAGGCTGCCTGTCTGCACGGTCTCGGTGGCGCGCCCGGTGGCTGCCCGGGTGGAGGCTGAGGGGGCCCATGATGGGCCAGGGGCACGCAGATGTATGAGCAGGCGCAGAGCCCAGGGTCCACGGTGTCTCGTCGTTTCGGGGTGCTCGTCTTCCCCCCGGATTCCCCTGGTTTCCCGTCGCGTCCTCGGGGTCCGCGATTCACTGTGCCTGCGTGTTGCTTCCCCCTCCCTGAAAAGATGGGTGCTTACAATGCCCAGCGACAGATGCTGCCCAAAAGCGACAACGGCCGCTGTTGGGCAGGCGGGCTTCTGTCTCAAACGAACCACGTCCACGGCGACACCCGCGGCGTGTCCTGTTCAAAGTGAGCCGGAAGTGCAGTTCGTCTTTGTACCCACTCCTTCCGTACCCACCCCGCTCGCCCACGCCGGCAGTCCTTGCTCAGACAGTCCATGGCGAAGCCCATGTGGCGGAGGAGAGACACGCAGAAGGCGAGGACCGCCGCTGCGGACCAGCGCCCGCGGCCTGCCGACGGCCAGGTGGACGAGGCCGCGGCCGCCCCCCCTGGAGCTCGGCGCAGCCGGACGGAGGAGCTGGCCGAGGGGATTATCGGCCAAGCGTGAGATCGGGCATGTCCCCCTACAGGCGGATTTTTGACGAAAAATATGGAGAAGGCCCACAGATATTCAAAAAGATTCAAAAGGATAGTCGAAATCTCGTCCCCAGACTATTTGTTTACAATTTTTGCAGATTCCTCCTGTAGAGGCACACGCCCGACTTAAGCCAAGCGGGGAGCTGAGCATCGACGCCCCGCCGCAGCTCGGGCGCAAGGACCTCGAGCAGAAGGGGGCAGCAGAGCGGAGGAGGGCGGGTTGGGAGGTGGATGAGGGGCACACGGGGATGTGCTGACACGCGCGACGGCAAGAATCGAAGGCAGGAGGGGAAAGCGAGGCGGAACTGACTGGGTCATATAGTGGAGACAAAGAGCGACCGCTGGTTTCGCCGACGGCCAGTTTCGCCCAGCTGGTTTCGCCCGGCTGGTTTCGCCTGGCTGGCGAAACCAGCTCCGTCGGGGAAACCAGCTGCCGTCGGCGAAACCAGCTGCCGTCGGCGAAACTGCCCGACCCGACCCGCCAGCGAGGGTTCGCCCGCCCGACCCGACCCGCCCGTTAGGGTTCGCGCGTACTCGGTCGAGCGCGCCCCACTCTTTAATGTCCCGCCCGCCTGACCCGACCCGCCCGTTAGGACCCGCCCGGCCCGACCCGACCCGCCCGCCAGGGCCCGCCCGCCCGACCCGACCCGCCCGTTAGGGTTCGAGCGTGCTCGGTCGAGCGCGCCCCAGACTTTCATGTCCCGCCTGCCCGACCCGACCCGCACGGTAGAAGCCCCGCCTCTCAGACGCAGAAGCCCTGCCTCAGACGCAGGGGCATCCGCGTATCTCTGAACACAAAAAGAATGACGAAGAGGTGGCGGGTGGTAAGAATGAGGGGACGGAAGGTAAGAAGGAGGTGACGGAAGGTTAAAGGGAGGTGACGAGAGGTTAAGAGGGAGGTGGCGAAAGGTTAGACGGATGTGGCGAGAAGCGAGACGGATGTGGCAGAACGCGGCCTCTCAGAAGCCTCTCAGAAGAGTCTCTGAAGCTTCTCAGAAGCCCCTCGGAAGCCTCTCAGAAGCCTCTCAGAAGCCCCTCAGAAGCCTCGCAGAAGCCTCTCAGAAGCCTCTCAGAAGCTGTTCAGAAGTTGCTCAGGAGCCCCTCAGAAGTTTATCAACAGTTTCTCAGAAGATTAGCAGGAACTTCTCAGAAGATTCTCATAAGCCTCTCGTAAGCCTCTCAGGAAACGTTCAGAAACCTCTCAGGCGTTTATCCGAAGCCTCTCAGAAGCTTCTCACAACGTTCTCAGAAACCTCGCAGAAGCCTCGCGGAACTTTCTCAGAAGCCCCTCAGAAGCCTCTCAGAAGCCTCTCAGAGGCCTCTCAGGGGCCTATCAGAAACCTCTCAGAAGCCTCTCAAAAGCCTCTCAAAAGCCTCTCAGAAGCCCCTCCGCCGTTCTTTTTGGTTTCCAGAAATTCAGCAGGAGCCTCTCAGAACTTTCTCAAACGCCCCTCAGAAGCCTCTCGGAACTTTCGCAGAAGCCTCTCAGCAGCCTTTCAAACAAATGCCTCTCAGAAACCTCTCAGAAGCCTCTCAGAAGTTCCTCAGACGCCTCTCATAAGCCTCTCAGAAGCCCTTCAGAAGTTCCTCTCAGAAGCCTCCCAGAACTTTCCCGAACGCCCCGCAGAAACCTCTCGGAACTTTCTCAGAAGCCTCTCAGAAGCCTCTCAACAGCCTCTCAAAACAGCCTCTCAGAAACCTCTCAGAAGTTCCTCAGAAGTTGCTCAGAAGCTTCTCGTAAGCTGCTCAGAAGCATCTCGGACACTTTCTCAGAAACCTCTCAGAAGCCTTTCAAAAGCCTCTCAGAAGTTCCGCAAACATTGGTCAGAAGCTTCCCAGAAACCTCTCATGAGTTTCTCAGAAGCCTCTCAGAAGCTGTTCAGAAGTTGCTCAGAAGCCTCTCAGAAGCCTCTCAAAAGCCTCTCAGAAGCCTCTCAGACGTTTATAAACCTCTCAGAAGCCTCCCAGAACTTTGTCAGAAGCCTCGCAACAACAACAAAACAAACTCTCGGAACTATCTCAGAAGCCTCTCAGACGCCTCCCAGAGGCTTCTCAGCAGCCTCTCAGAAGCCCCTCAG
This sequence comes from Prorocentrum cordatum, assembly GCA_963575745.1. Classification (NCBI taxonomy): domain Eukaryota; class Dinophyceae; order Prorocentrales; family Prorocentraceae; genus Prorocentrum; species Prorocentrum cordatum. Next base: position 76,990 of record CAUYUJ010003288.1, read on the forward strand.
AAGCCCCGCAGAAGCCTCTCAGAAGCCTCTCAGGAGCCTCTCAGAAGCCTCTCAGAAGCCTCGCAGAAGCCCCTCAGAAGCCTCTCAGAAGCCTTTCATAAGCCTCTCAGAAGCATTCCAGAACCTTCTAAAAAACTTCTGAGAGACAATCCAAACTTTCGAAGCTTCTCAAAGATTTACCGGGGAATGTCCGATTCCCCGGAAAGATTTTCTGGGGAATGTCCGATTTTCCCGGTGTAAGTCCGATTTTACCGGGAGCCATGACTTTCTCCCCCCTGCAGGCGGATTTTAGACGAAACAAATACTCAACAAATATTAAAAAATAGTCACACATAGTCAAACATCGTCCCCAGACAATTTGTTTTGCTGCTTTTGAATAATTATTGCTCCAGTAGAGGGACATGCTCGACTTAATCCCAGTGGCAGCGTGCCCAGAATCGAATCGACAAGTCGGATCGGCGATCGAAATTAATCGGATCGGCGGAAAACGGCAGCCGAGTCGGGAGAAGTCGACTGGCCGGAACTCGGCAGGCCGGTAGGCCTCCCATGGAGGAGTCGGAAGCCGAAACGGAATGCCAAGCCGAAGCGAATCGGAAGCGGAGGCCATCGAAATCGAAATCGAATCGGATCGGAGGGATCGCACCGAGCCCTGGAAGGGCCGGGTCCCGGCCGCAGCCGCGCCGCGCGCGCGCCCGTTTCTCGGCGCGCCCCCGCCTCGGACGCCGCGCCGCGCCGCCCCGCCCCCCGGGGCCGGGGTTCGCTGCCGCAGCTCGGCCGCGAGCTGCTGCGGCTCCCACTGCCGCCGGTCGGGGCCCAGCACGTCGGCCAGCTTCTCCAGCGTCTGCCTAAGGAGGGGCCCTGGGGCACACCAAGGAACAGACGCAACTCCCAGGATGTCCCAGATGTTTCCAAATCTCCTGGGGTGTTCGTCTTCGCCACCAGTTGCTCCCGTCTTTTCCAACGTTTTCCTGGGAGTCGACGATGAGCGGTGTCTGTGCGTTTTTTCCCCTCCTAACTGCCCGTCTGGCTGCAGCCCACTCGCCGCCATGCGGCGGAAGAGGCCCCGCACGACCTCGATCCGGCCTGGCGCCGCCGCGAAGCTGCAGTGCCGCAGGGCCTGCGAGTAGTCCTCGGCGCCCGCCACGGCGCCCCGGCGCTCCATGCCGTCGAACAGCTGGAGCACCTCGTCGAGGGTGACCCAACATATCGTCCACGATTTACACGACTCCCAATGTTCTCCGACATTTTCTGGGTTTTCGTATTCCCCCCCGCTTCCCACATTTTCCTGGGGTCGACGATCGAATTGTGCCCGTGCGTGTTTGTCCCCTCCTGAACCTCGTCGAGGTCGCCCACCCTTGCGAAGGCCACTGGCACGGACAGCAGAGCCCTGGAGTCGGGCTCCAGGCCGCGCTCCTGCATGGTCTCGAGCCACCGCTCGGCCGCCGCCAGGTCGCCGCCCGCGGCGCACACCGAGGCCATCATGGTGTACCCGGCGACGCCCGGCTCGAGGGCGAGCGCCAGCATCTCGGTGAGGCAGCGCTGTGCCCCCGCAGCGTCCGCAGCGACGCAGTGGGCCTTCATCCTCCTCCTCCCTCCTCCCTCCTCCCTCCTCCCTCCTCCCTCCTCCTCCCTCCTCCCGCTCCCCGCTCCCGCCTCCCTCCTCCCTCCTCCCTCCTCCCTCCCCCCTCCTCCCTCCTCCCTCTCCCTCCTCCTCCTCCCTCCTCCTCCTCCCTCCTCCTCCTCCTTCCCTCCTCTCATCCTTCTCATCCTCCTCCCTTCCTCCTCCTCCTCCTCCTCCTCCTCCTCTCCTCCTCCTCCTCCTCCTCCTCCCCCTCCTCACCCTCCTCCCCCAGCGACGCAGTGGGCCTTCATCACCGTGCGGTACGTCTCCTCGCTCGGGCGATGGCCCGCCGCGACGGACCTGTCCAGCCAGGACCGCGCCGCCTGCGGCGCCTGCCCGTTCCCGCAGGAGTGGATCACCGTCCTGTACGTAATCTCGTCCGGCTGCAACCTGTCGGCCTCCAGCTTGGAGAAGAGCTGCTCGGTGCGGGGGAAGTCCCCGACCTGAGGGGCAACGACAAGGGGCGGGGGGGGACTGGCTCAGGGGGGGGGGGACATCGGCCTGGAATCGGCGATGCATCGCCGATAGAACTGCAATATGCCCCTCGATAGCGAATCCGCACGCTCCCGGGTTTGGACTACTGGGACTCTATTGGCGATGAACGGGCGATCGGGGTCAAGGTATCCCCTTAACCTCCATCCCCCGCCAACGTTGCCCCTGACGACCCTGGCGTACGCGTTCATGACGGCGTTGTAGGTGAGCGTGCTTGGCTGCACGGCGTACTCCGGCATGCGTTTCAGCCACCTGAGCGCGTCCTTGGGCTTGCACTTGTCGCGGCCGGCCTCCTTTCGGCGACTCCACGGGGTGTGGTTTGCAAGGGCTGTGGTTTGCAACCGGCACCCTGGGGAGCATCCTGGGGGGCACCCCAGGGGGAGCGCGGGGACCTCGATAGAGTTCTCCCCCGCCCTGAGGAGTCCCGACGAGGACAGTTTCACGCCCACCAAGCCCCAACGGTGCCGATCGCAAACCACACCCCGGCGTAACCATACCCTTTGTAGTCGCCGATCCTTGTCGATCAGAGCAGTGAAGGTAGCAACGTTGGGGGCCACGCGCGCTTCCTTCATGACCGCCAGGACCTGCCGGACGTAGTTGGTGCCGTCCTTGGCGAGCACGTCGAGGACTTCCTTTTGCCGCAGCAAGGCGAGGGAAGCCAGCCCTGCGCTGCCCATCTGCACTGTCCTTCCGCTCCATTCCCCCCTGGCTCCCAGTCTTGTCCTCCTCCGTTCCCCTCCCCTCTCGCCTCTGCCCCCCCTCAGTTTTTCCGCGGCTTTCCCCCTCGGCCTATCCCCCTGCTCGTTTACCCTCCCTTCCGCATCTCGCGCCCCTCCTCCCTCCGCGTTGCCCCCTTTGTGCTCCAACTCAGCCTGCAACCCCCAAGGAGGGGGTCACCTCCCCTATACCTCCCCTCCCCGTGGGGAAGGGAGGGAGAGGGTAGTGAGGGGAGCAATTCGGTGGAGGGGGGCAGGACAGCGAGGGACAAGGCCCTTGCGTCCTTCCCGTCGGCCTTGCTTGACGTCCCCGCGCCATGAAACGCATGACGGCTTCATGGCTGTACTTTTCAGCCTGTGGGGCCCTTGCTTTGGCGGTGCGCACAAGGGGGTGGAGGGAGGGGGGAGGGCTTCTTAGAAGGAGGCTGCTTCTTAGAAGTCGCCAGCCTTACATCTATAGATAAGGCCCGCGCCTTCTAAGAAGCCGGAGTGCTCCTAAGAAGCCCTCCCCCCCAAACCCCCTCTGCGCGTGGCTGATTGCTGGACCCCCATGGCTTCAAAAACACAACCCAGGATGCAGAGCCAGTCCCCAGGAAGCGGTCCAGACCTCTTGGGAGCCACTCTGCGAAAACATCACGACGTCGAAGGGAACTTCAGGAGGGACGGGGAAACGAGCCCTCCTCCTCCTCCTCCTCCTCCTCCTCCTCCTCCTCCTC
>CAUYUJ010003289.1:0-80525 GCA_963575745.1 Prorocentrum cordatum
AAGCTCGATGCAGCCATCGTCAACCTCGGTCAGAATGCTGAACACCTCAAGCAGAGCGCCCTTGTCTCAGCACCGCGTATTCTTCGCGGCTCCCGGTTGTGCGACCTCGTGTCTTCTCGCGAACTCACGATGCCTGAGTTGTGGTTGCTGCAGGGCTTTGGGCACCCAGCGATTCCAGGGAGTGGCCCGAATCCATTGGGCGAGTCCGTGAGTTCCATGAGTGATCGGATGCAGGTAAAACTATTGGGCAATGCGATGCACAAGGCGCAGATTAGCGCGTGGTTCTTGTTCAACGTTCTGGCGTCCAGCAAGACGGTGCTCAGGGCCAACTCCAAGGCCCAGTTGCGCTAGGCATTTTGCTTACAGGCGCATAGGTTGCACAATTTTGATTTTCCAGAGAGCCAGGCTCGCAGGAGGAGAAGGAGCAGCGAGGAGTGAGGAGGCGAATGGGGAGAGGAAGTGCTGAAGCGCGGGAGCGAGAGGACGCGGACAGAGGGGGGAAGAACGAGAGGAAGGTCGGAGGATTGAAGCTCGATAGTCGTCCACGTGCTACGTACTTGTTGAGGATTGGAGGAGGGCCAGGGGGTGTGGAGGAAGAAGGCGAGGAAGAAGAGGGAGGAGGATGGCGAATGGCGAGCACGCTGCACCGCGTCGTTTCTAAACAGCACTGTTTGTTGCGACAGCTGAGAGCTGAATCGACTGATCACAAAAGGATATGGCGAGCTTTGTGAAACATTGGTCAGACGAACTCGCAGAGTCGCAGAGTTCGCTCTCGTTGCCTTGATGTCGATCCGCATCGGCCAGATTGTCACGTTGACATTGCAGGCCAGCAGTTGACTTTCCTTAGCATCCCGACGGCCTAGCAGACACCGAATGCATGCAGCTTAGAGCTACGAGAGCTGAGCATACTCAAGAGGACAATGCTGCCCCGAGAGAGCCTTGAAAGTCCTCGAGAGAGCCGCAAGAGGATTGAAGAGGGAGGGTTTCAGATGAACCCCAAGCGAGCCCCGATACTGCACCCCCCCACTCTCCTCCTCCAGTCGAGCCGCGACGACGGCCCCAGGACCCCGAGAGGACTCAGCGCGGGCCCCCGATATGCCATTCGAGTCTTAGTTGCCACGTCTCATGAGAAATAAAACGTTCTGCTTAGATCAACTCGTAACTCAACCTAGCTTCCCAGCGTCACCTAGATATGTACGTAGCATCGGCATAGCTTGGTGTAGCTCGGCAGGTCTGAGGCATTGGCCACGCCGGCCACGCCAACTAAGACGAGGCCCGACGCGGGCCCATGCCGCGAGCGACACGGGCCCCGACGCGGGCCAAGCAACCCTTGGATTGCAACATGCCTCGTCGCCAACCCAATTTCTCTGATCTGCGCTCTAACGGCATTTTGGACCAAGGCAGTGCATCCTCAGCAACTCGAAGAGATACTCGCGAATCTTGCTTGCTGTTACTCTACTGTGGCCACGCGCTGCGATGGGGCTCTCCGAGGATGCCCTCGAGGCCGCCAGCGAGAAGAGTGACCTTACAGGTGAGGTCGCCTCAGACGAAGATGCTCTTGGTGTCGAAAGGGGGATTATCTCTGGCCAAGAAGAAGGTACCGACGAACTTTCTGAGGGCGGCGGCGGCAAGTCCCGGGCCAGAGGCAGAGGAAAAGGAAAGGCCAAGGCCAAAGGCAAGGCCAAGGCAGGCGCTGCAAGCAGTGCTACTCGCAAGAGCATTGGCGCTGGAACTGGCGGCACTGGCAGCAAACGTAACGTCTCGAAAGGTGGCAAGAAGTTTTGCCCGCCTTGTAACAAGATGCTGCCGCTCGCAATGTTCCCACCTGGCAGCGGGCAATGCGCTAGTCACAGGAGGGCTTTGCAGCAAGTCAGGGCGGCAGCCCTCGCCAAAGGCCAAGGCGCGTGGTGGGCTGAGATCTCTGAAGACTGGGACAAGCTCTCCCCAGTTTTGGACCGCTGCTTGGAGCTATGCCCCGACCCAGAAGCTGGCAAGAGGAGGGGGACCTTCCCCGTCGTGGAATACATCGAGGAAGTGAAGCGGACCAAGGCGATCCAGTACGAGGGCATCTACGAAATGTTCGACGAGCGGTCCTACGTCGCATGGATGTCCAAGCCAAAAAATGGCAGCATGGAGGCATCAGATGCATCGCGACTATGGCATGAGTTTCGAACGTCACAAGGGGCCATCAAGGACAATTTGGGCCCTTCTGAAAAGTACAGAGTCCGAGTTGCCATCAAGAAGAGCGACAAAGTGCGCATCGTTGACAAGGAGGAGAAGGCCAAAGGCAAGGCCAAGGCAGGCGCTGCAAGCAGTGCTACTCGCAAGAGCATTGGCGCTGGAACTGGCGGCACTGGCAGCAAACGTAACGTCTCGAAAGGTGGCAAGAAGTTTTGCCCGCCTTGTAACAAGATGCTGCCGCTCGCAATGTTCCCACCTGGCAGCGGGCAATGCGCTAGTCACAGGAGGGCTTTGCAGCAAGTCAGGGCGGCAGCCCTCGCCAAAGGCCAAGGCGCGTGGTGGGCTGAGATCTCTGAAGACTGGGACAAGCTCTCCCCAGTTTTGGACCGCTGCTTGGAGCTATGCCCCGACCCAGAAGCTGGCAAGAGGAGGGGGACCTTCCCCGTCGTGGAATACATCGAGGAAGTGAAGCGGACCAAGGCGATCCAGTACGAGGGCATCTACGAAATGTTCGACGAGCGGTCCTACGTCGCATGGATGTCCAAGCCAAAAAATGGCAGCATGGAGGCATCAGATGCATCGCGACAATGGCATGAGTTTCGAACGTCACAAGGGGCCATCAAGGACAATTTGGGCCCTTCTGAAAAGTACAGAGTCCGAGTTGCCATCAAGAAGAGCGACAAAGTGCGCATCGTTGACAAGGAGGAGAGGTCCAAGGGTTACCAGGCCCGTGGCAAAACGATCAAGAACGGCGCGCAAGATGACATCGACAAGCTCGAGAGAGACATGCAATCAGGCGGCATGATTGCAGGTGCCGCGGCGGCTTCAGACAAGGACTTGATCTCGCAATTCGTCACTGGTGCCGCTGCTGCTTCTGCTGCTGGATCCCGAGGTTCAGCCTTCTCCGACGAAGGCTTTGCTGCTTCGTCCGCCCCTGACTTCGAAGAGTTGAAGGGACTCACGGATGCGGTCCAGAAGAAGAGGGAGGAGGAGCTGAAGGCCGAGGAGCAGCCGGACGATCTTGCCCCTGACGAAGAAGCCGAGGATCATGCCGCAGAGGGAGGACGCAGTCGAAAGCGCAGCGATCAAGCGTCCTGCGGCAAGGAGAAGAAATCAAAGGCGTGGTGGAACCGGGACGCCGTCATATCCGACGCCCTGATGGCTCACAAGAATTGGATGTTGAGTACCCGTGAGAGCTTGGTTGCAACCCAGAAGAAGCTCGAGGCGTCGCTGAATGCAGTGCCAAAGGAACTACAAAAAGAGGTTGAGGTGGAAATTAAGCTGGCGAGATGCAGGCGCCAAGCGCTGAAGCTCGTGCTTGCACCAGAATCCAAGCAGGACCCAAGTGACTCAACTGAATTGAAGACTCCAATCAAGACCTCGTCAAGAGAGGACTTGCCAGCCGAGTCCCCGCCGCTTTCGGTGGCTCAGCCTCCTGGGACATCAGAGGGGGATGAGTCCAAGGACAAGGGCGAGGAGGACAAGATGGATCCCACCGCGGAAGAGGACAAGGAGGGCAAGAGCGACGCGGCGGGCCTTGGCGGCGAGGCGAATGACTCGAAGGGCACCGTCGAGCAGTCCCCGAAGGACCCATCGTAGGAAACCCCCGCGCTGAAGCTCTGGAGACACATTGAAAACCCTAATATGGCCTTCAGAAGGCTCGCATGTCCAGGAAGGCTTAGACGCACTCATCTCCCTGAGATGGATGCTGAAAACCTGAAGTCGATCTAAGAAGAGACATCGCACTGGCTCGTGAGGGCTCGACGTCTCTGCCATCCCTTCGGGATTCAATCCAAGATGTTGCTCTTGCAGGCTCCTGTTGACAGATTCGTTAGGCTATCAAGGTATTGATGGAGCGTCGTGAGTCGTGAGGGATGGGGGACGTTGAAGGTCATTGTGGGACGTTTGGCTTGAAGGGTCCTGCCCGCGTCTGCTTTTAAGGGCGATCTTGACCAAGGGGCGCTTGTTGCTCCACGCGTGCCTTCCTACATGCGTTTGCGGGCGGTCCTGGCGAAGTCGCGTCCTCTGCTTGAAGGGTCCTGGGGTCTTCCTTTGCCCAGGCGACCCCCTGAGGCGTCGTCGAATTGTTGAGGCTTCGTCTGCTGCTTCTGCTGTCAGCGGCATCTGGGGAATCTCGGGCTTTTCGGAGGCGAGTCCAGACATCGTTCAACTCTGTTTCCAATCTCGGCACTGCCGCAGGAGTCCGGCGCCGCAGCGGCGAGCGCGTCTCCAGCCGCGGCTGCCGCTCATCTAAGAGGCTCCGCCCAAGCATTCCGGATGAAAGTGTACGTGGGTCATCAGAGTTGCTTTGCAGTAGTCAGTTTTTCGAGCACCCCCCCCCGATGCTCGAGGTCTGTCAGGGCCCGCTCGCGCGACCTGCGCGCATGTCCTTCGGACAATCGTGCGGGCCTTAGTCTCGCACTCCCTCTGGCAGATTCTCTGGGCTCTAGGACCTAGGAGTTCACGGCCTCCGCCTTCTCTAGAGGGCGATCGGATGACGACGCAGGATCAACGGCAACTGCTATGCTCAGGAGCGCCAGCGGTTGCCCCAAGGCTGCTTTGAGGAAGTTCATCGCGAGCTTTCCAGACAAGCCAGCGCTGGGAGAGAACCCACCGTGCCGTTCTTACAGGTCCCTCCTCTGCTTCTTTGAGTTCGACCACATCCGCTCGCGCATGGTGGATGCAGAGTCCAAGGAGGAGCTCAACAACATTAAGGAGGAGTACGCCCCCTTCCGCAGCGCTTTGACTGACTTGTTAAACATGGGCAAGGCGGCGGCAACCAGGTTGGACTTTTGCGTGACGAAGGAGACCAAGGCTAAGGAAAAACGCGAGGCGAACCCCGATGGTAAGAGGAAGGGGCCTGGGCCTGGGCGGCCGTCAGCAGAGGAGAAGCAGAGACGCTTGCTCCGTGAGCAAGACCTGGTGCTCGAGTGGATCATGAACAACTTCTCCACCATCCCCTCGGTGCCGATTGGGGATGCTGGCCCGAATCTTGAGGCGATCGATTACAATAAGCCTTGCATCATGCGCGTGATGATGGATGAGAGTACCGAGATCAAGAAGGACATCGTTGTCAAAGTGGCCTCGCAGCTGGCCAACTTCAAGTCGTCGCCTGAGTACGCGTCCACGGGCCGCCAGCACAAGAAATTGCCAGATGATATGTGCAAGAACGCGAGTGCGATCTTAAGCGCGTTCTTCAAGCCAGGGTACCTAGCCCAGCCGACCGCAGACAACTCGTTGACCAAAGATTTGATGTGCACGTCGTTCTTCGTCGCCGGCGGCAAGGAGACCGTTACGACTGAGCTTGCCATGCTGCCGACTGTCCGCTTAGGCCTCGCGGGCTCGCGCCAAGTGTTCTGCATGGAGCTCCTCCCGCTATTGAGGCACGTGGGCAGCGGAAAGGCCGCGACCCCGCAGGAGGCGAAGGAGTTCCTCAAGAACATGGTCACCAACAAGGTCTCCATCGGCGATTTCACGGCGAAGAGCACCTGCTACGCTGCCACAGCAGGCCTTTGGTTGAACAAATTTGAGTCACCTCGCAACTTTGAGCCAAGGTGAAAGACGAGGAGGAGGAGGAGGAGGAGGAGGAAGGCAGGGAGGCGATGCGAAAACCTAGGGGAGGAACTATCGAAATTGTCATTCTCTTTCTCCTCGTCCTCCTGCTAGCCTTCGTTGAAGCCAACCTACTTTCATGTTTCTCCTCTCCCTCCCCCTCGTTCCGCTCCTCCTCCTCCTCCTCCTCCTCCCCATCATCCTCTTCCTTCTCCTCCTTCTCTTCCTCCTCCTTCTCGTCTTCATTCTCCCCCACCTCAAGTTCACCCTCCTCGTGTGGACTTCACCCGCCTGCACGTGCTCCCCTGGCCACCACGGCCCCCCGTCCTCCGTGGGCGTATTCTCAGATGTGATTGGCGGATTCGCAAGTGACTACTCCCCCCAGGACCCAGCCCCTCCAAGTCAGTCTTCGCAATCGTGATGTTCGCGATGGACCCTGAAACCTACGGCCCTTGCCTGGCCTTGCCGATTGCTTCTCCTCCGACATTCGCACTCCGCTTCCTCCACCTCCTCAACGTTTAAGTGGGAGACTCCCAGCAGGTCCGAACGATGCCCTGATGCTCCCCGCTGGCTACATCTTCTTTGAGAAGATCGGGAAGGAGGCCTTCTCTGGCCTGCGGAAATCATTTCTCTCGGTTGCTGACAGCGAGGTGCTAGATGCCTTGAACCGCATCTTGATGCAGAACAAACCCTGCCCAGTGTTGCAGCGTGCAATGGACGCTTTGGGCAAGCTGTGAGCGCCGGGCCTTCGGGGTAACTTTGAGCGATCAGATGTTCTGTATGAGTACAGAGGATCAATTCTGTTCGAAGCCCTTCTAGAAACGATGTGCATGCAGATTTCGTTGATCAGCCACGCGTTGATCAGGAAACGTCCGCTGGAAGAGGGGGGCCTCCGAAAGAGAAGTCTTGGGTCAGCCTGGGCAGACCCAGGGACGAACCACATGCGCTTTCACGCTCCTGTCGAGAGGCGCCCTGGAAGACTTCGAGGCCACTTGGAACTATCCTGGGAAAGACTTAGGGGTTCTTGGGCAATCTTGAGAGAACTTGGGCCGTGTTGAAAGCTGGTGATCTCCCAACAAAACCATCCCGGGCCAAATGGGTTGGCCGAAGGGATTGGCCTTAACCTCTCCCCGAAGGGTGAAGGTCACCCGCGCCCGAAAGAGCTGATTGGACTTGGAAGCTGCGATCAATCCAGCGTTATTCCAAGTTGTCGTTCAAAGGTGCGCCCGATTCTTTTGACCTGGCCAGCGCCGGTCAGGGTGTTTGCATGTCCGGCGACAGGTTGGATCGCGTGGATTTACCGCGTAGCTGCTATATCTTCGGAGTCGCCTCTAATGTGTCTTGTGGCAGCGACTGAAGCCGGCGAGCCTCGATAGAAGCTTATTCTCTTCAGTTGTTGCAGCTGCGCCCTCCCCCGTCATGATCAGATCCCCCTGGCTTCGCTAACAAGTGCTGTTGCGGACGCGCTTCCTGCTCGCCTTCTTTCTCTTGCAATTCTCTTTCTCCTTCGCCCAGCTAAATGTAGGCATCGCTCGGGGCGAAGACGGTTTGATTATACAAATGTTAGTAATGTGTGACACTTGACCGAGGGTTCGAAAATATCTAAAACACAATTGCATAATTCTGACCTTGTTGTTCTGTAAACTCGTATGCCGTGTATCTCACATAGCAGGCCACATTCCATCGGGGATTGCATGCTCGCTTCTCGCCGTGGGTGGGAGATTCCTTGCATTTCGCCCCTGTCTCCAGTCTACGCTCGTCCTCTGCTGCTGATCAGCCTGCTACGCCTCAGCCTTCACTGCCTCCTCCAACTTTGGCTATCCCTGCGTCCCCACCCCAAATCCTGCTCCTCTTACGTCTCCGCGATATCCTTCTCACTCCTCCAGTTCCTCCGCCTCCTCCGTGCTCCTTGCCCTCGCTATCCAGCATGTTCACGCCTGGCCACGATTGTTTGGAATCGCCACGTGAACATTTTCGTAGCTAACCTCTCCATCGGCTCGCCTAGTTCGGATTTGACCAAGATGTTGCATCAAAAGGTACGCGGGTCGAAGTGAACCATGCCCTCGTCGACAGAATTGGCATGTTGTGCCGATTTCACTTTCACTGCCAATTAAATCAATTTTATCTTAATTTATTTCGGAAATCGGGGGGCCAAAAATTTTTCGGTGGGCCCCCCTAGATTACACTCTCATATGGATCAGTACTCCGGGTGACTGGTATATACGAACTCCAGGAAAGAGAGTGGCCCCACACTGGTCACGTATCCAGAACCTGTTGATAAAAGCCAAGAAACTCCGCATGAAAATCATCATATTCGGTCCCCCAGGATACGTTTGGAAGTTATCTCCAGTACGTGATACTCTGGAAGATCTGAAGTTGTCAGTAATACGGATGCGTTTGTGTCATTTCGGTATTCGGTTCAATATGCAAGACAATACACCAAGTGGTACATATATGCAGATAGCATCATCGATACCGATTAGCTCGAAGCTGTGGACATGTACCTGTAAGCAGGCCATACCACAACATGTGTTGGACTGGTACGGCCATACGGTACGACATGCTGAATGGCGGGCTCAGACACGTACTACACTCATCCGTTACCTAAACGACAAAATCCTGGGGAGTACCACCACGCACGGAAACGTGCCCGTATACTTAAATACGTATACACGTACAGACCATAATACTCGTCATTACGTGACGACTCATAAAGGAGGACCAAAATGGTCTGAAGTTATCCGACGTGTAACAATCAACTTGGATACCAACGCGGTTATTCAAGATATCTCAGTTACCGATCAACCAACAGGGTATGATTGGCATGCACCATTACCTGCAGGGGTTGCCAACATCAGTACTCGGTTGTATTGGCAACCCGAGGAACCGGTCTTGCTCGGAAACGAGCCTACTCAATCACCACAGAAACATAGACGCGTCATCATAGATGACTGTTCTCTCCCCCTCCCGACTCTGGCGATTGACGCATGTACCCATTCCACCACGACAATGAGTACACAGACCGACGAACAAAACGAGCAAGCTTTACCCACTGAATCGCGTATAAAGCAGAAGGAAAGGCTCAAAGCCGAAAAGGAAGCAGGCATCAAGCCTCGCCGCATTAAAAAGCACGTCGAAGACGGAAATGACGATTGCGGCGACGACTTGTCAGGACTCGGACAGGATCTTATGGCAACCTGGAGTACTGACGCCCCTGTCGAGCTGATAAGCTCCGACGAGGACGATGACCTGTTCCTTACCCTCCCCACATCTATGCCCGACACACACGCTGACATATACAGCATAGTTGCTACACTATGCTATGGCCATAACAATTGCGTGGATATGTTGGAGCTTTGTGGTGGTGAGGGTGGCATCTCAGAGCTTGCCTTCTCAAGGGGACTGTCCTCAGGCGGCAACTTGGACAAGACTACATATGTCGACCTGGGAGACCCCTCGGTGCAGCAGGTGATAGATCACTACTTCAAGATATGCTACGTACGAGTTGCCATACTGCAACCCAGCTGCCGCACCACAGGACCACCATCTTACTATAACTACAAAGTCAACTATAACACTTGGGAACAGCACCACAGAGAAGACTTACCACACATAATCTATTGTGGTAAAATTGCTGTTACCCAAGATGACGCTCAGAGGTGGTTTATACGCGAACAACCGACAGGAACATGGGTGGACGATATCTCTCCATGGACGAAGCTTGACAACCGACCACACATCACGACCGTACGCATTGATCAATGCGCTACTGGACTTAAAGATACGACTGGTGACTATATTAAGAAGCCGACAAATATCACCAGCAACGACAAGACAATTCTTAAACCCTTTGAGCGACTCAAGTGCAACGGTCAGCATGTGCACGCACAACCGTGCAACACCGAGCTTTCACTGGCACAAAAATACACTCGACGACTGCAGTCTGCCTTCGTGGAAGCCGTCTACTTGGCGAAAGCCATTGACACCACGCGCGGAAACGCGCCTATAAATACTGCACATGCTTATCCTGCCGACCTTCCTGAGCAAGCTGAACCAGGTGAAGGTATGAGACGCATCGGTGATCGTATCATCCCAAAGGTGGCTACGTGCCCGGCATGCATCGACAACGTCCGAAAGGACAGTCCTAGCCATAACAGAGACCCTACGCAGTGCAAATATCATGACTCTATCTCTGTATACTGGCCATGTCCAGCATGTCAGAGGGATCTTACGAGAAGCAAGGGTGTTAAGAATCACCTTGATACCGAACCTGGTAAATGTCGTTTTGCTGAACCATTTAAACTACCAGACGACCACGACCCCGAAGGCAAAAACGTGCCAGCTTGGTGGAAACCCCTACCTAAACCTGGTGAGGGCCAAGCTTCAGCTTCAGGTGGCCGCCAAGGCGCACACGCCAGGCCACCACGACCACGTTCCTTCGGTAACGTCGATCCGACATCTGGTACCAGCAGCTACGACCTGCTACGAGACGCCCCCGAGCGTGGAAACACGCCTCCTGCGTCTTCTAGCGATGCGCCACAGGTAGCGGCCCGCCGCGGACGTCTACAAGGCGTACCACCACCTCCAGACGCAGTCAACACAGGGGATCAACTACGCAGAGCTACAAGGAACCCCCTTGCCTCCACCGGCTCTGGGGCTCCACGACTACCCGACTGGACGAGATTTGACATCCAACGCAGTCTACAGAGTCTCCGTAGTCACGAACCCCATGTTGTGAAAAAGGAACTCCGAAAACTGCATCTGCGATGGTACCATGCGAAGGAGCCAAAGATGAGGCTAATCCTCGAAAAGGTGGGGCTTGATAACGTTCGACTGAACATGATCAAGGAAATATGCGACACCTGTCGGGAATGTAGAGCATGGGAACGTCCAGGAAACTCGACATTACCATCGGTAAGCCTCCCTGGTAACTGGCTCGATGAAGGGGAAATGGACCTCATGTTTTACAAGAAACGGACCATATTTCATATTATGGATCGTTGTATTCGCCTGGCAGCAGGCCTTGAAATTTCCGACAGAGAACGCGACACAATCATCGATGCCTACCACTACTGCTGGATTGCCTATCACGGACCCTTCAAAGTTTTATACTCAGATGGAGAAGGCGCCCTGAATAATGAGGCCGCTAAAAGCATGATGGCCAATAAGGGCACGGAACTTCGTATCCGAGCACCGGGCCAACACGCGACTTCAATTGAGTCACGAAACGGCATTCTCAGAGGCGTCCTCCACATGATTGAGGAAGAATTGAATAGACACAACATCCCTGTTGTATTCACTAGAGTATTGGCGGAAGGCATCTTCGTTACTAATGCGTTTACGTTTTATAACGGAGTATCGCCATATCAGGCACACACAGGACGTCAGCCCTCCTTCCTTCCTGATCTCGATACCCTTGACTTTCCCAAGGGACCCGGGACTTCAGGACACGAACGAGAACGTCGTGTAAGGGAAGTCAGCCTCGAAGCCAGAACTCAGGCTACTGCTGTAGCTAAGACAAATCGGGCTCTTAGGGCTAAGACGACTCCTGATGGTGCTCGCCTCTACTCATCAGGGGATTTGGTCGACTACCACCGACCTACTGCCACCAAGGACGACCATGGAGGCTGGAACGGCCCATTCCCGGTGATCCGAAACGTGCCTGAAAGAGGACATATTGTTGTCAAGGCAGGATCTCGTGAGGTAATTGTGATGTATCCTGATGCTCGTCACACACTATACATCGAATGTCTCCTCACACGGGAACTTGGCATGGATAACATGGCCATGCAAACCGTCCTTGCCTATGTGGCACATCTCAGTGCAGGGAAACCTGCCAAAGTTTTCGGGTATATTCCCGACTACAAGGGAAACCTTAACCTGTCAGACGATAGCAAGTTTCACCCGCGCGTACACCTAGCACTACAGTATCTCGTACGAAATTACTTCAGAGTGGAACATGTAGTAGCAGTTCGATTGGCTAAGAGTGTGTCAAGCCTACCTGCAGTAAAGTACGCCACCGGGTCTACGCTGATCCACTATGACAATGACATTAGCCCGGCGTTCCACTACTATGAATGTGTGGGCACCGGCCTAAACATTTCTCAGATTACTGGTAGCACTCACTCCAGACTTATTCAATGCTTGACTTCTCGTGTCCCTTCCTTAGGATTTCACGATGACCTGGCTAAATATCAGCATCCAAGCAACACGTCTGGAGAACACGAGTCGCCTGGAAACAGGCCTTCTCCAGACACACCAGACGCTTCATCGCCTAGCGAAGGCCGTCTGTCGACAATCTATGAGGAAAATGAGGAACACAATATCGAAGCCATGATGCTGGAAGAGTGGTACGACGAACTACGTATGGACCTTCATCCTACGACGATTACAGATGATTATCTCTATTGCGTCCCAACAACTATGCTGCCTAACCAATGCGTTTTGGTTTCAGCATTTGCGGACGAAGATGATATTACATCATCAGATATGCTCGGAGACGAGCCTAACTCATGTGAGTCTTGTCTAGTATCTCTTTGTTCGAACACAAACGACGAGAGCTATTCCCTAGACAGTGATGAATATGGTCCTTACGTTGAACTATGCTTTACATCAGAAATGTCAAAAATAGTGTTGGATCAGACCCAACTTGCACAGCTCGATACCGATATGGTCGCAACGATGAGAGTATATGTATCCAATGCTGCTAAACGTGCTGTGGTTGTCAAAGAAGACGACCTACTGACCAAAGCCGACATAGCAGCACATCCAAAGGAGGTTAGTGAAGCCTTATATACTGAGCTCAAGATCTGGATTGATAACCGATGCTTTGAGATGTACGACTTATCCAAAGCTTCCAACATCATGACATCCAGATATGTATACAAGTGGAAGTTCGTAAAGATGGGCACCGAGAACGTTAAAACCATTCGTCTCAGATTGGTCCTTCGTGGATTTATGGATACTGAGGCCTTTGATGTGGAAACATTCTCGGGAACCGCCCGAAGGCAGTCTCAACGACTCTTGGCAAGTGAAGCGGCATGTCATCCAGAGTGGATCTTAGCATCCATGGATATCGATAAGGCATTCCTCAAAGGTTTGACCTACGAGGAACTTGCCCATGCCACTGGCGAGGAAACTCGCATGGTCTGCTTTACTCTTCCCCCAGGAAGCGCTCAGGTACTTCGTACCCTACCCGGCTTCTCATCCTACGACGAAGGTCGACACTGTCTTAGGTGCCTCAAACCAGGAACGGGTACTAAGGACGCCCCAAGAGCGTTCTCTCTCAAACTTCGTACGACCACACGAGCTATAGGACTTTCACCGACTAGCTACGATCCTGAATTTGAATTCAGCCAAGATCTTCTGACTGCAAAACATGTCGATGACATTAATATGACAGGTCTAGAGAAAAATATCGACGACTATGTACAACGTGTCGAAAAGGTTTTTGGCAAATGCAAGCTCAACAAGCACACATATACGAACTGTGCCGTCCGCTACACTAAGAATGATCAGGGAGATGTGATCATGGACCAGGACGAGTATATCAAACAACTACGTCCCATCACACATCCAGAACTTACAGGAGCGGCGGCCGACGCCAAAGCCACGAAACTTATTACCGACATGTTCGTCAGCCTGCGAGGAGCCCTCGCCTATGCCCTTCTTACTCAAATCTGGCTTATGGTATATGTGGTCTCTCTTCAGAAAATTCAAGAGCCCACCAATTTACAAGTCAGACGTTTGAATGCTGTGACGCGAAAGCTGATCAGCAGTCCGAAACGCATCACCTTCCCTCGGATGAAGCCGACGAATGAAGTCGACATCCATAGCGATTCGGGATATCGGAAGCTTACCGGGGAGGAGGATGACGAGACCAAGGGCTACGGCATTCGCGGGGCCAACGTACTACGGCGAGGAAACTCGCCTCAAGGCAAGTCCGTCGTTCGTGACGGACAATGCAAATCACACCGATTACAGGTGAGGTCCAGTTATGCTGCGGAGGCACTTGCAGCCGCACATAAACTTGATGAGTGTTACCCTACGCTCATTACTCTCCATGAGCTTAAGGCAGGGGCCTTGACTCCACGACAACTACGAGATATGCGTGAAGTTGGAGGCCTTGCTATCAAAGTCTCTCTGACCATAGACGCTGAGTCCGTCTACAAATCTTTATCAAGCAGGGATCTCAAAATACCCACAGAACGGACTCTGCTTGGACATATCAGTTGGATACGTGAGCTTATGGATATAGGTATAGTACATAACGTGCAATGGTGTGATACTAGGGATATGACCGCAGATGGGCATACAAAGGGAAGCATCGGGAGCTGCTTCTGGAAGTGATGTCAGGCACTCAGTCATTTAAGTATGACGTGAAGCAATGTGTTCCTTTTCGGGGTCCCGAGGACAGAGACAAACCCAAGTCTAATCAATTTTAGTATGTCCTTGTTGCCCTCGCGGTCCAGTTTGCCAGCACGGGCGCCTATTATAAAGGCGCGCCTTTAGTTGCTCGGAAACGAGCCTCATATTTCACGCCTGGCAACGAGCCGGCTTCATACAACTCAGGCTCTTTGCCTTAATACACATTTGCTTGGTGAGGTATGGCCTAACTTTGGCCTACCTCTAACTAGGCCGATAGCCCTTCATTATTTGAAGGGGCTGTCCTGTATTTGCGTGAAATACTTTGCGAGGAAACTCGCCTTACATTCTGGCGTTTGGCCAGTTTGTACGCACTGTTTTCATTTCTTTGCAAACAGTCGTGCGCGCGAATTTTGCGTGCGACTATGCTCTCCGTCTCCTCCCCTCCCGACTTTAAGGGTAGCTCTTTGGGAGATGTTACAGTATCGGGAGCATAGCTCGCGCGCCGCTGCCTTGGGCTCAAGGCACGCGCGCCCTATTTGCCCGGACACCGCGAGTGTTCGCTATGTGCTGGAAAGATCATTACATCGATCTTATCCTATCTTATCCGCCCACCCCTCATACTGTACCTTCACAGCTACAGCAGAGCGATGGACGCTATTTGCCATCCGATGTCCACGGTCAGCGCCTTGGAATCGGATGCTATATGACAGGCTATATGCCCTATTTGAGTTACCAAGCTCACTTTCGACTGCCTCATCTTCGGGAACCTCGCAAAGGGGACGCGCACCTCCTACGCCGTGGCATGGAGGCAGTGGTTCCTATTCCTCAAAGTCCGGGGCGGGAGCCCGCTCCTCACGGGGCTGGGGAGGGAGGGCCGGCGGCAGGATGAGGACGTGCTCCTGGACTGGATCGTCCACCTGGCCCATGTCCAGCATCGCTCGGAGGGGACAATCCGGGGAAAGCTGATGGCGGTCCGTCACTATCATATCGCGGCGGGATACCCGGACCCTCTGGAGCTGGCCCCCAGGCTCGCGCTGGCGCTGGGGGGACTACGGAGGATGGGCGCCAAGCAGAACCGGAAGTACCCTGTCACCATTGAGATGATGCGCTGGCTAAGGGGGAAGTTGGACACCGGGAGGGTAGAAGACGCGGCCGCCTGGGCCGCCCTCACCACCGCCTTCTTCTTTATGTTGCGCGCCTCCGAGTACCTCGCCGACACCTCCGGGGGTAGGGATTGGGCGGCGGAGCGGGTCCTCTTCGGGAGGGATGTCACCCCGAGGAGGGAGGGCGCGGTCTGCCCCACCTTCGCGTCCGCGGACGAGGTGGTTATCTACATCAAGGGGAGCAAGACCGACCAGTACAATTTCGGATGCTGCCGCAACCACTACGCCACGGGCAACCCCCTTTGCCCTGTCGGGGCCCTCGCCGAGCTGGAGAAGTTGGCGCCCCAGCGGTGGACCTCGGAGGGGGACCTCCCTCTCTTCCGAGACGGGGATGGGAACCCCATCCGGCGGAAAGACATCACCGACCTCTTGGGCCAGGCGGCGAAGGCGGTGGGGATGCATCCCTCGCGCATCGGGAGCCACTCCCTGAGGATCGGAGGCGCCGCGGCTATGTACCACGCCATGCCAGACCTGGAGCGGCTCAAGCGGTTCGGGAGGTGGAGGTCGGGCGCCTTCCACGCGTACCTTTGGGGGGCGCACGAACCCCAGAAAGGCCTCTCGGAGGCGATGTCCGCCCAGAACTACAACCTCACCTTGGGAAGCTCGAGCCGCCTGGGGCAGACCCCACCCGAGAAGGAAGGGAAGCGGGTCAAGTTCCGGGAGGAGCCCCCGGAAGAATACCACGCGCGCGGCTGACCCGGAGGAGTCCCGGCGGGAGCAGCTTTGCCCCCCTGCCGCGCGAGCCCCCTCCCAGCCCCACCCGGTGGCGGGACGGGAAGCTGGGGAGGGGGGATGCCCGTGGAAGCCATGGCGGGCTGGCCGTAGCATGAGTAAGCGGAGGGGTGTTACCCCCTCACCGTATGCCGGTTTTCCCGCAAGCAGCTGGCACCAAGCTGGCGGCCTGGCGAACCCCTCGGGCTCCAATCTGGGGGAACCCGCTGTTTTCGACGGTGCCCAGTTGATGTAAGCCCCGCCCCGCAGTCCCCCCGGTGGTGCGGTTTCTGTTTTCCGCAATACTGTTTCTAGTATTCGCGTTGCCCCTCTGCAGCTGCAGCTAGTTGCGGTGCCGCGCTACTGTGATTAGTGCGCTTGGCACCCAGGGCATTGCGCGGGGTGAGCTTGGCTGGGGAGCCGGCTCGCGGCCAGTCGTGCGATCACCCCCCCCCTTTTGCCGGGCTCCAGCCGCCCGCGCGCGCGGCGCGCAGGGGGGGGGCTTTTTCCCGGAGGGAGCGGCCTGGGACGGGCGTGGGCGGAGAGCCTGCGGCTGTGCTCACGGTCGTCGCCAGAAAACGGCCCTCCCTCCTCTCGGACAGTTAGCGTGGCAGGAGGAAATATGGTTTCGTTTGGCCAAAGCCTAAACGGTTATATTCCCCCCTAGGCCGTAGTGCTCTGGCTTCCTCCTCCTCCTTCCTTTTCCCTCTTCCGCAGCCTTCTGTGCTTAGAGCTGTGCTTTTTTCCACCTCCCACCCCGCGTCTCGTTTTGATGAAGCCGCGCCCCACCGCCCCCTCCGTCAGTCGGAGGGTCGTTCGGGTGCCAACCCCGCGCCTTGGAGTGACCCTCGACGCGGGCGGAGAGCCTGCGGCTGCGCTCACGGTCGTTGTCAGAAAACGGCCCTCCCTCCTCTCGGACAGTTAACGTGGCAGGAGGGAATGCAGATATACAAAATGGGGCAAGAGAGGACAAAAGGGGACAAAAGGATATACAAGGTGACAAAAGGGGACAAAAGGACAAGAGGGGAAAACTATGACAAAGGAACGAAATAACACAAAGTCACACGAAAGGCGCCCCTAAGGCACCCGAAAGGCACACGAAAGATACTCGCAAATCGCCAGCACACAATTCCTGGAACAAGATATTTCCTAGAAAAGTACTGCATGTGCTGTTGAACTGTGCGACTAGGAAACCAGCGCTTTGCTCCAAGCGACCCAGGGATTACATGGCCAAGGCACCCGCTATGCACCCCAAAGGCACCCGCAAATTGCTTACGCCAAATTTCAAGAAACAAAAATATTCCAAAAGTGTTGCGCTTGAATTGAAACCTCCGATTATGAAAACAAAGTTTTGCTCCAATCGACCCAAGATTTCATTGTCAAAACACCCGGAAAGCGCCCGAAAGGCACCCCGGAGACACCCAGAAATCGGCACACCATTTTTTTTAAGGAAACACATACCCTCGAAAAGTGTTAACAGTTGCATTGAAACTTACCTATCCAACAGCGATGTTCTGCGCCAAGCGCCCCAGAACTTCACGTTTGCGCGCTTCGCCCCCCGCAAAAATTAACAAACGATGCACATACTTTCCCCTTTTTCACAGCCCCTAGAAGCCCTCGTGGGCAGCGGTAAGCGCTAGCATATATATATATATATGTATATATATATATATATACATTTGTCTGTGACATGTGTTTTCCAGAGAGGCGAGGATGCAGAGATCGGGCGCCGTGATGGCTGTCACGGAGTCTGCGCTTGAAGCCTTTTGGCCCGAGAGGCTTTCGGCTTGATACGGACTGAGAAAAGGTTCATCAGTTTCCCTCTTCATGGTATTGCGGAGCCTGGTTGGATCCTCGGTCTGAGAGACCGCCAGGGAGTTCGAGGGCTAGCTGGACGCAGCACGAGATGGCCACCAACGAAGAGTTGTTTCGACAGATGCAGGCCTTGACCGCGGAGGTTCAGAGGCTTAGCGAGGAGAACGCCCGACTGCAGCGTGAACAGCAAGGCGGACTCCAGGCCATCCCGGCCCTCGTGGATGCTGTGACCCGCCTGACGGGTAGGCCCGACCAGTTCCAGAGGCTCGTCGACACGAAAGGGATCGGCAAGCCCTCGGTGTTCGACGGGTCGGAGGCCAAGTACCGCGAATGGGCTGCCAAGTTCGAGTCGTTCGTAGTCGGAGTCTTCGGCGAGCAGTTCAGGGCGGTGCTGGAGTGGAGCGTCGAGCGGCACGACTCGATCGATCGCGGGCTCTGGCAGGCGGCTTTCGGGCCGCACAGCGAAGGCGAGATCGACCACATCGACGAGATGGTGGCGCAGCTGCACACGGCGATCCAGCAGCTCGTGACGGGCGAGCCCTTCGACATCACTCAGAACGTCGACAAGGGCAACGGGCTCGAGTGCTGGAGGCGCCTCGCGAGGAGGTTCGACCCTTCCACCGGCGGGCGGAAGCGGAACTTGTTGAAGCAGGTGCTCTCGCCCGGGCGCTGCAAGCTCGAGGAGCTCGCGGGTGCCCTGGAGAGGTGGGAGGAGGCCGTGAAACGGTACGAGTCCAGGAGGGACGACGACGGCAACCGCGAGCGGCTCTCGGACAGCGTGCGGATGTCTGCCTTGGAGAGCCTGCTACCAGCTGAGCTCGAAGAACACGTTCTTCTCAACCAGAGCCGCCTGAACACCTACGAGCTGCTCAGGAGGGAGATCGCGTCGTACCTGGAAGCCAGGACCGGTGCTCGACTTCGAGACGCCCCGGTGCTCACCAAGGCGCAGCGCGACCCCAACGCCATGGACATCGGCGCCCTGGTCCGCGCGTACCAGGGCGGGAAGGCCGGCAAGGACAAGGGCGGCAAGGGCAAGACGGGCACTGGCAAAGGCAAGGACGACAAAGTCAAGAACGGAGGTAAGGGCTCAGGCTCAGGCTCAGCCAAGGGGTCTGACACGTCCCACCTCGTCTGCTGGAACTGCGGGCGTTCGGGGCACAAGGGCTCGGACTGCTGGAGACCGTCGGCCTCGGCGGAGGTGATCGCCAAGGCTAAGGCTAAAGCCAAGGGCAAGCAGAAGCCGAAGGGCGGCGGCAAGCACGACGCGGGCGCGCTGGACGTCGGGAAGTCCGAGGAGGAGGCCCCTGGCGACTGGGAGCCAGAGGACCACATGTTCCTGGAGCTGTTCTCCGCCGAGCGCGAAGAGAACGCGAAGGAGGTGAACAGGAGGATCGTGGACGACAAGGGCTGGGTGAAGGTCAACTTCGACAGCGGATGCGCGAGCTCGGTGATCCCCCGCGAATGGACTCCAGCGACTTCGGCCCCTTCGAGTCAGAGGTTCAAGACGGCGAGTGGTGGTATCATCGCAGACGAGGGCGGCGGGGTGCTGGAGGGCGTCAACGAGAATGGCGCCAGGATGCGCATCGCCGGGCGCAGGGCTGCTGTTACCAAACCCCTCGTCTCGGCCAGCGAGATGCTCAAGAAGAGGATCGGCATCCTGGACGAGAGCTGCGGCATGGTGATCGAGAAGGGTTCCACTGCCGGACGGGCGATCATGAAGCTGGTCGCTAAGCTCAAGGAGACGGGAGCGCTGGAGAACAACATCAGGTTGCATCGGGAGCGCGGTGTGTACAACGCCTACCTGAAGCTGCCGGAGGAGAAGGCCAAGGAGCTGGAGCAGTTGCCGCTGAACACGATCGAGTCGGAGCTGGCCCATCGCCGAGCCGAGGCGGATCTACTCGCTCGAGCACGTGCAGGGCTTGCCTCGCCGGCCCGTCTCCCCGCCTTGCAGGCGTCGGGGGGCAGCCGGCGGGTACCACCGTAAGCCCGAGCGCGCCGCCAGCAGCCGGGCAGCTGGCAGGAGGCGCGGAAGCCCCGGTGGAGCAGCGAGGAGGACCGCTGCCCCAGGAGGAGGAGGCTCGAGAGCAGCGCGGCAGGCCGCCGCGGGTTCGGCTGGCTAGGAGCCCCGCCCAGCCGACCTCTCTCGAGATCGAGGAGCACGAGGCGCAGGGCCACGTCCACTTCAGGTCCTGGTGCCCTTCGTGCTGTGCGTCGCGTGGGACTGGCCAAGCGCATCGTGGACATCAACCTGCTGAGGGTGAGGTCCCTACGGTCGTCACCGACTACGGCTACCTCAACGCTAGCGAGTCGGACAGCAGAGGCCGCGACGTCAGCTCTGCGATCACGGTGTTGGTGATGCACGACTGCCTGCCGACCGGGACGGGCTGCCACGGCGCGAGCTCGGTCCCTGCCAAGGGGAAGGACGACTTCAGCTCGGGCGTGGCGGTCGACTTCTTCAATCACATAGGCCACAAGAGGTGCATCTACCAGTCGGACGGCGAGAACCCGCTGCTGGCGCTCAAGAGGGACGTCTGCAGCAAGGCCGAGGGGAAAGAGCTGCTGCTTCGCGAGAGCCCGGTGGGAGAGCACCAGGCGAATGGAGCAGCCGAGAACGCGGTGAAGGTCATCAAGGGCGTCGTCAGGACGGTGCTGGTGTCAGCCCAGGCCAAGTGGAAGCAGCGTCTGCCGTTCGGGCACCCGTTAATGCTGTGGGCCCCCACCTATGCAGCCCAGATGCTGAATAGGTTCAAGATCGGCGACGACGGTAAGACGAGTGAGCAGCGGAGGTCTGGCAAGCGCTGGGAGAAGGTGACGGTTCTTTTCGGCGAGCGCATCCAGGTGAAGAAGCTGGTGAAGGACTCGCTCAAGCGCGACCTGGAACCCCGCTGGGTCACGGGCTACTACGTGGGCCACACCAGCAGGAGCGGCACGGCGCTGGTGCTCACCTCGAAGGGGGTGCAGCGCGGCACGGCGATCTCACGCCTGCCGCCCGCCGAGCGCTGGGCCTGGAACGAGGAGGAGGTCCTCGGGCTCAAAGGCAAGCCTTGGGACTGGAAGGGCGGCGAGGAGCGCTACGCGGCAGCTCCTGCGGACGTCGCCCCGAGAGCTGGACGCATGGAGGCGCCAGTGGTGGTGGCGCTGCCAGCAGCCGCCGAGTCTCGAGACGTGGGCTTCTACGTCACCAGGGCCAACATCCTGGACACGGGCATCGGGCCGACCGAGGGCTGCGTCGCCTGCGAGAACCTAGTGGCCACTGGGCGCGCAGGAGTTGCCCACTCTGAGCTGTGCCGACAGCGCGTGATTGAGGCGCTGGCGGCTCGAGGTGACGAGCGACTTCGCCGGTTCAGGGAGGCGAAGGCGGCTGAGGAGGAGCAGGCGAGAGGAGGCGAGGCAGGCCGAGCGGCGCCAGGAGCCGCCGCCGCCGCGCCGCCTCCCCCACCAGCCCCGAGAGATCTCGAGGGCAGGAGAGGCGCGAAGCAGGCGCGGGCGGATCCGCCGCCCGTGGGGTCTTCGGCGCCGCGCGTCAGGAGGCGCGAGGAGGAGCAGCCGCCCCAGGAGGCGCGTGCAGCCCCCCAGCCTATGGCGGTGGACCTTCGGGGCGCGGCCCCGAGGCCAGCAGGAGGAGGTGCAGGAGCGCCGCTCGCGCCCCCTACGCCGGCCGCGGGCCCTGGAGGCCCGGAGCCAGCGTCCGCGGCGGCTTCGGGCTCAGGAGGCCCGGCGCCGGCGGCGGCAGCACCAGGCCCAGGAGGCGCTGGACCTGCTGCCATGGAGACGGGCGGACTCGAGGAAGTGCCGCTCGAGTTGCAGTCGCTCGCGTTCTCGGAGTACTGCAACCCAGGATGTTTCACTGAGCTGGCTGGGGAGTTTGGCATGCTCCCAGGGCTAGCGGCGGACATCAGCCTCAAGGACCGGGAGTCCCAGGAGGCGCTGGACATGAGGAAGGTCGTGAACCAGCAGAGGTACATGCAGGCGCTCGAGGACCAGGACCCCCACTTGGTCATCGGGGCGCCGCCCTGCACGCGCGTCTCGAAGCTGACGAGCTTGAACCGCGGCAGGTACAAGGACCCGGAGGCGCACGCCAAGGCCGAGGAGGACGATCGCGTGTTGCTTCGCTTCGGGATGGAGGTCTACAAGGATCGTCACGCCAAGGGCAGGTGGTTCTTGCACGAGCACCCTTGGGACGCCAAGTCGTGGGACGACGAGGCGGTGAAGGGGGTGGTCTCGCTCCCTGGGGTGTACCTCGTGCGAGGGGACATGTGCGCCTGGGGCCTGGAGCTCAAGGGCGATGACGGGAAGGTCGGGCCGGTCAAGAAGAGCACCGGCTGGCTGACCAACAACGAGCGCCTTGCTAAGGTGCTAGCAGTCTGCTGTCCTGGAGGACATCGACACGTACCGCTACTTGGAGGAGGCCGTGCTAGGAAGGCGCAGGCCTACACGCCTTCGCTACGCCGCGCGATCTTGCAGGGGCTCAAGGAGGAGCTCGAGATCGCGGGCGAGATCAACTCGTTCGAGGGCGTCGGACCGGTGCCAGACGAGGAGGCGCAGTACTTCAAGCCAGACGCCCCTCCAGGTGCAGCTGAGTCGGACAGGTGGTACTGGGACGACGTCAACGGGGGCTGGCTCGACCCTGCGGGAGTGCGGGCCGCGCGCCAGGAGGAGCTGGCCTGGATGAAGCATCGCGAGGTGTTCGAGCCGAGCGACGAGGAGACCTGCAGGCGCCTGACCGCTCGGGCGCCGCTACGGACGCGCTGGGTCGACACCAACAAGGGCGACGAGCAGAGGCCAAAGTACCGCTCCAGACTGGTCGCGATGGAGATCAAGGCTGCGAAGAAGGCGTCCGAGCAGATGAGCGCGAGCGAGCTCTTCAGCAGCACGCCGCCGCTGGAGGCGGTCAAGCTCCTGTGTTCGCTCATGGTCTCGATGAGCCGCTCGCCCCGAGGACTCCCCCTCAAGATCGGCTTCTGGGACGTCAGCAGGGCGCACCTGTACGGGGACGCCCAGAGGATCTTGTTCGTTCGTCTTCCTGAAGAGGAGGGAGGAGGAGTCGCTCGGCTGCTACGTTCCATGTATGGTACTCAGGACGCGGCTTCAGTGTGGCAGAGCGACTGGAGTCGACAGCTCTTGGAGGATTCGTGGCGCATGGGCGTGGCAAGCCCAGCAGTGTTCTATCGTCCCAGTGATGAAGGTCGCGGGCTGGCTCACGGCGACGACTTCATGGTGCTCGGCGACGAGATCACGTTGAAGGAGATCGAGGCGAAGCTGACCGAGCGCTACGACATCAAGTGCACCGGGATCTTGGGTCCCGACAGTGGGGACGCGAAGGAGGTCGTGTTCCTCAACAGGGTGTTGCGGTACGTTGATGGCTCCACCCCGGCGGTGGAGATCGAGTCGGACCAGAGGCACGTTGAGCTGCTGATCAAGGAGCTGGGCCTCGAGAACGAGTCGAAGGGCCTGGACGTGCCGTCGGTCAAGAAGACGGAGGCGGACATCGACTACGAGGCGAAGCTCAGCACGCTGCCCCCGGACGAGGTCCGTCGGTATCGAAGCGTGGTGATGCGTGCCGCTTATCTCACCTTGGACAGGCCGGACATCGTCGACGCGGTCAAGCAGTGCTCGAGGCGCATGCAGGCGCCGACGTCAGCAGACATGATGATGGTCAAGAGGCTTGGGGGAGGTACCTCGTCAAGCATCCGTGTCTAGTCGCAAGGTTCAACAAGCAGAAGATGCCGGACAGGATCACGGCCACCTGCGACTCGGACTACGCGGGGTGCCTCATCACCAGGAAGTCGACGAGCGGGACGGTCTTGGCGTTCGGGGAGCACACTCTGTCGGCCACGGGATCGCTGCAGAGCACGGTGTCCCTTTCGAGCGGCGAGGCTGAGTACTACGGCATCCTCCGTGCGGCTGCTGCCGCGCTCAAGGTTGCTGCCATCGCCGTGGACCTCGGGCTCGAGAAGAGCGTCGAGGTCGTCTGCAAGCACGGAGAGTTCCCGATAGAGGTCTGCGGGGACTCGACGGCGGCGATCGCTTTCGCATCGCGCCAGGGCCTGGGCCGCCAGAAGCATGTTATGACGAGATACCTGTGGCTTCAGAGCGCGGTCAAGGCCAGAAGGATCATACTCAAGAAGGTCGACACGCGGGAGAACGTAGCCGACTCCCTGACCAAGCCGCTGTCGGCGAAGGTGGTCCAGAAGCATCTCAAGAGGATGGGCTACTATTTCAGGTCGAGGTGGAGCGCCCTGCACCGGACGATCGCCAAGAGGTCGGCGACGTGAGGTTCATGAGCGGGGTGCTGTGCTGGCTTTTCGAGACGGGCACGTTGCCTGTCCCACCATTTTCCTGTCGCTTCGCGACGCCTTGCACGACCGGCCTGTGCGGCGTGACGGTGCCTGGTGGTGGCTGCCTAGCTTAGGGGCTAGTTGCCAAGGAGGAGTGCAGAGATCGGGCACCGTGATGGCTGTCACGGAGTCTGCGCTTGAAGCCTTTTGGCCCGAGAGGCTTTCGGCTTGATACGGACTGAGAAAAGGTTCATCAGTTTCCCTCTTCAGAGGAGCGTCCCGAACGATTGCTTGCGTCGCCCGTGACATACATGCTCAAGCGCATATGGACCTGCTTCAGCTCGGCGGGGTCCTCCGAGAGCTCTCTCACCTTTCCCTACATCTCAGCAGCAGCCTGCAATCCTGCCCTCCGTGCCCCTCGCTGATCTGCCCGCACGTGGAGCGCGGCCCCCTGTCGTGCGGAGCGCCGGGCCTGGCGCCAGTGCCTTGCGAGGCTCGGGCGCCCGAGCCGCCGGCCTCGGCGCCGGCCTGGCCGCTGCCGGTGGTCTTCGTGGCCGGGGTGGCCGTCGGCCTGGCGGTCTCGCCTCGGCTACGACGTGCTCCAGGCGGAGCGGCATCGGCGCCCCAGGCGGCGCCGCGGGCAGCCGCGGCCCCAGAGCTGGCCGCCCCTGCTGCTGCGCCGACGACATTGGCATTGACGACAGGTCCGACGGCAGGCCCAGTGACGCCATCATCGAGGCATGGCTGCAGTGCCGCGGTGCCCGGACATTCCTGAGTTACAGGTTGCCGTGCGCTTCGATGACGATCCTAATTTCACTTGGCATCATCGTATCTTGTTGCGTCGAGTTCGAGATGCCGTCTGGATCACGCTTACTCCAGACCTCGACCTCGAGAGGATCAACTTGGACGAACGACGGCACCAGGTGCTCGAGCGAGGACAGGCCTTTCCTGATGCCATCGCTGGCGACCTCTATGCCTTCGACCCGATTGGACGGGAGGCGGTCGCGGGGCACAAGAGACGTGCCCGTCTTCAGGCGGCCGTGCTGGGCGGTGACGAGGACGAGGCCATGGACGCCGAGGAGTGGGTCTACGCCGGCCTCGACGACCCTGCGTTCGGGGCGCTCGTCGCCGCCGACGTCCTCGAGGGGGACGAGTTCGTGGAGTTGGGCAACCGCGGGCTGGTACGACGTGAGGGCACAGCTCGTGGAGTCGAGAAGGTGGGTCGCGCCCGCCTGGCGGAGTGGTCTGAGCAACGTCGTGTCGGGGCTGAGGATATCAGGAGCTTGGGCGTCCACGCAGCGGCGGACGGCACACGTCGCCTCGGGTGGACAGACGCTGTCGGCATGCTGCGCGAGAGTGACATGCCCGAGTGGAGGTTCGAGGGGCCGCGGGTGTGTAAGGAGCTTGCGGCCTCGACCAGAGAAGGTTCAGGGAACCCGACTTCTTATCATGCAGAGTGGATCAGGCTGTCGGGGGTCAACCAGAACAGCGCCATCGCCTACGAGCACGAGAATGCCATGGAGATGCTGCGCGTTGCCACCAGCACCGACCAGGTGGACATCAGCAACCTGGCCTCGTTCGAGCTCCTCGCGAGGCGGGTCGTCATGCTGGAGATGGCTGTGGCGCGCGACCCTAGGGATCCCGACTTCAGCGGGCTCGGGGTCATCGCCGACGGCGCTGTGGGAACTGACGGTGCCGCGCGGGCGCCACGGTTCCGCACCTGGGTGTCCGATCGACAGAAGGAGAGAGCGAACATCCTCAAGCAGTCGAGGTTGTACAAGGAGGAGACCAGGAACGAGCGGGAGAGGAGGCGCGGCCCGAAGGGGCCAAAGGGCGGTGATGCGAAGGGCAAAGGCAGAGGGGCTGGAGGCCAAGGAGCCGAGGCCCCTCTGCCGAGCTAAATGGCGCCCGACGGCCCGCAGGTCACCAAAGCCGACTGGTGGCCTGGCGGGGAGTGGAGGCACGGAGGACCCTTTCCTCTTCCTGTGCCTGATGTTCGGCAATATCCTCGTGGGGCCCCTCACTATGTGCAGCAGAGGTGGTGGCGCTCTACGACGCGGCAACGTCTTGTTAGAGATACAGTACTCGGTGTCAACCAACTGGCGGCCGCTCAAGCAAACAATTCGCACTTTCGACGATCTCCGCTGGCGAGCTCAACTCCTACAGCAGTCCAGCGTGAGATGTTGGCGAGTCTCGAGGATCGGGTGGGGCGTGCAGGCCTGGTCCCCGACGGACTCTTTCCGAGCAGAGCCCTCCAGGAGCTCTTCAAGACGAAAGACTTGTACGGTCAAGAGCCACGTCACCTTGCCAGTTATGATCCAGCCAAGCTGCGAGTGGCCAAGGGAGTGGTGGAACCCAAGGATGCGAGAGCGCTGCTGCCACCACATGCAGCACAGAGGCTCCGACGCTATAAGACGTGCATCGAGCTGTCCGCCGAGGACATCGAGGCCAAGTTCGCCTCCGAGCCCTCGCCCAAGCCCTACTGGGACCCCGTGCTGCGGCGCAACAAGCGAGCCCGGCACGAGCTGTTGGGCATCCTGGTGCCCAGGAGACGCCTCAAGGGCCGCATCGGACTCTTCTTCGTCAAGAAGAAGGATGGGGCCATTCGCCTCATCGTGGACGCTCGCTACCCTAATGCCTGCCACAAGCCGCCGCCCACCACGCAGCTGGGGACCGCGCAGTCCTTCGCGGAGCTCAACCTGGCCGAGTTCGCGGACGTGGCGGCGGAGATGGCTTCTCATTGTGTTCTGCCTGGTGCTGGGGGCGTCCCAGCCCTGGACTTCCACCAGAGTGGCGCCGACGTGCGCGACGGCTTCTACCAGTTCAGCATCGTCGAGGTGGCCGACTGGTTCGGGATCGACGAGTCGTTCAGCAAGGGGAGTTTTGGCATCACCAGGGTGTTCGACCCCGAGCTGGGCGTGGACGTGGAGCTGGCCAAGCACGAGTCTTTCTACCTTTGCATGGGGGCCATGCCCATGGGATGGTCGTGGGCCCTCTACTTCTGCAACGAGGCGGTGGCTTCCCGCGCGGCAGCCGTGGCTGCCGACGGCTGGGGCAGCTTGCTCCGAGAGCGCGCTCCCGCCCCCCGCCTGGTCCCTGGCCAGCCCGTCCACGCCGTCTACGTGGACAACCACACGGGGCTGGGACATAGCGCGGCGGACGCGGAGCAGGCCCACCAGGACTTCCGTGCGCAGTGCGCCGCCTTCGGCCTCGACCTCCATGATGAGGTCCCTTGCAGCCCCTATCTCGAGGCGCTCGGGCTGCAGTTCGACGGGCCAGGCCGCCGCCTGCGGCATCGGTCCGCCCGGCTCTGGCGCTTCAAGCTGGCGACTGTGGCCCTGCTTCGCCGCCGAGTGGTGGCAGGATGGCAGCTCGAGATCTGGCTGGGCCACGCCGTTCACATGTGTGGCCTCGGCCGACCGCTGCTGTCGATCCTCTCGCAGAGCTACGCCTACGTCGCGTCCCACAAGGAGAGGTCGGGCCGTCTGTGGCGAGGTGTGCGGCGAGAGCTCTGGCTCATGTCCAACCAGGTTTTCACTTGCGAGGTTGAGCTGGATGCACCGTTCAACTCGTCGGTCTACCTCGGCGACTCGTCGGACTACGGCTACGCTCTCATGGAGACGAGGGGCACGGGCGACGAGCTGCTGGAGGACTTCAAGTGGAGGGAGCGCTGGAGGTTCAAGGCCGCGCCACCGCTGCCTCCGCCGCCGCACCCGACCCTGGGGGCATTGGGCGCGGCTTTTGGGGTCTGCTTCGACGGCGACGACCCCGAGCAGCTGGAGGCGTTCGGCGAGCCCCACGTCGTGGGGAGGACCGCCTGGGAGCCGCTGGGGGCCCGGACCCGCCTGGCGCAGTGGGCCACCGAGGCGGCCCACGCTGCCGAGGCCGGGGCCGGCCCCGAGCGACGCAGACGGCGGCGCACGGCCCGAGGGGCTGCGCCGCGTGAGGAGGTGGAAGGCTTCGAGGCCATCCCCGTGGTCGGCGCCTGCTGGGACAATAGGCGGCGCTGGCGTACACTGGTGGAAGGCTTCTGGCACTGGAGGCAGGAACACATCAACGTCAAGGAGGCTAGGGTCTGTCTCATGGGACTCCGACGTAGCTTACGGACCAGACGGGGCTGCCACCGCCGGCTGCTCACCCTGTCGGACAACCTCGTGTCCGCCGTGGTGTTCGACCGCGGCCGCTCGTCGAGCTGGGCGCTCAACGCGCTGTGCCGCCGAGCCGCGGCCTACCAGATTGCCGGCTGCGTGGCTTGGCGGGTTCGCCACATCCGCACGGACAGGAACCACGCAGACGAGGGCTCCCGTCGCCCCCGTGTACCTCGAGTGCTGGTGCCCACGAGGCTTGAGGGCGGAGCGCCCGCGGCCCCTCAGCGGAGGGGAGGCCGCCGCCTGGGCGCGCCTCGACATCATGGCGCGCCCCAGGCGGCCCAAGCCTCGCTCGAGCTCTTCGCGGGCTCGGGCCGGCTCACCGCCTCTCTCAAGCGCCTGGGGCTGCGGGTTTTACCAGGCGCCGAGATCAAGGGCTCTGCCCGGTATGATCTGTCACGTCGATCGACGCAGCGAGCTGTGCTGCGCTGGATTCTGAGCGGGAAGGTCTGGTACGTACATCTGGGGGCAGCATGCTCCGCCTGGTCAGTTGCCCGCTCCACGCCTTATAACATTGAGCGGGCACGGCGGTTGGAAGCAGTTTCTGTCGACATGGCGCTCTTCACAGCTGAGGTCATCAAAGAGTGTGACCGCTGTGGCGTACTGTGGTCGCTGGAGAATCCTGCCAGCTCGAAGTTGTTTCGCTTCGAGCCCCTTGCTGTCCTTGCCAGTCTGCCAGACGCCCGATATGTCTCGTTCGATCTTTGTGGATTCGGAGAAAATGTTCGCAAACCGACCACCATCTTCACCAACGCCATCTGTCTGGACGTCCTGGGGAGAAGATGTGATGGGTCACACCGTCATGAGCCTCTGCAGGGTGGGCTCAAGGCTGGTGCCTACTCGCCCGCCCTCTGCCGAGAGTGGGCTGCCGCGCTATGCTCGGCGGCGCCTCCTCAGGCCTTCGGCGACTCCGAGCCGCTCGCCTCCGAGTGGGACACGGAGCTGGAGGCGCCGGTGCCGCGGTCGCATGGTGCTGCAGCGAAACTCGGCGAGGCTCACGGCGGGACTGACGCCGAGAGCCGCGGGCAGCACTTCCTCGCGCGCCACGCCGTCGAGTTCGGCGGCGCGCGGGGTCATCAAGGCGGCCCTGAGGCCGCCGCAGCGGCAGCAGGGCCGTGCGGCTGTCGGCGAGGAGAAGGAGCGGCTGGCGGTGGCGCGCAGGGCGCGAGTCCCGCCAGCGGCGCGCGACAACTTCCTGCGGCTCGGGACCATCCGTGACTCCACGAAGCGGCTCTACTCAGACGCGCTCGGCAGGTTTAAGGGCTGGGCGAAGTCAAAGCACTACGATCTGGGTAGCTTCAGCTCCACGGACTCAGCGATGGAACAGTACTTCACCGACCTGTACTTCGAGGGGTCAGGTCCCGCCGAAGGCCGCAACGTTCTCTACGGCTACATTCACTTCGAGACGCACCTGGATCGGAACAAAGCCAACCTGTTCCCGAAGACGTCGAGGGCGCTTCGAGGATGGACCACTCGGGCTCCTCAGCGAGTCCGCGACCCCATCCCCTTCGGCGTCGTCTGCCTGATCGGCCTCTACTTCCTGGACAAGGGCCTGACCGACGCCGCGGTGTGCCTGGTCCTGCAGTTCGACTGCTACCTGAGGCCGGACGAAGCCGTGTCGCTCCTCCTGTCCTCGGTGCTGCCGCCTGCGCCCCGGGCAGGCCAGCGATGCGCGCGGGCCTGGGCGCTGCTTCTGGGTGAGGCCGAGCATGCAGCGCCCACCAAGACAGGGGTTGTGGACGGGACAGTGGTGATCGGTGAGCTGCAACGATCCTGGGTGGCGGAGGCGGTCGGCCTCTGGTACCGCGTGGGCAGTGCAGCTCCCTACATGTTCGATATGACTCTCTCCAAGTACGAGGCCCTCTTTCGTCAAGCCGCTTTTGATTTGGGCCTCACCGATCTGGACATCTCGCCTCACGGAGTTCGGCATGCCGGTGCTTCGCATGACATGTATATGGGCCTAGCGACACTCGGCCAGATCCAGAAACGTGGCCAGTGGGCCCATGCTCAGGGTGTGGTGAGGTATTCGAAGCACGGCAAAATCCTTCGGCAAGTGCACAAGATGACGCCTGAACAGCACAGAAAAGCTTCGGTTGCGGAGAGAGATTTTCCCGTCAAGCTCCTTCGGGCTCTTCGGAAATGCTGAAGCCGGCTTCGCCAGATGCCTTATGGGCAGATATGGGAGTGGAGTCTCTCGATCTCGGCCTCTGTCAACATGATTTTGTTCTGTTGAATTCACGTATCCCGACTGGAGTGCTACAGAACTTAGCGCCCGTGCGATCGGGCGTCCGTGCGAGTGAAATGAAGTTGTGAATGATTTGGATGGCTACCGCCAGTCCGACCGACCACGCTCCTAAGTTGAGCTCTGGGTAAGCGTGCAGCCGCTAGGGATAATTTTTGTCTGTGACATGTGTTTTCCAGAGAGGCGAGGAGCGTCGCGAACGATTGCTTGCATCGCCCGTGACATACATGCTCAAGCGCACCGCGCCCGTCCCCAACCTCCCACCTTTTCTTTTCCAGACGCAGTCGGTGCCGATGCGTGGAGGCTTTCTTTCTGTGATTCTTTTCATCAGGGAGTGGAGTCTCTCGATCTCGGCCTTTGTCAACATGATTTTGTTCTGTTGAATTCACGTATCCCGATTGGAGTGCTACAGAACTTAGCGCCCGTGCGATCGGGCGTCCGTGCGAGTGAAATGAAGTTGTGAATGATTTGGATGGCTACCGCCAGTCCGACCGACCACGCTCCTAAGTTGAGCTCTGGGTAAGCGTGCAGCCGCTAGGGATAATATGTATATATATATATATATATATATATATATATATAGAAAAAAAACCTTCAGCAAGCTCCGCTTGGATCCCTTTGGCTCCCTCTTGGCTCCTTCTCATCTCCCTATTGGCTTCCAGGCCTTTGGCTCAAGGCCTCAAGGGCTCAAGGGGGCGCTCAAGGGCGCTCAAGGGCTCAAGGGGGGCGCTCAAGGGCGCTCTAGTGGGGGGGGGCGCGGCAGCCATCGCTGCCTTCTCCGTCTTCTTCCTGTTCAGCGAGATCGCCTGGCTTTGGGTTCAATCAGTGGGATCTATCAGTGGGATATCACCTCTATCGGTGGGATATCGACTCAATTTGGCGAATTCGTGAATCTTACTGGGTTTTGTCAATTCGGCGTTTCATTTCCATCTCAAATTTTGGGTAACTGGCTCGTGCTTAACACTTTTGGCCATGCCGACATTGCAGATTGGAGAAACCATGCAAAAGCTCTTATCGTTGGATATCGATAAGCAGAAAAGACTGAGAGACGAAGCTCGGACGGTAGACGAAGACAAAGAAAATCAGCAAGAAGCCTCGAAAGCTATGAGAACCTTGGCGGCCAAGGGATCTGCTAAGGGTACGGGCTTGGGAGAAAATGGTTCGATTCCATCGGGGGCTGCCTCGACCGCCACCGGTGCCGACGGGTTTTTGGCGCAACTCGAGTCTCTCCTAGATAAAAAGATCGCTCCTATCAAGGACCGTATTGATTCGTTACAACTTGATGTATTGGGAACTCAAAAGGCGTTGGCTCAGGAATTCTCAGTGGCCGTCACTTTGATCAATGACCATGAAGTAAAGCTTGCCAACCTTGAGGCAGGTGAAACCGAGGTGCAGAAAGCCTTCAACGAAAGGATTCTTGCTGTTGAACTGGAGCAGAAGTCCCTGCGCGCGGAAATGGCCGCCAAACAGTTAGAAAGTCAGTCAAGCCAGGGTCCGTCTAGGAAAAAGGGTCCGCCGTGGGCCAGCACCCCAAGAGCAGATAGAGACATCTTCATTCTCACCAACCTGGGCTGGAATCTCAAGAAGCAGGAGGCTCTGGAGAAGGCACGGGCGGTCCTTCGCCGAGCGGATGTTCCCCAGCCCACGCATATTGTTGCACCATTTGGGTATGGGAGTTGTGTTGAGATCAAATGGAGTTCGATTGCGGTGGGACTTCAAGCGGCAGCTACGATCCGTGATCTCAAGATCCCTGGGCACTTGGAACATATGACCTGGTGTGGCCAGATTAGTACGAAGGAGGAGCGTGGCCCAGCAAAATTGTTCAAGACCGTTTCAGAAGCACTGGAAAGGGCAATGGGAGATCGCACGGACAGTTACGTGGTTTGTTCTCGGACTCGAAAATTTTTCGTCTTGGACCGTCAGATAGGTGCTATCAAAGATGGGGAATTCCAGTGGCACGAGTCTCTCAAGGAGATCCCCGACGAAGCGCTCCGCAAGACGCTTAAAGACACCATCGACGAGGCACTATCTCTCTGAGATGCTCACGTGAGGGGTCTCGTATGTGCACTCAATGTGCAGGGCAAATGGGCCGACGAGACTCAAATGCAAGCCAACCTAGATTTGCTCGAGCTGAAGTGCTGGGGCTTAATTTGTATATTAGAGGCGGATTTCAAGGGCTGTCTTCAAAACGATGGGCTACTACGCCCTGTTTTCAATGGCCACGCTTACTACCGCCATCACTCTGGCCCTGGGTGTAGGGCCATGGGCGTGCTTGTGCACAAATCTCTGAGAAAACGTGTGAAAGACATTGTCTGCGATTGGAGATCTATCCGTGTTGATCTTCGTCCCGACTGTCTCGATGGATGCCACCATCATGCCAGATCCTTTCTCTTCTCTCATCTTGCCCACGATTTTTTCCATGATTCTCTAAACTGTGCCATCCAACTCGGTCGATCCCGCCCCGTGGGGTCTACTCTTTCTTGGTTGGGGGACATGAATGCCGATCAAGGCAACGGAGATCCGAAATTCCGATCGTTCTGTGAAGCTTGTTCATGCCTCGATCTCCGTTGGTGCCCTCTCAGGTTCCAAGAGACCTCCATGCAATTCACTAGGAAGCCTGATGGTGAGCAGGCGCTCTCTCAAGCCAACAGCACGATCGATCACATAGCTCTCGCCAGGAGTGATCTCACTTTTGATTGTTTCGCCCGCTGGGCGGGCGTCCCAGGGGACCATGCCCTTGTTGGCTGTGATGTGCTGGCCTTTCACCAGCAGGTGCGTAAGAGAAGACCTCTCTTGTGGACTCCTACAAACATTTTGGAGGTTAGGAAGATCGCCCAGGGTCTGTTTCCCGAATCAGCGGAACTTATTCGTCTAAATGACGAAGAACAGCCCGATTCATGTGCGGTCAGGTATCATGACCCAAGGGACCTCACCCTCTCCTTTGATTTCTGGGAAAACATGTTGGGCCAGGTTTATGAAGCGACTCAGGCTCTCCCAAGGAGTTTTAGGAGATTTGCCGAAGAGCCATTTTGGGTCAAGAGTCTCAGGACACGGTTCAACTCCGAACTTAATGAAGCCACGAGGGTCTCCTTGGGTCAGCTCCTCTTGAAAGCTCTCAAGATAACTAAACTTCAACGCGATTTGGCTCAGGTTGCGCTCAACGCCTCTCAAGGAAAACGGGTCTGGGCCTCCCGCAAGACCCTCCTACCCATATTGGGTTTCTGTGTAGATCAAGTCAAGATTTTTGAAGTGGACCGCTGTATCACACTGGTGGCTGAAGAATTCAGCGAGAGGTGGGGACTATCAGAATCGGAACGGCAAGAGGACATCGCCTGGCTTCGCTCTCTGGGTTTCTTCAACTTCTACAACGACTCCATCATTCCTTCCCTGCTGGAAGACGCGCTGGACAACATCAAGGCACCCCGTAAGATCGACACAGAGTTAGCCTGTACGGCGGTAGTAAAAGCCTCGGGATGGTCCCAAAGGCTCACGGGGTGTATACAGGCCTGCTTAGGCGATCCCGAATTTTGGAACGATGTCACATTCGGGGGCCACTTGGGTAACAAGATCAAGGGTTTTGGAACCCCTTTCTCAAACCAGAGTTGTCATTCCTCAGCCAGCAATTGCCAAGATTGGGCACGCATATGTGGCAAGGGCCATTCTGCCAGTTTTGGATTCATACACTGATTCTAAAGGTCTCAAAGGTCTTATTTTTGGGCTCAGCAAAGGTGGACAATTACAGGAACTTCATACCAGTGTCTATCACATTTTAGAATACGGCCGAGATCATTTTAACAAAGGAATGGTTGGGATTACTGACATCAAAGCTCACCACGATCAGATTCGCTATGGATTAGTCCTGCGGAGTCTACTGGGACGGGGGGTCCCTCTTTTCTTAGCAGTGGGCTGCATCAGATTGCATAGGAACCCTCGAGTCTCCATCTCCCTTTTGGACTCAAACACTGGGATTATCCAGAGAGACCGTGGGTTGATGCAGGGAGCTGGGACTGCATGCATACTGGCGCGCGTTTCCGTAGAAGATTGCTTCGCCTCCACCCTGGAGAAAATTACCCATTCTTCTTTGGGAATCTCTATCCGTTGTGAGCAGTTGGGCTTCGATTTCAGGATTGCCCTTCTCAGCTGGTCAGATAATATCTTCGTGGTGGCGTCCTCGGAACAAGACCTTGCAACTCTGACTGCACTGGTAGAGTCGGAGCTCTGGAATGAACATCGGCTCAAACTCAAGGACGATCGGGAAATCCTTCCGGCCTACCCCTATTTATTTCAAGGATACAATTGGTCCGATCCCTTTGGGAAAACTTGGTCTGTTGTACCGGAGGCTAAGGTGCTGGGTCCGATTCTCTCTGCCACTGGATCCTGTCACGAAGATGTCAAGCAGGGTATTTCACAGATCAACAAAGCCTTTTGGGCTAACAGTAGGTTCTTGATCAACGAGCAGATCCCCATGTCTAAACGTCTCTCAAAACTTAACTGTATGGCGGGGGGGATTATCCGCTCCAGAGGTGCTGCCTGGGTCCCTGTAAGACGACGGCGGATTTGATTACCAAGGCTCAAAATCAATGTATCAGGATCATGTTGAAACTCAAAAGGCTCCCGGGGGAATCTCCCGAACAGTTTAGTTTACGCAGAAATCGCAAAACCAAGGGATACAAAGATGTTTCATGGGCTATTTTCCATTTGGATTCAGCTATTAGTTGGGTTTCACACATGCAAAGACATCCAGAAGATTTTTCGTCGAGGCTGTTTCAATATTGCAAGCATTGGGTTATTCAGAATCGCTCCTTTGATAACTTTGGGGGCAGCCGTACCCACTCACGCTCGCATAGGGGATATGTTTTCAGGTATGACAAGGATGCCTGGACCACCTTATTCTCTCCTCAGGGCTCCCGGGACAAAAAGTTTCGTTTGGGTCTTGCTCAAGAAATGCTTGATTGGGTTCGGCAACCGCCTCACCTTCGCCTTCAGTAGCCATTGGCTTGGTCTGGCGTGATCCAGACTCACATTTGTTACCGTACTGCGCCCAGCGGGGCTACCTTTCTTTTCACCACGGACACCTGCTACTCTCAGGATCTGGATTTGGTTGGGAATCAGATTCAGCCGACAATTCCCCTTTTCTTTGGATTCGATCGCCACGCCTTAGATCGTTGGGCTCGGAAGCGTCTGGATAAGATGGAGCCGAAGCCCATGCTTACCACGAATGAGAAGAAAGTCAAGCTGCAGAAGAAGCTCGAGCAGAAAAAGGAGGACCAAGCAAGGACGGTCGAGATCAAGAATCAGGGCCTCAAGGCCAAAGCATCGTCAGGTGCTGACCCTCGCGAATCCAGGGTGCTCCCTACCCCGCCACCAGCACCTGTGCACAGGGGGGACTCTTTGTCTCGGAGCCGATCACCGATTGCCAGGAAGATGCAGTTCTCAGGTGGGTTCAAGAAACAATTGCAGGGTGGTGAGTCGGGGTCCAAGCCAGAGCCAGACGAGGCCTTGCCAGAGACACAGGACTACCGAGAGGAAGCGCCTGTCAGACCCTCCCCACCGTCTTCGGGGGGCTCAGACTCCAGGAGCTCTACCTCTGGATCTGAAGCGGAGGTTGACTCGCCTGACCGGAGGTCGCAGCCTGCTCCCAAAAGCTGGGAACAGGACAAGAAGCCCTGGATCAGCAAGTTGGGACCACCAGTGCTGAAGTCTCAGTTGGAATACGACCACTCAGGCTGCCCAATTTTCGCTCCGAAGGGCGGCACAGACCACACGAGCTCAAGGCGTTACATTATGGTTTTCGTACCCCAGCTCACAGGTTTGAATACCTTCAAGGCCAAGGTCGGGGAACACTTCCAAATCATCACAGTTCGTGAGCTGACGCCTTTCATCATTGACAATCAAGGTCCCTTGGTTTCAGACAGTATTCCAGTCTTGGGAGAGCACGGATATCTCACTACCAGGGACGTCACGAAGATTCTTTGGCACTTTGGGCTCAACACATT
Source organism: Prorocentrum cordatum (assembly GCA_963575745.1). NCBI lineage: Eukaryota > Dinophyceae > Prorocentrales > Prorocentraceae > Prorocentrum > Prorocentrum cordatum. The sequence continues at coordinate 36,454 of CAUYUJ010003289.1, forward strand.
TCGTTTCAAGGACATTCATTTGTTCAATGCGCGCTTTTACACCAAAGAGGCCTTCATTGGCCCAGAGGTCTGCCCAAAGAAGGAGAGGCTCCATGACAAATCGCAGATCTTTGCTGGCAGCTGCATTGTGGCCCTCCTCTTCATTAAGGATATGTTTGAAGATGTGGGAGATCTTATCACGGTGGAGTCTGGGAGTAACGGAGCAAATGTAAGGTGCCATCTGCTTTGCAAACCTCGCTTCCTGATGTGATCGAAGCAGTTCCGAAGATACGGCTCAAGTGTTTCAGTCCTTTTTGGGCCCGCAGCTCATTTCTTGGTTCAATCTGGGAATAATCTGGGATTACTAGGGCTTTCATTGGGCCCCCAGGTCATTTCTCTGGGGCTGGGATTACTTCCTGTTCTCCTCAATTCGACTGTCAGGGCCAAAGTAGTGGGGTCGTTTCCTGCTCTTCGCCCACAGCCTCGACGTGACAAGTCTCAACTTGGGCTTTGCGCTTAGTTTGGTCCTTCACTTCAGTTCAAAATGGGCTTGGCTGGGATTGTTAATTTCATCACGTTAGCCAGGACGATGACTCTCGGTTCAATCTGGGAATTTCTGGGATTACAGGTGCTTCTTTTCATGGGGCCTTCAGGTCATTTCTCATGAGCTGGGATTGCATCATGTTCTTCTCAATTTGGTTGTCGGGGCCAAGTAGTGGGGTTGATTCTCGCTCTTTGCCCACAGCCTCGAAGTGACAAGTTTCTACGTGGGGTCGCTTTGCGCTTAGTTTGCTTCTTCACCTTAGTACAAATGGGTTTGGCCTGGGATTGTTAATCTCACTTCGTTGGCCAGGACGATGACTGCCGTCCGATCCCTGATAAAGTGTACCTCTCATCTCTGTCTCACCATCTTATGGATTCACATCTGTCGGTTGTCTTGGTGTCCTGGTGCTTTTCTGTAGTCATTTTGGTTCAATCCGCTTACCTCGTTCTGCTACAACCCCTTCTCAAGTTATCTGGGAACACACTCTCATGCTTGCCCCTCAGAGGGTCGTCAGGCCATGGAATTCAAAATCTCTCCAGTGTTGTGTCTTCGAGGCATGGGCATCCGCCTGCCCACGTGCACTGGCAATTGAAAGTTCCGAGATCGCTCCTGTAAATTCAGGTTCATACAATCCACAGAAATGCGTCACTCTCCACATGTATGAGAAGGGGCGTGAATTCGAGATACCTCTCAGGCAGCTATGGAATCTCTTTGAGGAATTCTTCTCAAGTGAAGCATGCAAGAACCTTATTGGGATCGTGGGAATCGCAGTGCGCTCTATGTCTTTTGTACAGATCAAGACGATGTCATACAAAGGCGCAGTGTTCTACGACAATCGCTGGTCGGACCCTGGGAATTTCATTTACACAGTCTGGTGGAATATATGGGGTCAAATGGCCAGGTATCTTCAAAGACGACAGCCTACCAGGGCCTCGTCTAAATCCATGAAGGAGCTTCGCTCAATCGCTGGTCGTGTCACCGATGTACAGAGGATGGTACGCGAGCGTTGGAATAGGGAACCCGACACTTCTCGATGGCTAGAGCTTATTGGAGATTTGATGGAGCTTGGGTTGGGAGCGGGGTATGTTGACCCAGATCGGTTCTGGAACGTAATTCAGGGGATCTCTCCCATCATCTGCTCCATTCGGTCAATTTTGACGTTTGTCGATCAACATGGGTCTTTTGCTAGGACCGGGAAAGACCGTCGCCTTTTTCGTGGCCCATGTGCGCCCTATACTCGGAGGTTTGCCGTGGCAATGTTTCACGGAATGCAAGTGCACAAATTTAATGTTACGGAATCTTCAGAGGTCTGGGTCTCTTACCTAATTGCGGCCTCAGAGAACAGGCTTCAATACTAGTGGAGCCGTGGCATTTTACGCCTCACGGAATTTGCATTTGGGTCTGAATCGAGACCCCATTGGGATCTCCTCTCCCTTCTTCTGCCTACCGCCTAGTGGATTGGCTGACACCAGGAGATGTCACTTGTGCGATTCTATCTGGGACCCGCTCGATCCTTTCGATCTTAGGGATACCGTGGCTTCGCAACAATCCTTCCCTCCTCAGGAAGCCTCTGAGTCCTTGGGCCTCGGCGTCTGTTTTCCTCCCTTGGGTTTGGGGGGATGGGCCCCTGCTTTCCCCATGACCCCTGTCGGCTCCTGCAGTCTCGGGCTCAAGCTTTCGGTATGCTACATCGCACGGCTTCCGATCCTTACGTTATCTTTCAGGGGAAGCTTTGCAGGTCTAACCGCAAAGTCTGCTTCCTGTCTAAACGTGATCTTGAGGCACTTTCATACTGCTCCCCGCTACTATTCCGAAGGGTGGTCAAGTTGCCGGCTCGGTTTCTTATACCGTCGGGCCTTGGTGGTCCTCATTTCACATATGACTGGTGCAAAATCCCATACTTCAAAGCTTGCCGGGACAGCGGCTATCATGGTCTGTATGTCAACGTTCGGGGTCCCGATGAAAGGGTTCGTAGAGTTCCTTGGACAGAATTTGTTGCGGGTCAGTAGCCGTTTCGCCTCAAATCCTTACTGGGGCTCTTGTCTGAGACGGCTGGGAAACCTCCAACTCCAGGGGATGGCTAAACGCTGCCTTCCAGTCAAGCTTGCTGCCAAGAAACGTCTCAAGTGGACACACGGCTCGGGCGGAATGTGGAACTACTGCGAAGTTGACGAGGTCTACACCAAAGTGTGGAATACGGAGTACTTTGACACGTGGATCGATCCCGATTCGGGCTGGCCTCACCCAGTTGTATGCTACTTGTCCGATTACTGGTGGGATGGAGATTTCTTCGTGGAAAAGTGGCGTTGGAGGTACGGCTGAAGAGCATTCCTAAGACTCACTCAGACTGGAATCTTCTGGTGTCCGCGGTGCGTGGGCCTGCGGCTTTCGGAGGACTCTCAGTCTCTCCCAAGCTCTCTTGCATGTATTTCTACGATGGTGGTTTGCAAAGTACAAAAGGTTATAAACATTTCCAGCCACCTTGCGTTCTCCATATTCGTTTGAATTCACCCATATTCCATATTCCTCGACATGCCTGGTGTGAGTTCTCACGGTTGGGATCTCATTCAGCTTTGACAGTTTATCTTGCGTGCCTCCGTATCTTCTGGGTTCATTGCGTGCTTGGGACATTCAGTTTATCATTCAGATTCCCTTTTAGTCATATATATCAGCCTTGACCACTACTCATGTTCAATGGGTTTCATGGGACTTAATGGAAGTTTTCTTCACCTCTTACTTTTGACCTTGGGACCATGTGCTTCCAAGGTTGGGCCCCAATTATCACTCAAGATCTTGTTAGTCAATTTGGGCACCTCTTTCATTATGTTTCTCGTCTTCATTCAACACAAGAGGGATCTAGTGGTGGGATTCATTTGGGATATTGGACAGTCTTTCATTCATGATTTCTTTCAGTATCATGGGTTTCAATCCTGGGTTGGGCTTTACCTTTTCTCCGCCTCTTTCCTCTCCTGCCTCTCTCCCCTTTTCTTTCTTTCTCTACCGTACGCACTTGGCGTATTGGTGGCTTCTCAGGTTTGTGTTTTGGGAGGACCGACCTTTCAAGGCGCTTCATCATCATCATCATTGGCTCCCATTCGGCCCCGTATCGATGGAATCCTCTTGTAGCAAAGTTCCACATGTATTCTTTTTGTGAGGATTTCATTAGGATTCCTTTTGCGGAGGATTACAATGCGATTCCTTTTGTGGACGATTGCGAAACCATTCGGGAGTTTGATTTCATTGCTTTTGTTGCCTGGGTGCTCTGATTTTCTTGTTTTTCATTTGGTTTTGATTGATATTCTTGTTTTTGTTGGTTTTCGGCGCCCTCGCTCCCCCAGCGCCGCCTCCACCTCGCTCCCGGGGGGGGCGCGGGAGAGCAGAAACCAACAAAACACAGGAAAATCAGTCAAAACCAAAGGAACAACAGAAAAATCAGAGCACCCAGGCAACAAAATCAACGAAATCAGCGCTACACACGCACCAGGATTTTTTTTGTGGATGATTACAATAGGACTCCTTTTTGTGGAGGGTTACATTAGGATTCCTTTGGTGAGGATTTCATTAGGATTCCTATTGTGGAGGATTACAAAAGGATTTCCTTTGTGGAGGATTACAAAAGGATTTCCTTTGTTGAGGATTACAGTCGGAATCCTTTTGTGAAGATTTCAGTAGGATTCCTTTTGTTGAGGATTACACTAGGATTCCTTTTGTGAGGATTTCATTCGGATTCCTTTTGCGGAGGATTACAATACGATTCCTTTTGTGGAGGATTGCAAAACCATTCGGGACCTTGATGTCGTTGATTTTGTTGCCTGGGTGCTCTGATTTTCTTGTTTTTCATTTGGTTTTGATTCATTTTCTTGTTTTTGTTGGTTTTCGGCGCCCTCGCTCCCCCAGCGCCGCTTCCACTTCGCACCCAGAGGGGGCGCGGGAGAGCAGAAACCAACAAACAAGAAAATCAGTCACAACCAAAGGAAAAACAAGAAAATCATAGCACCGAGGCAACAAAATCAACGAAATCAGCGCCACACACGCACCAGGATTCCTTTTGTGGATGATTACACTAGGATTCCTTTTTGTGGAGGGTTGCGCTAGGATTCCTTTGGTGGGGATTTCATTAGGATTCCTTTTGTGGGGGATTACAAAAGGATTTCCTTTGTGGAGGATTACGATCGGAATCCTTTTGTGAAGATTTCATTAGGGTTCCTTTTGTGGAGGATTACAAAAGGATTCCCTTTGTTGAGGATCACAATAGGATTCCTTTTTTGTGAGGATTTCATTGAAATTCCTTTTGTGGAGGATTTCAATAGGATTCCTTTTGTGGAGGATTGCAAAACCATTCGGGACTTTGATTTCGTTGATTTTGTTGCCTGGGTGCTCTGATTTTCTTGCTTTTCCTTTGGTTTTGACTGATTTTCTTGTTTTTGTTTGTTGTAGGCCCACAAACTCGTTTGCTTGGCAGGCACAAACGCGCGCGCGCGATAGCGAACGGGAGCGCGGGGCGTCGGCGGCCATGTCCGGCGACGAGCCCGACGCCGCGCTGGAGCGGCGCCGCGCGGCGCTGCCAGCGCTGGCTGTTTGTTCGCTTGGCCGCCGCTGGGATCCCGCGTCGCGGCGGCTCTGCGCGCGCGCGGCGCGCGCGCCGCGCAGGTTCCTTTCCTTGCTGCCAGCCATCGGCGCTGGCAGCTGGGGGTGCGGCGTTTTCTCCGCCGCCTGCTTGCTTCGCGCGCGCGCGCCGGCGGTCCGTCGCGCGCCTCCGACTGCTTGCTCCGCGCGCGCGCTTTCGCCGGCGGTCGCCGCGCCGCGCCTCCCTCCCGTGCAGGTTCCGATGTCCCCCTCCGCTCCTTCTTCCGCGCGCGCCGCCGTCCTCGCTCGCTGCCCTCTCCTTCGCGCGCAGGTTCCTTCCCCGCTCCATCCCCCCAGGTGTAGATGATTTCTACATGGACGACCTCAACGAGCTCACCTCGTCGATTTTGCTAGCTCGAAATCAATTCGCATTTCTCCGCCGAGTAATGGCGGCTTCGCCGGCTTCGTCCTGCGCGGGGGACGTCGGGCCTTCTTGGTGCCCGATGCTCCCGCCAGGGCGGGTGCCGAGCGTTCGGGGAGTCCGCGGAGCGTGCGGGCGCAGCTCGCTTGTCGTGTAATGGTGCAGCGCTCGTGCCGAGCGTACGCGTAAAGAGCGACCAGCGGGGCCCGCTGGCAACTGTGCCACCTCGCAAAGGGCCAATTAATGCCCGCTGGCCAACTGGGGCCCAATGGCAACTGCGCCACTTCGCAAAAGGGCTAATTAGCGCCCGCTGGCCAACTGGGGCCCTTTGGCAACTGTGCCACCTCGCAAAGGGCTAATTAATGCCCGCTGGCCAACTGGGGCCCATTGGCAATGGCGCCACTTCGCAAAGGGCCAATTAGTGCCCGCTGGCCAACTAGGGCCCACTGGCAACCGTGCCGTTCGCAAAAGGGCTAATTAGTGCCCGTCGGCCAATTAGGGCTCATTGGCAATTGCGCCACTTGCAAAGAGCTAATTACTGCCCGCTGGCCAGCTGGGGCCCACTGGCAACTGTGCCATTCGCAAAGCGTAATTTGTGCCCGCTGGCCAACGGGGGCCCACTGGCAACTGCGCCATTCGCAAAGGGCTAATCAGTGCCCGCTGGCCAACTAGGGCCCACTGGCACTTGTTCCACTTCGCAGTGGGCTAATTAGTGCCCGCTGGCCAACTGGGGCCCACTGGCAACTGCGCCATTCGCAAAGGGCCAATTAATGCCCGCTGGCCAACTGGGGCCCACTGGCAATTGTGCCATTTCGCAGAGGGCCAATTTGTGCCCGCTGGCCACTTGGGCTCCTTGGCAACGGGGCCACCTCGCAAAAGGGCTAATTCGTGCCCGCTGGCCAACTTGGGCCCACTGCCAATCGTGCCACTCTCAGGGCCTAACTGTGGCCGCTGGCCAATTGGGACCCACTGGCAATTGTGCCACCCCCCTGGGGCTGGCTGGGCCCACTGCACTCACTCGGCGGCGGTGTCGGGACGCCTTCTGGCCGTCTGGGCCCATGGGCAACCGCGCCACCGCAACGGCCGACTGGGCCTCCTGGCAACTGTGCCATCTGCACCATCGTAGCGGCCGACGGGTCCGCGGGCAAAATGCCATTATTGCTTTTGCAATTGCCTCTGCGCTCGTTCGTGCCCGTACGTGCTCGGCGCGCGCGCGCCCGCGCGGGCGCTGCGCTGCTCCGCCGCATTTGAAGCGCGCCAGTGCAGCAGCAGGGGCGGTCGCGACAGGGGGCGACGCGATTCGGGCGCGCTGACAATGGCGGAGGAGTTGCGCTTGTTTCTGACTGCCGAGGCGCCTGCTCCGCAGGGCTGCCCAGACAAGGAAGCGTTCCTCAATGACCTCGTGGCGATTCTTGGCCGCGCCGAGGCGAGCCCGCCCTCGCGCCCTGCCGCGCGGGTCGGCGGCGCGCGCGCGCGCGGCCGTGGCAGGTGTGGACCCCCCACGCGCTCGCATCCGTTGCACTTGACGAGCTTGATCCGCGCCCCAGCGAAGGGAAGAGGCACGCTCTCGCTGGCGCCATCGAGGCCGCGGCGCGCTTTCGCCCCGGTGGCGCCGCGACGCCGCGCGGCGAGTCCTGCGCAGGTCGCAAAGAAGCGCTTTGCCCCGCTGGCGCACGAGGGCAGGGCGCCGGGCGGCGCGGGCCCCGCTAATGGGGACGACGCGATAAACGAACTTTCCCGCCTGCTCAAGAGAGAGGAAGCCCCAGTCGTCCACGTGGACGTGGGGCAACGGCTGAAAGAGATCAAGCTCGACGATCTCCCGCCGGCATTGTGGCCCAGGCGAGTCCGCGGAACCCGCTTGCTGGATCGGACGCGACGTCTGCGCGGCGGTGTCAGGAGCGCGCGCGTCGACGCCCTTGCGGGCGAGGTCGCGAAGCTGAAGAAGAAAGGGGTGGCCAACCCTTTCGTGTGCGCGGACTTGCGCGATTGGTCGCCGTTGGACGCGCCCCCCGCCGCTGGCGCCGACGCGCTGACATGGAACGAGTGGCGCATGGCCATCGATGCGTACCCCGCGCGCGTTCGGCGCAGTGTGCTTCGCAACGCCGCCTTTCGGCTTCCTGCGAGTTACGCAATTGGCGCAGCCGCGACAGGCCAACTGGCGTACGTGTCCGCCATGGCCCACGAGCAAATTTGCATGAGGGCGCCCCCGCGCGCGCCATCGGTGCCACGCTGTCGCGCGCCGCTTCGTCCGCGCAGGTGGCCATGAACGCGCGCCTGGGCGGCCGGAAAGCCCCTTTGGGCATGCTCTACGACGAGAGCTGCCGCAAGGACTGGGCCGAGAAAGCAGCCGCGGGAGTGCCGGACTTCGCGGCGCGCGCCTTTCTCGCGCGCGCGCGGCGAGGGGCCCGCGGCCCGTTGCCCGCGCCGCCAGGTAGACGTGGCGGCGCGGAAGGTTTGCCGCGAGCTGCTGACCGTGGCCGAGCAGGCGTACGACCGCGCCGAAAGGCCCGCCCGCGGCGACGCGCCCGCGCGATTGTTCGCCGCGCGCGCCGACAGGTCGGCTAAGCCCGCGAGCAAGCCCTCGAAGAGCGGCGGCGGCACGCCCCCCCGGCGGGCCAAGGGCGCGGACGGCGCGTGGACCGCCGCGGGCAGCAGCGGGAGCCGCGGCGAGACGTCGTGGGGGAAGCGCCCGGCGGAGAGCGGATGGGGCAACGCCAAGTGGAAACGCTCGCGCTGGTGAGAATGGTGCGCCACCGCAGGCGCCGCCGCCCGTTCGCCCGTGACAGCCTGGGCTTCGGGCCGCGGGGAAGCGGGCCGCTTCGGGCCGCCCGCTCGCCAAGACGAGCCCGCCGGGACCTAGCGCGGGCGCGTTTGTGCTTCACGTCGAACAATTGTGGCCGGCGCGTGCTCTCGTTTCCCGCGCCGGCACGTGCTCTTGCATCTCGCGCGCAATTCAGTGCCAGCTCGCGACGCGCGACGCCTCGCAGCGTTCTGAGATGACGCGTCTCTCGAAACGCGCCCGCGCCGGCGCGGGCGACGCCGGCGGCTGGGCCAAGAGGGCGCGCGCAAGCGCCGGCGATGAGGCCAAGCTGCGTTTCACGCGGTCAGTTCTTGACTTGGGCCGCGAGGGCTTCGCGCGCGAGTCCTCGATCGGGGAAGACGTGCGCGCGGCCGCCGAGTGGGCCGCGTCTGCGCCCGCCGAGGAGGCGCGCCCCCCCCCCGCCACCACCCCTCTCGCGCAAGGCTGGCGCGCGCATGCGCGCGCGCTCCGCGTCGTGCAGGTCATTGCTCATCGGGAGGCGGCCGCGAGACGCATCGAAAAGATGGGCGCTCAGCTCCGGGCCTCTGGCGAATGTGCGCGGTGGTTCAGCGGCTGTGACCCCGCAGTCGCGCGGGTGCCCGAGTCCGTGAACGGCCCGCTGCTGCGCATGTTAGCGCGCGAATGCGACCATCCAGATGCCGAGGTGGTCGAATTTCTCCGTCAGGCGAGCTCGCGTTTGCCCCGCCTCGGCGAACCGCGCGGCCGCGGCAGGGCGCCCCCCTGATCGGGGTTCTCCCTCGCTCGGGAGTGGGCGAGCCGCGCGACCGCAAGCGCTGCATCTCGGCAGACGAGCTCAGGGCAGGCCCCCCCGAAGGGCGCCGTGCGGAGCTGACCCGCCGATGTGTCGCAGCGTCGCAGGCGCCAAGACGTCTGCTGACAAAGTTCTGAAGCGCGCGAGACGTGATCTGCATTCCGACGCGCTTCTCGCGACCGCGCGTTCGGACGCCGCGCTGGGGCGACTGACAGTGCCGCGCGACGCGGCGGCCGAGCCGCCGCCAGACGGGGCCGTCGTCATCCCGCGGTTCGGCGTCCCGCAGGGTATCAAGGAGGACGGCTCGCCCAAGGCGCGCCGACCTTGGCGCCGGCGCCCCAGTCGCCGCCCTTCGCGCGGCAGGTACGTTCGGTGGACGATTGCAGCGCCGCCGACCTCAACAGAGCGACCCAGCCCCAGGCCGCAGGGCACGCGCCGCCAGAGGTGCAGGCCGGCGCGTCGCCGCGCGCAGGAGAAGTGGCGGCACGACACCATAGATTCGCTCTACGACGTCGCTCAGACGGTGCACGAGGCATCGGGCGGCGAAGATGTCCTCCTGTTCAAGGCAGACATCGACGCGGCTTTTCGCCGCGTGCCACTGTGCCCACGGGACCGCGACTTCGCGTGGGTCGCGTTCCGCCACGGCGATGCAGTGCTCATCGCGCAGCACACGGCTCTTCCTTTCGGCGCAGGCGGGCGCGCGACCCGCGCGCGCCGTCGCGGGGCCCTCTTGCCTTGTCAGTGAGCAGCGTGCACAACTGGGAACGGGTCGGCGCGTTGATCACCCGCATTTGCCGCCAGCTGCTGCGGGTTGCGTTGCTGCGATACGTGGACGATTTGTTCAGCGTCGAACGGGCGTCGCCGGCGCCGCCCGCGCCGTCGCGCGCGACGGCGGCCGCGCTGAGCCGGCGTGTCCGCGCGCAGGCAAGGCACGCGCTGCAATGCGTGGTCCGCGTGGTCCGCGCTCTGCTCGGCGACGCGGCCATCGCGGGCCGTAAGACAGAGCGCGGGCGCCCTCTTGTTATCCTGGGCTTGCAGATCGAGGCGCCCGCCAAGCGTGCGCGCGCGCGTCTGTGGCGCGCGCCTTGGGCCGCGCGGCCAGGTCGATCGCTGGGGCTTCCGCGCTCGTCCATCCGCGGACAAGCGTGCCAAGTGGCTCGAGCGGGTCCGCGCCGCCTTGGCAGCGGAGGAGCTGACCGCCGGGGCGGCGTCCAAGCTGGCGGGCGCGCTCTCCTGGGGTGCATCGCATCAGTTCCGCTGGTTGGGGCGCGCGATGCTGCGACCGCTGTTCGCGCACGCGCACGGCCGCTCGGCAAAGCTGTCCGCGGACGCGATGTGCTGCCTGCGCTGGTGGGCGGAAGTCCTGGCCCATGATATAGTGGAGACCAGGGCTTGGGCCGGCGGCGACGAGCGACCGCCTGTCGTCATTCTCGCGGACGCGCGCGGCACGCCGCCGAATCTTGCGGCCGTGGTTTGCATCGACGGGCGCGTCGAGTACGCGGCGTGGGAACCGCCGGGGCCTCTATTACGGCGGGGCAGCATCGCTTCACGTGCCCGTGCCCGCCCTGGCGCATCGCCTGCCAGCGCGCTCATGGCAATTCCGCGAACGGCGGGACGCCCAGATTGTCGGGCTGGAAATGCTCGCAGTTGGGCTGGCAATGTGCACGTGGGGCAACAGGATCCGCGGCCGCGACGTCCGCATCTACAGTGACAACACGGTCGCTGAGTGCGCCTTCCGACGTGGCTCGGCGGCCGCGCCAGATCATTGCGCGATCGTTCACGCGTTCTGGGCGACCGCGTGCGCAATGCACTTGTCGGTGCTGGTGGACCGAGTCGCTACGGGCGCCTGCTCGCGCCGCCGCGCACCGCCGTCGACACGCGCGCTCTGCGCGTGCGCGAAGACGATAACATTGCCGATCTGCCCAGCCGCGAGGAGTATCGTTTACTCGACGATTTGGGTGCCACGTGGCGCTGGCCGACGCTGTGGCCGCAGTTCCAGCGGCTCCAGCTGCCAGGGTAGCTCGCGTAGCGGGCAGCGTGCGCGCGCGGCGCGGGCATTGCCGCGCGCGCGACCACCGGCTCGGCGGATTTCCGCACGCTCTGACCCGGAGCGGGCGCGCAGCGGGATGCGCGCACCCGCTGCAGCTCGGCGGTTAGTGCACCCCGCGCGCTTAAGCGGTCGCGAGGCCAATGTCCGCCGCTCCCTGCTTGCTTGACGAAGTCGCGCAATGGTGCCGCGGGAGCGCGGCCGCGGCCGCGGAGGAGGTCGCGGCGTGCACGCGGCAGAACGACGTTTTCCGCGTATCCTGCGTCGGGGCGTTGCCGCCCGTCCGGACGTGGAACGGCTTCGAGGCGCCCTCTTCGCGCGCGTTTCCATAGCGACCGCGCGGCCGCGCCGCGTTCGCACGGAGGCGTTATCAGGGGAGGCGGCGCGGATCCTGGAGCGGATGGCCATGGCGCGCCCTCCGCCCGGCCCGCCGCCGAGGGGCGCGGCAGCCAGCGCGGTCGGGCATTCTGCCGCCGCGCGACCGCGCCAGCCCGCTGCGTGCCTCGACGCCGAGTCTGTTTCGTCGTCGAGCTCGGACTCCTCCTCTGAGTCAGCACCGCGTGCAAGGCCGTCGCAGCGCGCGGCGCTAGCCCGCGCCTATCCTGCCGCCGTGTACTTTGAGCGCGAGTGCGCCAGCCGCTCGCGGGCTGGGCCGGCGGCGAGCGCGCGGGCAGCGGCCGAGGCGCACGGCCACTTTTCGGATGCGCAGCGGGCCGCGCGGCTGGAGGCCCCGCGCGCGACGGCCCTCGTGGGCGGGGCGCCGGCATCCTTCGGCACGTGGCGCAGCGCCCCGCGGAATTATTTCGCGTTCGCCGCCAAGGTTCTGGGCAAGCGCGACAACGAAGCGCTGCCGCCCTTCCTTTCTGAGCTCGCGCTGCGGGCCACGCATTTTCGCAATCGCAAGACGTTTGGCAATTGCAAGGCGCAGGTCCTCAAGGCCTGCAGGCTATTGCGCCTTGATTGCAGCGCTTTCGACAGCGCGGAAGCGAGCGGCGCGCGCGCCGCCGTGCGCAAGCGCCTGCGCGAAGAGCCGGCGCCGAAGCCCGCGATCGGCCATCGGCTCTTAGTCGACATGCTTGCGCGCGTGCCCGACGAGGCCACTCGGGGCCTTTTCGTCGCGGTTTTCGCGTTCGCTCTTAGAGTGCCGTCGGAGGGCCTCCGAATCGAGAAGGGTGACCCGCGCATGGCCGCGTCCTTCTCCTTCTCTGACGAGGATTGTCGCGCGCGCAAGGCACGCGCGGTTGTTTTCTTCGCCGGCGGCCGTGTCACCCTGCATTTGAGTAGACGCAAACACGTCGACCATCCCTCGCGCATCGTGCGCAGCTGTTGGTGCGCGGCGTGCACAACCACTTGCCCCGTGCACGCCCTCGGGGCCTTCTTCGACCGCGCGCCGGCGGGCGCCGCGCCGTTTGCGCACCTGTCGTGCGGGTGCATTCTCAGCTTGGTGCGGCGGCTCGCCCATGAGGCCGGCGAGCGCGACTCTGCGCACTTTTGCACGAAGTCCTTCCGGCGTGGCCACGCGGAGACTTTACGCCGCAGCGGTGGCAGGCTCGCAGAGATTCTCCGTGCGGGCTGCTGGCGCTCGGGCGCGTTCCTCGACTATATGGATCGAGAAGAGCTCGAGGGCGACGCCATGCTGGAGGCGCTGCAGGCAGGCCAAGCACCTGCGCGCGTGCCGGGATAGCTCTCGCGTCAGGGGAGCGCGCGCGCCAGCGGTGGCTGGCTCGGCATTGGGTTTCGCGCCCCCTCCCCTGGCGGCTCCCTGGCTACCGTCGGCATTGGGGTCATCGGCACCCAGGTGACCCTGCCAGGGGATGGGCGCCGCGCCCTGGGCGGCGAGTGCGCAGACCCACGGGCGCGGCCCGCCCCCTGGGGGCGCCGCGCCCAACGATGGGGTGCTGGCGGCCTCGCAGGGGCGGTCGCGACAGGTGCGCGCGCTGCGTTTGTGGTAGGCCCACAAACTCGTTTGCTTGGCAGGCACAAACGCGCGCGCGATAGCGAACGGGAGCGCGGGGTGTCGGCGGCCATGTCCGCCGACGAGCGCGACGCCGCGCTGGAGCGGCCTGCGAGGGGGGGGGCCGCGCGCCGCGCCGCGCGGCGCTGCCAGCGCTGGCTGTTTGTTCGCTTGGCTGCCGCCGCTGGGATCCCGCGTCGCGGCGGCTCTGCGCGCGCGCGGCGCGCGCGCCGCGCAGGTTCCTTTCCTTGCTGCCAGCCATCGGCGCTGGCAGCTGGGGGTGCGCGTTTTCTCCCACCCTCAACCGCCCCTGGGGGTCATCGGCACCCAGGTGACCCTGCCAGGGGGTGGGCGCCGCGCCCTGGGCGGCGAGTGCGCAGACCCACGGGCGCGGCCCGCCCCCTGGGGGCGCCGCGCCCAACGATGGGGTGCTGGCGGCCTCGCAGGGGCGGTCGCGACAGGTGCGCGCGCTGCGTTTGTGCTCGGCGCCCTCGCTCTCCCAGCGCCGCCTCCGCCTCATCCCCAGGGGGGGGGCGCGGGGGAGCAGAAACCAACAAACACAGGAAAACCAGTCAAAACCAAAAGAAAAACATGAACATCAGAGCACCCAGGCAACAAAATCAACGAAATCAGAGCCCCGAATTGTTTAGCAATTCTCCACACAAGGAATCCGATTGTAATCCTTTACAAAAGGAATCCTAATGGAATCCCAACAAAGGAATCTTATTGTAATCCTCCACAAAGGGAATCCTATTGCAATCCTCCACAAAAGGAATCCTAATACAATCCTCACAAAAGAAATCCTATAGTAATCCTCCACAAAGGGAATCATATTGTGGAGGATTACAGTAGAATTCCCTTTGTCGAGGATTACAATAATAATCCTTTTGTTGGGATTTCATTATGATTCCTTTGGTGGAGGATTACAGTAGGATTCCCTTGGCGGGGGATTACAACAGGATTCTTTTAGTGAGGATTTCTGCTAGGAAGTTTGTAGTTTCACATAGATATATGATTATATAAAATATAATCTAGACTGTCCTGGAGGATCCAGGAAATCCTGCAGCCCTTTGTTGCTCGAGGAAAAGAGCGACCCTCACCTCCCCCCTTTCTCCGTGAGGGGGGTGGGTGCGCGTGCATGGTAGCGGAGCTCGCTTGAGGTTTGCGGGCCGCTCCGCACCTAGGCGAGCTCGAGGCCCCTCGAGAGAGCCCAGCGGCGTGACGCCGCGGGTTCGACGGACAGCGGGACGATCCACGCTGCCGCCGAACGGAGGACCCCTCGCTGGTCAGAGCTGCGGTCAGACCCGCGCTCTGACAGTGGAGGCCGAGCCACGCAGAAGGCCAAGAAGCAGAACAAGCGTGGAGGCAGGTCGGCGGAACAGCGTCAGCATCGAGAGCTCCGAGGAACGGCCTTTAGGAAGCTTGCGGCGTGCGGCAGCAGAGCGCAGCTTACTCCAGAAGAGCGAGCAGCGGTGACGAGGCAGCTGAAAAGCGACATCGAGAGGATAGGGCAGCGTGTCAGCGACGTGCTCGACTATCAAGATGGAGCAGCAGCTGCAGCAACTGGTCGAACAAGTTCAGAGGCTGACGACGGAGAGTCAGAACATGAGACAGGAACTTCAGAACAGAGACGTGGCGATCGCAGAGATGCGAGGTCAGCTTCAGGGTCAGCAGCAAGCTCAGCAACAGGCTCAGCAGCAGCGGGCAGCCCCGCGCGGCGAGATGATGGATCAGAAGATTCTTCACAAAGTGAAGCCATTCGACGGTCAGAGGGCGAGCTGGAAGACGTTCAGTTTCCAGTACAGAGCGTACCTGATCGCCCAGGATCGAAGGTACCGAGATCTTCTGGAAAGGTGCGAGGACGGAGCCCAGGAGGTGGACAACGTCAACCTGGACGCGCAGGAGGAAGAGCTCAGCACGCAGTTGTACTACGGCCTGGTCCTGGCGATGCCCGAGGACTCGGTAGGCGAGCTGATCGTGAGGAACAGCCCCGTGGGAGAAGGCGCCGAGTGTTGGAGGAAGCTTCAGAAGGAGTACAACCCGAGCGAGGCAGGAAACGTGCTGGCGATGTGGACCAAGCTCACGGACACGAAGTTCGACGCCAGAGAAGACGTGATGGTGAGCATCAGCAAGCTCGACGAAGACATGACGAGGTACCAGAAGATGGCAGGAGAACCAGTCTCGGACCTGATCAAGCGAGGCATCCTTACAAAGGCGCTGAAGGATCACGACGAGCTGCAGAAGCACGTGTTTCGGAACAGCAGTCGGCTAAGTACGTACGAGCTCCTGAGAGCCGAGGTGGTGTCGGCGTTGATGGCAGAGCGAGCGGTTCAGGACGACCCGATGGAGATAGGCGCGCTGAAGGGCGGAAAGAGACCGTGGAAAGGCCGCGGCAAAGGGAAAGACGGCAAGGGCAAGGAGAGGCCACCGAATCCCGACGCCGAGATCGAGTGCCACTACTGTCACAAGAAGGGCCACCGCAGCGCAAACTGCCGAAAGAGGATCGCCGACGAGAAGAATACATCCGAGAAGGACAAGAAGGACAAGAAGCAGCTCCGAAAAGAGAAGGGAAAAGAAAAGAAGAAGATCGGGGCAGCGGCAGTCAGGGAGCTCGAAAGGTTACGACAGGCAGGAGTGGGCACAGGAACAAGTTCGACAGCACCTACACAACAGATGCTGGGAAGTCAAGGAAGCGCCGACAGCGCGATGACTCAGCAGGTGCTGCGCCCAGTCAACTGCGCGCTGCGAGCGAAGATGATTCTGGCCCTGAGGGCAGAGGTCTCAAGAAGCGCAGCCACGAGATCGACTGGAAGTACTGCTTGCCTAGCTACCACCAGTATGTCTGCTGCTCTTGCAAGAAGACCTTTGAAGGATGGCGATGGCACTTCGATCAGTGGAAGCTGGACTACTGTGCCGCGTGTGCCAAGTACTGCCTGGACAGCTGGTTCAAGGACGAGGAAGAGCCAGACGACAACGAGAAGCCAAGACCAAAGAAGCACAAGAAAGAGTATCAGTAAGTGCTGCGACGTGCCAGCTGCGGTGAGCCCCGCGCTGGCCGGCCCCAGGCATGTCACCGTCGCTGGTCTTCGGCCCATGGATGAAGATCAGAGCCCTGCAGATGACCGATTGCGGTTAGCCCCGCTTCGGAATGCGATCATGCTCGACTCAGGTGCGCAGATCAGTGCGATACCGAGATCACAGGTGACCAAGCATAACTACACGCCGACGGACAGCAACGTTGTCGGCTTGAAGGGCATAGGAGGCGAGGAGATCGAGAGGTACGGCCACGTGGAGCTGAACCTATCCCGAGGAGGAGAGGTTATTCAAGTCGGTGCAGAGGTTGCCGATGTGGAGTACCCAGTTGTGGCTACAGATGCTGTAGTACAACGTGGTCAGAGTGTTCTTCATAGCCCTGCAGGTCACTGGATCATCAACGGTACCGTCGAGCCACCTGACGGAGCTGAGTTCGTACCTCTACGGCGTCACCAAGGCAACTACTACTTAGAGTACGATCACATCATCGACGGCCAGACTCAACCAGAAGCTTCAAAGGTAGCTGCGGTCCGAAAGACGCTACCGAGGAAGGTACCAGCTGAACAGGAAGCTGGATCTTTGCCGAAGGTTCTAGGTCCTGAAGCTGATGAGACCACAACTGTGCCAACGAGAGTGTTGAAGACTCCTCACCAACCTAGTGCTGCGGAGAGAGCCGCGCACGAAGGGCATCATCTACCTTTTCGGCCTTGGTGTCCCATCTGCGTGCAGGCTCGAGCAGACGATGACCCACACCACGCTCAGGAACCAGCTGATGAGAACAAGATCCCGAAGGTCATGTTCGACATCTTTTACGTAGGGACGGACCAGCTGGCTGCGAAGTACAAGCTTAAAGGAGGTTACTTCAGCATCAGGGAGAAGATGTCGGTCACGAAGGCCGAGCTAGACCAAGCGGTCTCTGTCTTGAATGTTATTGACTGTAAGATCTTGGCTCAGGCGACGTTGTACGCGAACAAGGAGACGGATGACTACAAGGTGTCCTTCCTGCTAGGCGTGCTGGAAGCTTGGGGCCACACAACAGTTATACTTCAGACAGACCAGGAGCCTGCCACCATGGCTCTGGCGCAGGCAGTTCGAGATCGCAGATCACACTCAACCTTGGTGCGGGGATCACCGCCCTTTTCTAAGCAAAGTGCAGGCTACGCTGAAGGAGCTAACAAGCTAGCAGCTGGTCTACTTCGAGCCTACAAGCTGAAGCTGGAGCACAAGCTGGGCTGTGAGATCAAGATGACGGATCCGATCGTGCCATGGCTTGTGAACTCAGTGGGGTGGATGATTACCAGATTCCAGCCTCGCAGTCACGGAGGTTCCTCCTACAAGATGCTCTACGGCAAAGAGTACAACGGCGAGATTGCGGAGATGGGTGAGCAGGTCTGGTATCGGATCTCAGCCAGAGTTGCCGCGGGACGTGGCAAATGGGAAGCCCGCTTCGCAAAAGGAATCTGGGTTGGTAAGAGTGAGCTGGACGATACACATCTCGTGATCGATCCTGAACGTGGAGTGCAGAAGGTCAGAACGGTGCGAAGGATGCCTGAGGAGTTCAGATGGCAGCCCGAGCTCATCCAGCACATCAGGGTGACGCCCTGGAAGCAGACGCCCGACAAGAGTTCAGGAACGATCGGACGCAGCATGTACATCACGGAGCGCATGATCGATGCTCATGGTCCTACTGACGAGTGCAGGAAGTGCAGTACAGGATACGGTTCGCATTCGGCAGCCTGCCGACAGCGTTTCGAGACCATTCAGGCCGACTTGCTGCGCGAGAAGTTGGCAAAGGACCCTGTGGCCCCTGAGGCTACAGTCGTGGTGCCAGCACCGGCTGCGGGTAGCCCCGCGCCTGGAGCCGCACCAGGAGGAGCAGCGGCATCAAGCAGCAGTGAGGTTGCGGTGAGCCCCGCACCTGCTGCCAGCGACGTAGCTATGGTCCCTGGCCCAGGAGAGGCTGAGGTGCAGACAGCCATGGACACAGAGAGCGGCGAGCTCAGGAGCGACTTTCGGCGAAGTGCCCCAGGTGAAGTTCGTGAAGGAGCTGAGGTCAAGAAGCCCAGGGTAGCAAGCATTGGGCATCTCTCTGTCTGTGAGTTGGCAGTCTGCGAGGAGGGCTACGACGAGAGCTTCGACCCCATGTGGGATCCACACCCAAAGCGCAGTGCGAGATGTTCCGAGAGGTGTGAGAAGCACTCGTCACGATGCCAGCTACGAGAATGCCACCAAGCTGAGTGTGCATGCAGGAGATGTTTGATGAGCCACATCGGCACAATCAGGAGCCACTTCGGAGATCCTGAGGATCAGCAGGTGGAACAGATGGTTGAGGTGAGCGCCGAGCTGCATGAGAAAGACCAGTGGAGCCCAAAGACGATACACTACGATTACTATACTGGAGAGCCTCTGGATGAGGACCTGTATCAGAAGGGTCGCGACGACGAGCTGCAGGCCATGAAAGACTACGGGGTCTACGTGGAAGTGGCGACATCGACGGCGACTGACGGCAAGCACATTGGAGGTTTCCCGATAGCCCACATGAAAGAAGGAAAAGTCAGGTGGAGGTTCGTAGCAACCGAGGTGAACAAGTACGAGGTCAGGGAGGACAACCACCAAGGCACGCCCCCGCTCATGATTGTCAGAGCGACGCTGAGCCGTGCCGCTTCAAGTCCAACTTCCAGCGGGCAGCACCTGCGGAAGATACAAGTCTGGGACGTCAGGAAGGCTTTCTTCAACGCTGACTTAGACGAGACGATCTACGTGCATCCTGGGAGAGAGCTGTGTCCGCCTGGAAGGTGCTGGTGGTTACGCAAGGCCATGAACGGTACCAGGAAGGCGTCGCAGATGTGGGGTGAGCTTGTGAGAACTACTATGGACGACGGCCATTGGGAATGCTTGGTTGGAACTCCTAACGTGTTCTACTTACCTGCTAGCCCCAACACAGCCCCCTTCGACGAGGATAGCACAGCGATCTGCCATGGCGATGACTTTCTTGCTGAAGGCTACGACGAGCAGCTGGACGAGCTGGACGAGTTGTTGAAGCAGCAGTTTGAGGTCACGGCCAGCGCCAGACTTGGACCAGGAGCGGTGGGGCAGACTACATACCTCAAGAGGACGATCGGCTACACCGACAAGTTGCCAGGTTGCGAGGAGCCAGGTTTCTTCTGGACTGCCGATCCCAAGCATGTGGACTTCATGATTAAGTGGACGCAGAAGCGAGGTTGTAAACCAGCTCCTACTCCAGGAACGAAAGCTACAGGACAAGGCCGACGAGACAGCCTAGACCTTCTTTCCAAGGATCGTGCTCGAGAAGTGGCGGGTGCAGCAGGCACCGCTCTTTACCTTTCTTCGGACAGGCCCGACACGATGTACGCCAGCAAGACAGCGATGCAGCACGTCTCCAACCCGAACGTCTTGATGCATGCGCGTGTTCAGCGACTTGGAAGGTATTACGAAGGACAGCCTGTTTTGGTCTGGTGTTACCCACTTCAAGGTACTCCTGAAGGCATTCGTGTAGATGGTGATGCGGACTGGGCACCTACGAGTGAACTACAGCGGCGATCTACCAGTGGAGGAGCTGTGAGGTATGGCGACCACACTTGGGACTGCTACTCAGTGACGCAGAGTACGATAGCCCTAAGTTCAGGGGAATCAGAGATGTATGCTACGGGAAGTGCGACAGCCAGAGGACTTCAGTGTAAGACTTACCTGATCGAGACCCAGAGGCCCTGCAACCTGAAGATCTATAGTGACAGCACAGCTGGACGTGGCATGTGCAGCCGAGTTGGGGTGGGCAAGGTCAGGCATCTGGAGCTGAGGTACTTGTGGATTCAGGAGCGGTTGCGTCTCAAGGCGTTCGAGCTTTACAAGGAGGACACCAGCAAGATGACAGCCGACATGCTCACGAAGTACAGCGAGTGGCCGACAATCGAGAAGCATTGCACCACTCTCAACCTCAGGTTCGGAAAGCAGATGACGGGCTTGAGCGCAATGGCAGTTTTCACGGAGGTCGTGACGAAGGCGTCAGGCGAGAAGGTGACAGTGTACGGAGGATCTGACGAGGTTGCGGTTTGCCCCGCGCCTGTCAGCCACTATGTGGAGAGCGAGGAGTTCAGGTTCTACTTGATGTTGGGACTTGTTATGGTGACTGCAGCGAGTACTTTCTTATTGGGGTGCTGGTGTGGTTGCTACTTCAAGAACTTCTACGACAAGTTCCTCCTCCAGGGTGCGGTTAGCCCCGCCTCTGGAAGCACGTGTCCACCATCTGCGCGGGCTGACGTCGAGTTCAAGACCGTGTGTGTACAGCAGGACAAGGGAGCAAGGCACAAGCTCTTAAACACGTTTCTTGTGGCTGAGCTGCGAGCTGTCTTGAAGGCCAAGAGCCTGGCCGTGTCAGGGATCAAAGAAGACCTGGTCACGAGGATGATCAAGCACGGAGGTGTTCTGTCGGATCGCCAGGCCAAGGAGATCGAGCAGCTGCGGGTGATGGCTACAGCGCATGGACCTCTTGCCAAGCTTAGCTTGCAGGACATCAGTAGTCCAGAGGCTGCGCAGAAGTGGATCGAGACGTTTAAGGGCGAGTGCCGAGACCGTTCCAGAGGCTCTCAGGTGATCCACGGAGAGGGCTAGGAGAATGGTCGCAGGAAGCACTACGACGGCCGAGAGTGAGCTTTGTTTTACAGGCTGCGGTATGCCCCGCGCCTGCCCTCAGCGGGCAGCCCCGCGATGGGTTTAGGGGGCCAGCGCCGTTGCGACGCCTGCCCAGGGAGCACAAAGATGCTTCCCTGTGACTCACTTTTCTCGGCTGGAGGCCGAGCCGCTTCCAGCGCCCAAGGAGAGGTGCTAGGAAGTTTGTAGTTTCACATAGATATATGATTATATAAAATATAATCTAGACTGTCCTGGAGGATCCAGGAAATCCTGCAGCCCTTTGTTGCTCGAGGAAAAGAGCGACCCTCACCTCCCCCCTTTCTCCGTGAGGGGGGTGGGTGCGCGTGCAATTTCATTAGAATTCGTTTTGTGGAGGATTACAATAAGATTCCTTTTTGTTGAGAATTGCAAAACCATTCGGGGCCGTGATTTCGTTGATTTTGTTGCCTGGGTGCTCTGATTTGTTTGTTTTTCTTTTGGTTTTGATTGATTTTCTTGTTTTTGTTGGTTTTCGGCGCCCTCGCTCCCCCAGCGCCGATTCCATTTCCAAACCAAACAAAAACAACAAAACCAATGGTTTTCAATAGCTTTCCATTGGAAACGTTGAAAAACCAGTGGCTTTCAATAGGAAGATTGTTTTTTTTTGGTTTCTGCCCCCCAAAAAAACAACACAAGAAACAATGCAAGACGAAAAAGAAGATGAAGAATAACAAGAAAAGCTCGAAGGGGGATCTTGGGAGCCCCCCTACCATATATATATATATTAAAAAGGCTGCTAGCAATAGTGAAATCCGAACAGTGGCATTCTTGTGAGCTACGTGGCGCCATAGATGTGGCGCAAGCAACGTGGCGCAGGTCACCCCGCCGAACTTGCAGCCCCGCTGCTCGCGCAATCATCCCGCCCGCGCACCCGCAACTCGGTCTGCAAAACCCATGCGCCGGCGATTGCGATGGCTGCTTTGCGCTGGCTGGCGCGTCGCTGCGGCCGCGCTGGCGCGCGCGAGCTCGCGCGCAGAGTGGCCGGCTAGCTGCGCGACTGATGCGAGTCGGTAACTCGGGCGGGTGCGATACCATGACAACGTCGACAACGGCTGACGCGCCTGGGTCGAGCGCGGGGCCCAGGCTCGCCTGACTGGCTGCGACCATACGGGAAGCCGAAATTTATTGCGGCGCGCGTTGGCCGCGCAGCCAACAAGCAATCGCGCGGCCATCTTTGCTCAGCGGCCTAGTTCCTCGGCGCGTGAAGCGTTCTGTCGCAACGATGCCAGCGCGTCGAACGGACTCGCTCCAGAGATGCAGGATCCCACGCTCGCAGGGTCCGCTCCCAGAGACAAGGGCTTGGGCCAGCGGGGTCAGCGCGCGCGAGCGCGTGCCCGGGCGTTCTCGCTCGGGCCGCTGGCAGCGCCAGCGCGCGCAACAATTGATCAGCTCGCTCTCCAGAGGCACCCCTTCGGTTGGACGGTGGCGATTGGCGGCGCGTGTGCCCCTGGCGAGGTTTGACGTGGCCAGGCGCGCTCGCGCTCGGTGCCGCCCGCGCGCGCCGTGGATGCGTTGACTTTAGGCTCGGGGAGGCTCGGGTCAGGGAACCATAATCATGACAGAAGGGGACGCCCGCGCGCGCTCGCAGGGACTGCGCGCATCAGAGCGCGCAATTGGATCGTGCGAGCAAAGCGCGTTGGCGACAGCGGTTGCTGTTGGTTTGTTTCTTGCTTGTGTGCTGCTTGATGGCCGGGCAGCGCGGAGAGCTCTTCATCGAAGAGCTCTTAGATTGGAGGGTCGATTCCTCCGAGCGCGAGTCCCTTTCTGCGCTCGTGCAGAGAGAGGGACTGGAGTCGGCTGGCGATTTAGCGCATTTGTTTTGCTCGACGGACGAGGCGGAGCAGTGTGGAGTGCCCACGGCCTGGGCCGTGGCTCGGGACGTGGCGCGGGTGACGCCGTGGCTGGTGCCCGCGCATGGCATTTGCGCGGAGGGGCGATTTGGCGGCGCGGCGGCGGCCGCCGCGCCCGCCGTGAGCGCGGGGGCCGCGGCGGGGAAAGGGCGTGGGCCTACCGCCGCGCGCCGCGGTCGGCCGAGACGCTGTGCCGCAGTGGCGACGGAGGCGGCAGAGCGTGAGGGGCGCGTTCAGCTGGCGGTCAGCGCAGTTCGAGTGTCGCTTGAATGGCGCCCGGAAAGCGGCCTCGGGCAGGGGTTGCAGGAGGCGCAGGCCGAGATGCTCGCCGACGTCTCGTCCGCGGCGGTGTTTAGGCTGAGTAATTTCGAATCCGGGACGCTGCGCACGGCCTTGCGCGTGTGGGGGCAGTGGGCCGAGTGGGCGGGCCGGCAAGGGCAGCCGGCGACGAGTCTGGCGCGGCAACCCATGGCAGTCGCCGAGTTCGTGCATAAGCTCTCGATCGCACGGACGTCCGGCGTCAGGATCTGGAACGCCTTGAAGTGGATGTGCGTACATTTGAAAGCGCCTTTCTGCCTGGACGATGCGTTTCGCCCTGTGCCACGTGATCCAGGCAGTGGAACCGTAGCACCGCCGGCCCAGGCCACTGTCGTCGAACCCGAGATGATTTACCATGTGATCGATTTCCTGGATGGCGCGAGAACGCCTGGGCAAGTCATGCTCGCGGCTGGGATGCTGGCGGTGGTATTCGCGTGGGTGAGGTACACGCACCTGCTGCGCTCTAGGCCTTTAGAGAAGTCTGTTTATTTTTGCTGGTTCCGCGCATCGAGGGGGAAGCAGGGAAAGCGACAGGGGCGACCTTCGTTCGATTGGTGCTTGCCGAGGCGGCTAGGTGGCGCGCGGTCCGCCGCTGACGCCTTGTGGGATGGTTGGCACAAGTTGGCGGCGCGGGAAGATCGAGCAGGAAGGGCTGTGCCGACGGGGCTCGTCTTCGATCCAGTTTCCGGCGCGCCGGTGAAGTTGGGTGCCTTTAACCGATCGCTGAAGGAAGTATTCCGAGGCTCGCTAGCGGACGATTCCCAGTTGGATCTTGTGACTTCGTACAGTTTGCGCCGGGCTGGGCCTACATGGGCGAGCGCGATACAATTGGACTGGGAAGCCCGAGTCATCTCGGGCGGTTGGACGGAGGGGGGAGACAACTCCCGTCGGAACCAGATGCCGATCGTGTATAATGCGCGTCGGCGGCAAGCCGAGATGTGCACGCGCCTGCACATGGCCGGAGTGTTGTCGTGCCTGCGGACCGATCTGGAGGCCCCAGTGCAGTGGGAGCAAGTGCGATGCTGGGCGAGTTCTGCGCCAGGAAAAGTAATGTTGGCCGACCTAGAGAAAGAGGCGCAGCAGCGGGTGGCGGTGTCGACCGTTCGTGAGAAGGCCGCGTTCTTGCCCCCGTCGGTCGTCGAGGAGTTGAGGCGGCAGAAGTTTCTCCGGATAATCGTGGCCCCGCGTGGACAGCGGGTGGGGCGCGGTAAAGCGCCGGGCGCGCCTCCACCCAATTGTCGGGGTCCTGCCGACGGGGGCGCCGCGGGTAAGAGCGGTGAGGGGGGGGCGGGCGCCGAAGCGCCGGGCGCGCGTGCGCGCGCTGCGCAAACCCTCGCGTCGGGGGCACCGCGTGCAAAGCGGGGGGGGCGCGGTAAAGCGCCGGGCGGTTTGCGTGGGAACGCGTTGCCTGCGCCTGCGAGTCCACGCAGAGCGCCGAAAGTTGCCGGCAAAAACAAGCGACCAGCAGAGGCGGGAGCGCGCGCCAGTCCGGCGTCGGTTGCCATTGCGGGCCGCGCAGGGCGAACCGCGGGTCGATCGCGCGGCCCAGCGGTATTGTGCCCGGGCGTGGGCGGCATTGGAGGCTGTCTCCATCCCCAGGTCCAGGGGAGATGAAGTGTCGGTGCGGCCGGGAGACGCAACCCGTGCAGGCCCGGCCGCGTTCCAAGCGCGGGGAGTTGACTGCGCCGGTCGCGCGGTGACCGCGCTTCCAGGTGACGAGGCAGCGCAGGGCGCGGAGTTGGGTGAATGTGACGTAAAGGGCTCAGATGGCGCGCCAGCGCACTGCGCGCCGCCAGTCAGGCAGGTTGCGGAGGGATCATCCGCGCGCGCGTCGCGAGCCGTGGGCCCGTCGCCCGAGCCGCGGGGCGCGATCGGGTACGTGCAGTCTGAGCCTGGGAGGGCTACCCGGGTAAGGGAGGTTATGGGGCCTCGATATCACGTCGCGATGCCCGTAATTCGTCGCCTCAAAAAGTCCAGAGCCTGGACGGACAGTGAGTTCGGGCCAGTGACGAACCTATGTCAGAATGGATTGAGTGATCTGCAGTGGTTCCCGGCGCTCCCGGAGGGAGCCCTGGTGTGCGCGGCGTGTGAAAAGTTGCGCGGCCGGGCAGCCCCGGCGTGAGGTGGTGACGTCATCGCGGCGGAGACGCGCGGAGTTGCGCGTGGGCCTGCCAGCGAATGCCAACTTAACGGATGCGTATGCGCGCCCCGAGGTGGGCTCGAACGCGGTCCAGAGAGTAGGTTTAGCGGAGCGACACGTGTGGTTCTCGGTATGTCTTTGTCAGTTGACGGCATTGCGCTGCCGGGGCGCGTCGGCGCTCGCGACGCCGCTGCACAATTCAGAGAGCTGGCCGCGAAGTATCAGTTTGATGAGCGCATCGCCACCCACCTGGTCGAAACCGTGGGTCTAGAGACGTTGGTCGATTTCGCGCATGCCGTCACGAGCGAGAACGAGTGGGCGCCGATCCTCGAGCGCGTGCCGGATCTCGAGAGGAGGCTGGGACAGCTGTCCCGCGTGCGCCAGGCGCGGCCTTCGCCTGCGCGGGGGGGGGTCCTGCCTGGCCCGCGCCGCAGTTCGAGCGCGTAGTGCGGCAGGCGTGGAAAGCCGTGTGCGATGCCGCCCGGGAGTCCGAGACCCGGAAGAGGCGCGGTTTGGACGAGAGCGACGATGTCCCATTGCCGTCGCCGCAGCTCGCTGAATTGAGCGAGCAGTTCTTCGCTCGGTATAAGATGGCGTACCCAGCGGAGTGTGAGCCGTCCGAAGCGCTGGTCAGTAAGATCAGCAGGGAGCTGGGCAGGCGCGTCCCATTGCACGCGGAGGGGGTGACCGCGTCGCGCGCGCGGCCCCCCATGGTCGGCAGGCGCCAGGTGACGATGATGAGTGTATGGAAGGTCCGCACGTTGCTGAATGCCGCGAGGGCTGCCAGGAAGCGGCAGCGCATTGGGGATGTCGAATTGTTGTCGCTTCGCGAATCCCCACCAGCCCATCCAGAAACGATGCCCAGAGGAATTGCCTCGAGCAGAGAAGTGGGCAGCACACAGAGGAAGCCATTATGAGACATCTTGGGATATCTTGAGCCATCTTGGAGGTCATTTTGGGCTCTCCCAGACGCTCTTGGAGTCATCTTAATCCGTGCCCCCCCCCAAGAGGCCTCCATGTGGCTAAAACCTGTGTAGAATCAATGATTAGGCATTCTCGCCGAGGCCTCTTGGAGCATCTTGGGTGCATCTGGGGGGGCTCTTGGGGCCTCTTGGGGGTCTCTTGGGGGCCTCCGGGGGGCCTCTTGGGGGCCTCTTGGGGCCATCTTGGGGCCATCTTGGGACCTCTTGGGCTTCCTGGGCGCTTCTTGGGGCCATCTTGGAGGAGATCGATGAAACAAGAGGGGGGGTTTAATTAGCGTCCCCCCTCGGAAGCCCCTAAAATCGCCTCTTGGACCCCTCTTGGAACGCTCTTGGAGTGCTCTTGGGCGCTCTTGGGGCCGTCTTGGGGCTCTTTTGGGGCTCTCTTGGGGCCCTCTTGGGCCATCTTGGAACCATCTCCAGGCCTCGGATGGCCATCGGAAGCGAAAAGGCGAGAAAGCAAAAATCATTGATTTTCCTTAGGTTTTGGGACGATTTTGGCCTCTTCGGGGCCTCCTTGGGGAGCTGTTTGGCCACTTGGAGTTATCTTGGGGCCGTCTTTGGGCTTCTTGGAACCATCTTAGGAGCCATCTCGAGCGATCTTGCGCTATCTTGAGCCATCTTGGAGCTCATCTTGGGTTCTCTGAGGCGCTCTTGGAGCCGTCTTGGGCCATCTGGGACGCTCTAACTACCCGCGGCCCCCCCGTCCAGGTCCAGGGGAGGGGGTAGGGGGAGGGGTAAACCCCTCCCCAAGGGGGAAGAGGGAGGGGTGGAAGAGGATCTGCTCTAGACCACCTACGCCCAGAGGGCTGGTGGGATTTGTGTGCGATGAGAAGGAAGATCCGGATCCCGCGAAGGATTTGAAAACCTATATCGCGTTGCACCAGGTTCTCATGGTGGCATACGCGCGCGCTGGGGTGAAGCCGATTGACCCGGCGCCCGGGACGCCAGAGAAGGCGTCTTCGGATACGACGGATTTCGTGCAGATTCCGTTGGATGTCGCGATGGCCTACCATTTCCGTTTGGTCAAGTACGCCAGTGCGATGCCGTTCTCGATTGCGCTGCCTAACGTCGTGCGTCGGGACGAGGAGGAGCGCGCTTGGTGGACGGACAGGGTCCGCACCAGCGAGCTGAGCGTCGGGAAGATAATCCGCGAGGGCTTGCAGACTCGCGAGGTCATGTGGAGCCCGCCCTCACCGCCAGCTCCCGGGCCGCAGCGGCCGCCGACGAGCGTCGGGCGGAGCCAGTGGACAGGTGGCAAGGGCGCGCAGTTGGGCGATCGGTTGAAAGACGGAACCCAGGTGTGTCGCAAGTTCAACGCCGGGGAGTGCTCCGAGCCGTGCCCTCGCGGGTATAAGCACGTCTGTTCCGTCGTGATCAACAAGACGGGGCGCTTGTGTGGCATGTCGAACCACTGCGCCCTCAAGTGCACCAGGAGCCCGGGTCTCAGTTTTTGGTTTCCCTGTTAGCTTAAAGGGGGCGGCCCGGGTCCGGGGGCGCCCTGGGTCCGGGAAAGGCGACGGTTAGCGCCGAATGTTCGGAACACCCGGCGTTGTAGTTTGCGACACGAGGAACGCGAGCGGGGGCGCGGCCGACGGCGGCAAGCGCGGCCGCAAGGGCGATTGAAACGCACCCGCTGCCGCGCCGCCCGCCGCGGCAGAAGGGGCAGTCACCAGTGGGGTCGCGTGCCCCAGCGTCGTGGGCGTGCGATGGAGCCAGGCGGACATCGCTGTGAAAATTCGGAAGTCCTTTCCGGAAGAGTGGCTGGTGGGCGTTCCCATCCCGTTCTTGCAAGACTTGTTGAATACTTCGCCATTCGTTGATTTCGCCATCTGGGCGGAGCTGCAGGACGAAGGACTACCTCTGGGATGTTCTCTGGGCAGAAATTCCAAGGGGCGCGCGAGCGCCGTGTTGGGTCGCCAGGCAGGCGTGCTCGACCACAGGCTAGCGCTGGCGCCGGTTATCGAACTCGGCGTGGGGGAGCGGGCACACCTCGCTCAATGCATCGAATTCGCGAGCGCGGGGCGATTGCCATTCGACGATGAGTACATGGCACCCGTTGATTTGAAGTATGCTGCCTTTGCCACGGTTGCGTTCGCGTGGGCCGGTGGTAATCGGCTGAGGCAGTGGCGCGAGTCTTGCGCCGGGGCGTTGAAGGAGCTTAGTCAAAGGCTGGCGCTGGTGTCCCGCGCCCTTCGGCTCTGGCAAAGCCCCTCAGTACATGCCGTGGCGCAGAACACCCACATCGCGCTGATTTGTGTTCTGACTTGGGTGATGGGTTGGCCGGATTGGCAGCTGGCCCAGAGATTTGTGACCGGCTTCAATATCGTGGGGCGATTGGAGGAGACGGGTGTCTGGGAGCGGTGCGAAAGTTCGGAACCTGTTTCTGAAGACCGCTTGTTGGCGGAGTCCACCGCGCTTTTACGTTCCAGGGACAAGCGACGGGTTGATCCTGAGGCTGAGTTTCTTTGGGAATCATGCTTGAAGGAATGCGAGAAGGGCTGGGCTGCTCCTCCGGCGTCGCTGGCCGCGATGGACCGCGAGTACGGCGCCGGGCGCTGGGCGGCCGTGCCGTCGTTCGTGCACGTGCAGCAGAACGGCAAGCGTCGGCGGATAGACGATGCTAAAGCCGGTGGGCAGAACGGCGCGACGGTGTACCCTGAGAAGTGGCACTTGCCATCAGCGTTCACGCCTGCATTGTATGGCAAAGTCTTGAGGCAGCGGTCGGGAGGTACGCCAAACACCGGAGGTGGCCTTTTCCCCCTCCCCGCCGGCCGGTGTGTCGCGGGTTTCCCGCGGGCCGTTCCCCCGGGTCCGTTCATGTGGGCCTAGTGGGCCCCTCCGGCGTCCAAGGGGCGTGGTCCGGCCCGGTGTTTGGCGTGCGCCCTCAGGCAGGAAGCTGCGGCGGGAGGCTTTGCCGATGAGGGCTTAACCCTTGAGACTGGAGACGAGGACCTGCCGGACGCATACAGGTCCGTGCCGGTCAATTCCGCGCAGCTGCGATATAACGTCATTGCGGCGCGGGAACCGCGCAGCGGGGAGTGGCGATACTTGACTGCATTCGCCATGCTGTTCGGCTTGTCGTCGAGTGTTATGAATTTCATGCGGTGGTCTGCCTTTCTGGAAGCCGCTGCCAGGCGCGTGGCGGCATTGTTGCACACAATGTATGTCGATGATGGCAGTCTTGGGGACCTCGGATTGGCGAAAGGCTCGGGACAGGCTTTACTCAACGTCTTGTTTTCGGAGTTGGGTACCCCGAATGCCAGCGCGAAGCAGCAGCGCATGGCCGCCACTGGGGCATTCTTGGGAGTCGATCACGACGTGTCTCGGGTTTTTGAAGGCAGAGGGGTGGTCTCCTTTTGGCCGAAGGCCAGCATGATTGACAAAATCAAAGGCCTGCTCGCGGAGCACCGTGCGCGGAACAGCCTGACACCAGCGGAGGCCTCGAAGCTCCGGGGCATTCTGCAGTGGTCGTCCTCCGCGATGTTCAACGGCGTCGGCAGCGCCGCGATGGCGCCGCTGAAGCAGAGGCAGTACACTGACGCGCCTCCGTGGGCGTTATCCCACGCGATTCGGCGGTGCTTCGATTACTTCGAATTTGTAATAGACCTTGCCCCGAAGAGAAGCGTCGACGTGAGCCCGCCCTCGTGTCCGCTGATTGTGATCGCAAGCGACGCGCGGGCTGACGGGGCGACCGCGCCCACAGGCGGCTACCTCCTGGTCGATTGCTTGACAGGGGAGCGTGTGGGAGGATGGTGTGTATTCAACGATGCCATACTCGCGGAGTGGGGTTTCTCGCCGGCGGACCGAGAGAGGGGCGCGAATCCGATCGCCCTCTGTAAGGGGGCCATGGTCCCCATTGTCCTGGCGCAAGAGGCGCGGAGGTGCCGAGGGAGGCGCATCCTGTGGGTGCTTGACAACACGAGCGCTCTCCACAGCTTCGTGAGTGGCAGGTGCGACCATGCTACCCTGGACCGGAGCGTCAAGCTTATGAATTTCTTCAAGGCGCGCGCCGCGAGGGCAAATCGCGGGGGGACGCGCCGTGCAGCGTGTCGCGCCAGTTTCACTGCGACATGTCCACCTGGCTCGAGTGGGTAGACTCGAAAAGCAACTGGTCGGACGGGATCTCACGGCGCGCCGTACGCGCGCGGGGGCGGCCTTCCCCCGAGTCGTCCACTCGCGCGGTGCCAGGCGGCTCGGCGAGGATAGCTTCGCCCGGGAGAATGGTTTTCGTACCGGCGAGGTGAGAGTGGACCCGGCCGCGTGGCGCGGGTGCTTACTAGACGCGTGGCGTTGGGTGCTACGGCGCGCGGAAGGCGCGTCCGCGAGGGCAATTCGCGGGGGGTGGGCCGCGGCGTGCAGCGTGCCGCGCCAGGCTCAGTGGATTCGCCGTAAAGAAGGAGTCCGCGCAGGAGAGGTGAGCGCGGGCCCAGCCGCGGGGCACGGGCATGCCTCAGACACGGGGCGCCGTGTACATCGACGCGCGATTGCGGAGCGGCGTCGGGCCCAGAACAGCGTTGGGGGTGCAGAAACGCGGAGCCAGAGCAGCGTTGGGGAGAGCGGCATTACTGGCGAGCCACGCCAGGGTCTTGCCTTCTTCACGCAGGTGTTCCATTCGGGGGGTTTGGTCACCCCAAGGTCGTTCTGCACCCCCGGAGCACCGTTACACTTTCTGGGGTCGGGGGACGGGGTATGGGTTGGGGGAATGGGTGGGAGGATGGGGCCGTCGCGCGCCGTGTTCGCAGGTGGAGCGCGCGCGCGCGCGGAGGAGCGGGCCGCCCGCGTGCGCTTCGCGCCGCGGCGGGGCGCGTGCGATTCGCGGCGCGCGAAAGTTGCCAGGGGCCGCGCAGGGCGCGGCGCGGGGAATAGGCTGTCGGTGATTATGCGTTGACTTTAGGCTCGGGGAGGCTCGGGTCAGGGAACCATAATCATGACAGAAGGGGGCGCCCGCGCGCGCTCGCAGGGACTGCGCGCATCAGAGCGCGCAATTGGATCGTGCGAGCAAAGCGCGTTGGCGACAGCGGTTGCTGTTGGTTTGTTTCCCACCCACCACACCCTGGGCCCCGGTGGGGTTACCAGGGAGAATTTGGGATGGGCGCCGGCGTGGACTTCGCCGTGCAAGAGGCGATGCGCACCGGCTGCGAGGGGTCCTGCCTCGGGTCGGCCGAACGTGTGCGTCGCAGGTGCGAGAACGCCGCGCAGGTCAGCGCGTGCGGGGAGGGGGCCTTCCTTCCCTGGTGGCCGCTGGCAGCGGTCGCATCACCAGGTGTAACGTCTGACAGGTGCGCGACATGTTGGGTCGGAATAACGAAGTTATTGCTTGGCACAAATCCGCCCGCGCTGTGAACGACCCCGCGGCTGGCCGCGGGGGCGCCCTCGCTCGGCTGGTCGGCCGCGCGCTGGTCGACCCTCTTCCGCCTCCCGCTCGCGTCGTGTGGTGCATTGCCGTGCCGTGCTTCCTCCGCCTGGCACTGGGGCGGGATATAAATACCGTGCCGTGTGTCGGGTTTCGGCCCTCCGCCCTCTGGGGGCTTCGCTCGGCCATAGTGGCTTCCTTGCGGCCCATAGTGGCTTCGTTGCGGCCCATAGCGGCCTGCTGCGTTCACGTGCCCAATGGGGCCCTCTCTTCTGGTCCATAGTGACCACGAGCTGTCGTTGGCACGCTCTCATTCGTCACGATGGCGCGCTGGCATGCAAGCGAGCGGGCTTCAGCTGGCGTGGTTCTCGCTCGTGCCCCGTGGCGCTGTGATTGCGATGGCGATGCTTGCCTTCTTGCAGTCTGACCCTGTTGTGGCGCGAAGTGGACTGATATCCAGTTCAAGGGCGCCATTGATTGCCTGGCAGCCAATGGGCTGACGATGCCAGAAGAATTGGCCAATCTTCAATTCGGCGATTTGAAGGATGCCGATGGCGCGACGGCGCTGACGAAGGGCGTCCTGCAGCGCGCTCTGGATCGCGCGACGGTGGCGGCAGCCAAGGCGAGTTCGCCGGGTGCCGCGGGGCCCGCGCCGGCTTCGGCGGGTCGTTTCGGTTCGGTTGCTGCAGAATCCTGGGCTCCCGCCGAAGGGAGAGCATGTCGACATCGGCGCTGGCCTGCCCAGATCAGCTTGAGGGACCTTCCGGAGTCCCTGTGGCCGAGGCTGCCGCGCGGCTTCGCCCCGGCGCGCTGGCGCGTTTCCATCGTTCGCTCAGGTCAGCGAAGACCGATGCGCTGGCCACCGAGGTGCAGCGCGCGAAATCCAGGGGAATCGCGCGCCCGTTCATTTATACTGAGCTCGCGAAGGTCCAGCCGCTTTGCGCGCGCGGCGCGGGCGGCTCTCCCGACGATGACGAGCCCGAGTCGAAAGAGGCGGCCGCGTTGGCCAGAGCGTTCGGACGGGGAACCGCGGCGGAGAGCCAGCCGCTTCTGTCGTGGACGCCATGGCACCAAGCTTACGACGCGTGGAGCGTGGCGGCCGCGGTCACTGATCAGATTTCGTACACGAGCGCCATGGCTCACAAACACGTTGTTCTCCGGGCGAGTCGACATTGGCGCCCGTCCGCTGGTCGCCGAAGTGGGCGCGCTTGCCCAGGTTGCACTGGATGCCCCCCTGCAGGGACGGAAGGCCCAGGTTGCCTTGGTCTACGACCGCCTTGTGCGGAGGACGTGGGCCGAGCGCGCCGCCGCCGGCGCGGCAGGCTTCCAGGCCGCAGCTCCGCGCCATGCTTCGGCGCGTTATTCTCGGGCGCGCGTCGGCGCGCAGGTGAACGTTGCGGCGCTGTCGCTTGACGTCGGGCTGCTCCGCGCGGCGGAAGCGGAATATGATCGGGCTCTTCAGGCCGCGTCGCCGAATCCCTTGTTCGCGTTGCGCCACCGCTGTCGCGCAGGTTGCCGCGCCGGCCGGCAAGGGTGCAGGGAAAAGCGCCGCGGCAGCGCGCGGGCAGAGTGCGAGCGCCGCGAGCGCCGCGGGCGCCGTGGGAGCCGCGGGGGGCGCCGCCGTCACTTCCTGGAAGAACGACCGCGATTCAAGAGCCGACGGGTGGCAGTCCCGATCCTATCGCGGGGATTACAACAAGCGCTCCTGGGATTCGCGAACGGTGTATTCTCCTCAGAAGAAGCCGCGCGCCTGTCGCCCGCCGGAGGCACGCGCAGCCCGCGGCGCGCGGCGATGTGCGGGACGCGCGCCGATGAGGACGTGCATCGCGCGCCACGTTGGCATTTGAATAACAACGAATGGGCGCCAACCTCAGCCACCGTCCCGGGGGACCCGCAGGCGCGCGCGCGCGCGCTGGCAGGAGGGCGCCGCGTTGTTGCCGCGTCGTCCAGGGCTTGGGTGCCAGTCAACACTCGCGGTCCGTTCGCGACGCGAGGGCCGCCCGCCCGCTGGGCCAGGAGGCGCGCGAACGCCCCCGGCTGGCTCGAGCGCTCGCGCTCGCAAAGCGCAGGATGCGATGGGGCCCAGTATCGCTGCCACATGGGATTATCAGGCGCTGCGCGTTGTGGCGCGCGACGCTCGCGGGCTCGCGCGCCCGGCAGAATGCTGCCTCGAGTTGCAATGCACGCGGTTGCGCGCTGGCCCCTGCCGGCTGCTGTCACCTGCCGTCGCCTGCGTCTGCTGAGGAAGCGCCTAGCTCGCCTTTCTTGAAGAGGTCCTCTCCCGTTCTCACTCCTTCGAGGACAAAGAGGCCTTTGAAAAGGCCGTGGTGGTGCCCGGCGATGTTTTGGCGGCGATCGTTTGGATTGCTGCGCGCTCGGAGCGGCTGGTGTGCCGTGAGCGGCGAGCGACTCTCGAGCGAATTCGGGCCAGGGACGCCGAGCTACGCGCCTCTGGAGCGACGGCGGCCTGGTTCGCGGGCTGCGATGCCCATGTGCGCACAATCGCAGGGTCGATCAACGGCCCTCTTCACGTCGAACTGCTCGACGAAATCGGGTACGAGGACGCGGCCTGCGTGGAAGTCTTTCGGCGCGGCGCGCCTCTCGTGGGCCCTCTCCCGTGCACGGGGAACGGGCGTCCGGAATCTTTCCCTGTACCGCTCAGCCTGCCGGACTTGGCCGCGGGCGCGGTGCGAGGCAACGCCGCGCTGCTCGGCACGCTCAAGGAGTCTAGCGACTCCGCCGTGATTCTCACCAAAACTATCGCCGAAGCGGAGCTCGGCCGAATGAGCCATCCCGCGCCGCTCAGCGCGGTCGAGCTCGACGGTGCGGTTTTGTCGCCGCGGTTCGGCGTCCGGCAGTCGAGAGAGGACGGGTCCGAGAAGCTGCGGCTCGTAGATGATAGGTCGCGCTCTCGTATCAACGCGGCGTCGCAGCCGACGGAGCGTCTCGGCCATGAAGCCATCGACGCTCTGTTTGGCACTTGCAAGGCATTTGTGACGCGCGTGGGCGAAGCGCCCGGGCTCTGAAGGCGGACATAGACGCCGCGTTCCGGCGCGTGCCGCTGTTGCCGGAACATCGCGCCCTCGCATGGGTCGCGTTCCTCGTGGGCACATGCGTCTACGTGGCTCAGCACTTCGCCGCCCCATTCGGAGCGACTTCCCCCGTTCACAGCTGGGAGCGCATCGGCGCGATGCTGTCAGCGCTGGGCCGCAGGCTCATTTTCGTCCCCGTCCTCAGATATGTGGACGACTTCTTCTGCCCCGAACGTAAGAAAGGGCTGCGCGACGCAATGCGACAGTTCGCCGAACTGGTAAGAATCATTCTGGGCCCGAGCGCTATGGCCGACGGTAAGCTGCTGTTCGGCAATCCGCTCGGGGTCCTGGGCTTGTCTGTGGCGATTGACGAGCGTGGCCTCGTGTGCTGGCCGCTGCCGGAGAAGCG
This sequence comes from Prorocentrum cordatum, assembly GCA_963575745.1. Taxonomy (NCBI): domain Eukaryota; class Dinophyceae; order Prorocentrales; family Prorocentraceae; genus Prorocentrum; species Prorocentrum cordatum. Next base: position 71,344 of record CAUYUJ010003289.1, read on the forward strand.
CGCCCGGTGGCGCGCCGAGATCGCTGCTGCTCTTCAAGAGGGCGCGCTCGAGCGCGGGCGCGCGTCCAAGTTGGCATGCCGCTTCTGTTGGGCTGCCTCCCACACCTTCGGGCGGTTCGGGCGCGCGCTGCTCCCGCCGTTGTTTGAGCACGCAAGGGCGCGCCATCCTAGTATCCCGGCGCACCTGCGAGTCTGCCTGCAATGGTGGCACGAAGCGCTCGCCAGAAATTTCACCACGACGCGGGAGTGGCAGGCGCCAGACACCAGGTCTGTCCAATTGCTCTCCGACGCGCGGGGGAATCCAGCTAGAGTGGCCGCGGTTCCTTTCATTGACGGGCGCATTGTCTTCACCGATGTCGCCCCGCCTGTGCCTCTGCTTCGGCTCTTCAGGGAAAGGCGCGACAATCAAATCGGCGGTCTGGAGGTGCTCAGCATCGCGCTGGGCCTGGCCACCTTTGAGCCGCTCATGTCGGGCCGATGCGTGAACATCTTTTCGGATAATTCAGGCAGCGAGTGGGCCGTCCGGTCCGGTGCGGCGAAGCAGTTTGACCACAATTGCCTGGTCCACTCATTCTGGCGCATGGCGCTGGATGCGAATTGCAATCTGCACGTTCAGCGTGTGGCGTCGGTGGACAACATCGCCGACCTGCCGTCGCGCGAGTCATATTCCCTGCTGTATCGCTTGGGGGCGGAGTGGATTCCTCCGGTGCTGGACGATGCCTGGTTCGATCCGAGCGCGTGGCTTCCTCATCGCCGGCCATGACCGGCTCGGGCGCTGGGCGTGCGTGCAATGGATCTGGCCTTCACTCATCGGTCAGGGTGCGCCCGCCAGGTCGGGCAGGGGTTGGCGTCCTCCCTCGCGCACGTCGCGGTCGCGCTTCGCCTGTGGGCGCGCGAGGGCATCGCTGGTTTGTCGGCGCACCTGGAGAATGTCATCGGTGTTCGCGCGATGGCGCTGGCTGGATTGCTCGCTCAGCTTCGCGCGGTTTGCCCTGAGGCACGCCCTCTTCCTGTGTTCGCCGCTGCCGAGCTGCTTGCCGATAACGGCGCCGACGCCGTGAGCGATTTGGTTGGCGTCACCCTGGCAGACTTCAGGGGCGCCGCGGCTTTATCTTGCGACGCCCGCGAGGTGGTCCGCGCGGCTATCGCGGCAGCCCAGCGCGGCGGCGCGCCAGCCGCGCTGGGCAGGGGCAGCGCGGGCGCTTCTCCTGCGCCCGCCCCGTCGCCCGGGATTGCCCCCAGGTCTGCTTGCGCGTTCCGCGTTCGTCGCGGGCCCCCCCTTGTCGGCCGTCGCAGGACCGACATCGCGACGCGGTCGCCCTCGAGCGAATCCGTCTCGTCATCCTCCACGGTGCGCGCGCGAAATTGCGGCATGTCGCTCGCAGCGCTAAACGCGGGCGCCAGGACAGCGGCAGGGCGCATGCAGCTCCCCCGGAGGACCCCGTGTCCGCGGTCCGGTGGGCGCTCTCAGTCGCTGGGCGCGAGGGTCGGCGTGACATGCGCGGGCCGCGGGCCGAAGCTGCTCGGGCCAGTGCCCTCATCACCTCCTCGGCGGCCGGTAAAGCGTGGGCGCGCAGGGCCCGGGTGAGCGCTCTCCTGGGCGCATGCCCGCGCTCATTGCCCGCGCTCAGCAGCGGGTTCGAGTGCTGGGTTACATTCGCAAGGGGCGTCTTAAAGCGACGGGGGAAGGAACTGCCGCCCACCCTGGAGGGGCTGCTTCTGTGGTCCACGACCTTCAGGTGCGCCGGGACCTTCAGCAATTACGTGACTTACGTGAAGAAGGCGTGCCTCGTGGCATGCCGGCGCGCGCCCGCCTCTCATCTTCCGGCAACGCGCGCGTCCGCCCGCGGCGGCAGTTGGCGCGCAAGGCCCGTGGAAGTCTTCAGGCACCCGGCGGTTCGCGCCGCTAAGTACGCCATCGAGAAGCGTTCGGGCTGGCAGGCGAAGGCGCGCATGGCCCTTCAGGGCCGCGACGTCGCCCGTCTGGTGTCGCACCTGCGCGTCAGTGACGAGGGTCGCCGTTTCGACATGTTGTGCCTGGCGGCCTACGCATTCCTCCTTCGGCTACCCTCGGAGGCCCTGCCCGCGGTGCGGGTTGAAGATGGCGCGGCCGCGGCTTGCGTGGCCTCCGCGTTCGTCGTCGGCGATCAAAAGATCGAGCTGCACCTCTCCAGGAGAAAGAACCGCGAGAGCCGCTCGGTGTTGGCACGGCAGTGCTGGTGCGACGAGTGCGCGGTCACCTGTCCCGTACACGTTCTTGGGGCCTGGCTAGTTGGCGAGCCAGCTCATCAGCCCATCTGGCTGCGTGGTCCCCAGGCGCGGCACGTGCTCGGCTGCGCCGCGCGCTGGGCGAAATGGGGCGCCACGACGCGGAATCATTCGGCACTCACGCGTTCAGGCGCGGGCACGCGCAGGACATCGCTGCCAGGGGCGGACCGGTCACCGACCTTCTTCGCGCGGGCGGCTGGCATCTGCCCGCGTGGATGAAATACCTTAACGTTTCCCGGCTCGAGCGGCAGTCGGTCGCGGAAGCCCATTTGGCAGAGTCGTCCAGCGACGATGGCGATGGCTGAGCACCCCGCGCAGTCTGGTGGTCGTGTCTGCACGGCACACACGTGGGCGCACCCCCGGCACGCGGGGGCAGTGGGTGGCAGCGCCGGGCGTGGCCCGCGGGCGCGCCGTTGCAGTGGGTGGTGCTCCCCCACGGGCCCGACCGGCGTCTGCCCGCTTGGCCTCGGAGAGGCCGCGCGCTGCGGGGCAGATGGGTCGGGTCCGCACCCTCCGCTCCTGGGGGAGGCTTCCTCCTCCCCCCCCCCAGGGCCGTGCGAGGCGAGTGCAAGCGCCAGGATTTGTGGGGTCGGAATAACGGAGTTATTGCTTGGCACAAATCCGCCCGCGCTGTGAACGACCCCGCGGCTGGCCGCGGGGGCGCCCTCGCTCGGCTGGTCGCCCGCGCGACATGGTCACACCCTCTTTTTCCGCCTCCCGCTTTCGCGTCCGTGTGGTGCAGGTGCCGATGTCCGTGCTTCCTCCGCCCTGGCCCTGGGCGGTGATTAAATACCGTGCCAGGGGGGGGGGGGGTGTGTCGGGTTTCGGCCCTCCGCCCTCTGGGGGCTTCGCTCGGCCCATAGTGGCTTCCTTGCGGCCCATAGTGGCTTCGTTGCGGCCCATAGCGGCCTGCTGCGTTCACGTGCCCATTGGGGCCCTCTCTTCTGGTCCATAGTGACCACGTGCTGTCGTTGGCCCGCCCTTCCCGCCCTGGGGGTGTGGGGGGGGGGTGGTGCTCCCCCACGGGCCCGACCGGCGTCTGCCCGCTTGGCCTCGGAGAGGCCGCGCGCTGCGGGGCAGATGGGTCGGGTCCGCACCCTCCGCTCCTGGGGGAGGCTTCCTCCTTCCCCCCCCCCCAGGGCCGTGCGTGGCGAGTGCAGCGCCAGGATTTGTGTTGGCGCGCGGAACACGCCCGCCGTATCCCGACCCCCGGCGGGGTGCTCGGGTCGGCGAGGGCGGCGCCGGACGCCGGCAGTGTTCGCTTTCCCCGTGGGGGGAGCGGCATTACTGGCGAGCCACGCCAGGGTCTTGCCTTCTTCACGCAGGTGTTCCATTCGGGGGGTTTGGTCACCCCAAGGTCGTTCTGCACCCCTGGAGCACCGTTACACTTTCTGGGGTCGGGGGACGGGGTATGGGTTGGGGGAATGGGTGGGAGGGTGGGGCCGTCGCGCGCCGTGTTCGCAGGTGGAGCGCGCGCGCGCGCGGAGGAGCGGGCCGCCCGCGTGCGCTTCGCGCCGCGGCGGGGCGCGTGCGATTCGCGGCGCGCGAAAGTTGCCAGGGGCCGCGCAGGGCGCGGCGCGGGGAATAGGCTGTCGGTGATTATGCGCGGCGTCCGAGGGCCATGGCGGACGCTGCCGGGCAGAGATGTTCTGCGGCGGAGAAACGGGCGGCCAGCCGTGCCATCGAACCTTGGCGCGCGGCTGCTGGGTCGAGCGCGGGGCCTGGGCGCGCGGCGCTAGCTGCGCCCCGTCGCGGGGCCAAAGTGGGCGGCGGCGCGCGGTGGCCGCGCCGCCAATGACCGATCGCGCGGCGAACTACCCAATGCGCGCCGAGATGCCAGGAACTTCGGGCCGCAGCATGAGAAACCCACCGTCGCGACGAGGCCGGCGCTTCGAGCCGACTCGCGCCCAGCGCGCAGATGTCCGCACGCGCGGAGCGCCATGCGCGCGCAAGGTCTGCCCCGAGAAAGGCGGGGAGGCGCGGGGAGACGTTGGGGGCCGAGCCGTCGGAGGCCGCGGACGGCCGAGCTCCCGCGGCCGGCGCGCGCCTGCCTCGGCATTTTTATTTTGCTGGGTGGGGGGCGGTTGCCGCCGCTGCCGCCCGTCCAACGGCGCGCGCGCGAAGCTACCATCTTCGCCATTCGACGGGCGAGCAGGCCAGTCCGCGCGTCGAGGGGCCAACTCTGCGCGATGATGACACTTGTGCACTCCATGCTGCTGCTCGGTGCGATTGCTTGCGAGTTGTCCACGGCAGTGCAGCTGCAGTGGCACGAGCCGTTGGAGCGGGGCGTGAAGGCTCCAGCGCGCGCGCGCGAGCCTAGCGCCGTTCCGAGTTGGTTTCTGCGGACGGAGATCTCGCCGCAAGAGTTGGCCGATTTGGGAAATAGGGCCGAGCAGGATGCTCGGGCGCAGGAGTTGCCAGACAAGCGCAACAGCGCGGGCCCCTGCCGCGTTCTCGCGAGGGGGCGGCCCAGCGCGGCAATGTTTCTCTCGCGCCCGAATGCGGCGCGCATGGATTTTGCAGATCGCTGCGTCGACGCGCGGACTTGGCCGACCGCGGCGCTGGTTGCTTTTTCCAGCAGGCTTCTCTTGCGCGCAGAAAGATTACGTTGCGCCGTTGGGCGCCCCCGCGCGCCCGCGCGTTCGCCGTCGCGGCGGGCGCGCGCGAGCGCGTTTCCGAGCGTCCGCGCTCGGGCCGCTGGTTGCATCGGCGCGCAAAACAATCCAGTGGTTCGCTTTCTGCAGGTGCCCGTCGGGCTGGGAGGTGGCGATTGGCAGACTGTGCGGCTTGGGCGAAGATCAACGGGGCCGGGCGCGCCCGCCGTCGCCTCTGCGCGCCGCAGGTGCACGGCGCCGGCGGGTTATGGTGGATACTGCCGGGCAGAACTGTCGTTCGACGGAGAGTCAGGCGCCCGCCTTGCCATCGAACCCCGGCGCGTAGCAGTTGGATCGAGCGTGGGCTCCTGGCGCGCTTGATCAGCTGCAACCAAGCGGGAGGCCGAAATTGCTTGCGGCGTGTGTTGGCCATGCAGCCAATAAACGCCCTCGCGTCGACAGATGCCAAATGCGCGCAGCGCGGCCAGCAGCCTCGGCCCGCAGCCTGCGACACATTCTTTCGCGATGCGCGCGGAGCGTCTTGCGCTTGCGGAGCCCGATCCGAGAGACAGCGCTAACGGGGCGGTGGGAGTCGGGGAAGCCAGTGGGTGCCAAGCGTTCACCGCACGCGCCATTCCAGCACCGTTCCAGGAAGATTTCTGAAGAACTGAGATCTCGCCGCAAGAGTCGGCAGATCTGGGACATAGAACCGAGCAGAATGTGTGGGCGCAGAAATTGAGGGACGCGCGCGACAGCGCGGGTCACCACCGTTTTCCCGCAAAGTGGCGGCCCAGCGCGGCGATGCTTCTCCCGCTCTCCCCTGCCTTGGCTTCGGGCTGGGTCGGGCGAAGGCATGGGGGGCTGACGGTTTCGGATTCGCTTCGCTGCAGCTCGCTGAGAAGTGGGGGGCCCGCCGCGCCGTCGGGCTTGAATGCAGGGCGCGAGGGTTCTGCTGATCGCCGCGGCGACGCCTGGACTCGACTGACTGCGGCGCTCGCTGGCTTCCCTGAGCCATCCTGTGGTATTGGGCTTTCGTTTTGAAGAGAAAGCGCACCGCATTATTTCCCGCCCGCCTCCGCCCCCCCCCCCCTTCCTTGCCTTTGCGTTTCGCGGCCCCCGCAGAAGGTTTCAAAGGCTGAGCTCGCATGCGGTTCCCCCACCCAGCACAGCGCTTCGTGACCGCATAGGGAACTCCACCGGAGGGCCCAGTGGCTGAGCTCGCGTGCGGTTCCTCCACCCAGCAAAGCCTTTCGTGGCCCCGCTGGCGGCTCCGCCGAAGGCGCCAGTTGCTAAGCTTGCGTGCGGTTCCCCCACCTTGTGCAACGTTCCGCGGCCTCATCGGAAGCTCCACCGAAGGCCTCAGCGGTTGCGCTCGCATGCGGCTCCCCCGCCCAGTGCAGCGTTCCGTGGCCTTCTGTGGGGCTCCACAGAAGGCCCCAGTGGCTGCGCTCGCACGCGCCCCCCCACCCAGCACGGCGCTTTGTGGCCGCATGGGGAGCTCCACCGAAGGCCCCGGTGGCTGCGTTCGCACCCGGTTCCCCTGCCCAGGACAGCGCTCTGTGCTCCAGAGAGCTCCGCCGAAGGCCCCCGCGTTTGCACTCGCATGCGTTCCCCCCGCCCAGGGGGCTCCACCGAAGGCCCCAGTGGCGGCCCCGTCCCAGCACGGCACGCCTTTCGCATGCTTCGCGGCCCCGCGGCGAGATCCCCCGACGGCGATGCCCGCGACGACGGCATTCACGACTGCATCTGGTTGGGGTCTTCGCCATGGTACTTTTCCGAACTGGTTCTTCGTGCGCGCAGGAAGTCTAAGTTGCGCCCCGCGCGCGAGCGCGAGTCCGAGCGTCCTCGCTCGGGCCGCTGTCCAACGAAAGCAAACTGAACATGGCAAAGGTTCGCGCAATAATACCTGCACGACCACCCGTCGGGCGATGAGGCGGTTGCGCGGGGGGGGAAGGGGTGGGCCGATATCTGATTCAACCGACCCCATTCAAAGGGAGACCACGGGACACTTGCCGATCTCATTATCGATCTCACTACCGATCCCATTCGATGGGACACAACGGGACGCCGCGGGACACCACGGGACACCACGGGACACCGCGGGACACCTCTCGATCTCACCCTCGATCACACTATCGATGCCACTCAACGGGGCACCATGAGACACCTGGGGACACCACATCGATCTCACTGTCGATCTCACTCAACGGCGACACCACGGGACGCCTGTCGATCTCACTACCGATTTCATTCTTTGGGACACCACGGGACACCTCGGGGCACAGCGTCGATCTCACGATCGATCGCATTATCGACTTCTCTCAGCGGGGCACCACGGACACCGCGACCGCGAGCCACTGCCGGACGGGCGGGAGGGAGGAATCATTTGCTTCGACCTCGCCTTAGCAACGGGGGACACCACGGAACACCACGGGACGCCGCGGGACACCGCGGACCACCGCGGGCCACCGCCGGACGGGCGGGAGGGGCATAATCATTTGCCTTGACTTCGCCCCAGCAACTGCGGGTTCATTCCTCTCGCGCACCCGCGCAGCTTCGCCTCGCCCGCGCGCGCGACGCAACCGAAACGCGATCTCACCCCTGAACCCTCCGATGCATATATGTATATATATATATATACACATAAGGCTGCTAGCAACAGTGAAACCCGAACTGCGGCTTTCTTGTGAGCTACGTGGCGCCATAGATGTGGCGCAAGCAACGTGGCGCAGATCACCCCGCCGAACTTGCAGCCCCGCTGCTCGCGCAATCATCCCGCCCGCGCACCCGCAACTGGGTCTGCAAAACCCATGCGCCGGCGATTGCGATGGCTGCTTGTCGCTGGCTGGCGCGTCGCTGCGGCCGCGCTGGCGCGCGCGAGCTCGCGCGCAGAGCGGCCGGCTAGCTGCGCGACTGATGCGAGTCGGTAACTCGGGCGGGTGCGATACCATGACAACGTCGACAACGGCTGACGCGCCTGGGTCGAGCACGGGGCCCAGGCTCTCCTGACTGGCTGTGACCATACGGGAAGCCGAAATTTCTTGCGGCGCGCGTTGGCCGCGCAGCCAACAACCAATCGCGCGGCCACCTTTGCTCAGCGGCCTAGGTCCACGGCGCATGAAGCGTTCTGTCGCAACGAAGCCAGCGCGTCGAACGGACTCGCTCCAGAGATGCAGAATCCCACGCGCGCAGGGCCCGCTCCCAGAGACAAGGGCTTGGGCCAGCGGGGCCAGCGCGCGCGAGCGCGTGCCCGGGCGTTCTCGCTCGGGCCGCTGGCAGCGCCAGCGCGCGCAACAATTGAGCGGCTCGCTCTCCAGATGCACCCCTTCGGTTGGACGGTGGCGATTGGCGGCGCGTGCGCCCCGGGCGAGGATTGACGTGGCCAGGCGCGCTCGCGCTCGGTGCCGCCCGCGCGCGCCGTGGATGCACGGCGTCCGAGGGCCATGGCGGATGCTGCCGGGCAGAGATGTCCTGCGGCGGAGAAACGGGCGGCCAGCCGTGCCATCGAACCTTGGCGCGCGGCTGCTGGGTCGAGCGCGGGGCCTGGGCGCGCGGCGCTAGCTGCGCCCCGTCGCGGGGCCAAAGTGGGCGGCGGCGCGCGGTGGCCGCGCCGCCAATGACCGATCGCGCGGCGAACTACTCAATGCGCGCCGAGATGCCAGGAACTTCGGGCCGCAGCATGAGAAACCCACCGTCGCGACGAGGCCGGCGCTTCGAGCCGACTCGCGCCAAGCGCGCAGATTTCCGCACGCGCGGAGCGCCATGCGCGCGCAAGGTCTGCCCCGAGAACGGCGGGGCCGCGCGGGGAGACGTTGGGGGCCGAGCCGTCGGAGGCCGCGGACGGCCGAGCTCCCGCGGCCGGCGCGCGCCTGCCTCGGCATTTTTATTTTGCTGGGTGGGGGCGGTTGCCGCCTCTGCCGCCCGTCCAACGGCGCGCGCGCGAAGCAACCATCTTCGCCATTCGACGGGCGAGCAGGCCAGTCCGCGCGTCGAGGGGCCAACTCTGCGCGATGATGACACTTGTGCACTCCATGCTGCTGCTCGGTGCGATTGCCTTGTCCACGGCAGTCCAGCTGCAGTGGCACGAGCCGTTGGAGCGGGGCGTGAAGGCTCCAGCGCGCGCGCGAGCTTAGCGCCGTTCCGAGTTGGTTTCTGCGGACGGAGATCTCGCCGCAAGAGTTGGCCGATTTGGGAAATAGGGCCGAGCAGGATGCTCGGGCGCAGGAGTTGCCAGACAAGCGCATCAGCGCGGGCCCCTGCCGCGTTCTCGCGAGGTGGCGGCCCAGCGCGGCAATGTTTCTCTCGCGCCCGAATGCGGCG
>CAUYUJ010003290.1:0-17500 GCA_963575745.1 Prorocentrum cordatum
CTACAGCTACATCTACATGTACACATGCATCTACATCTACATCTACATCTACAACTACACTCACATCTACATCTACATCTACACCTACATCTACACCTACATGTACATCTACATCTACATCTACATCTACACCAACACCTATATCTAAATCTGCATCTACACTTTCGCATTGGTTTCGCTTTTGCTTTGCATTGCCTTTGCTATTGCTTTTGCCTTTGCTTTTTCCTTTGCCTTTGCTTTTGCTTTTGCTGTTGCTGTTGCTTTTGCTTTGCTTTTGTTGTTGCCTTTGCTTGGTTTTGCTTTTGCTTGGTTATGCTAGGCTATGCTATGCTATGCTATGCTGCGCTATGCTATGCTATGCTATGCTGCGCTATGCTATGCTGCGCTATGCTATGCTGCGCTATGCTATGCTATGCTAGGCTATGCCATGATATGCTATGCTTTGCTATGCGTTGCTATGCTATGCTATGCTATGCTGCGATGTGCTATGCTATGACATGCTATGCTATGTTGCGCTATGCTATGTTATGCTATGCTGCGCTATGCTATGCTATGCTATACTATGCTCTGCTATGCTGTGCTGTGCTATGCTAAGCTAAGTTTTGCTATGCTATACTATGCTACGCTATGCTATGCTATGCTATGCTGCGCCATGCTATGCTGCGCTATGATATGATATACTATGCTATGACATGATATGCTATGCTGTGCTATGCTGATGCTGCGCTGCGCTAAGCTAAGCTGAACTGGGCTAAGCTAAGCTAAACTGAGCTAGGCTAGGCTAGGCTAGGCTAGGCTGAGCTAAGCTGAGCTAAGCTAAGCTAGGCTAGGCTAGGCTAAGTTAAGTGATCGTTCTTTTATTTTTTTTTGCTTTCGGCGGAACCCCCCCGCCCCCCCCCCCCCCCCCCCCCCCCCCCCCGTAGAGAAGTTATGGGCTGATTTGGGCACCTGCTTCAGTCGATCGGACGAGCTACGGGGGCCGGCGCCCCCCCCCCCCCCCCGTAGAAGCTCGAATCGTTGATGTGTGCAACTGTGCGAACTTTTTCCTGCTATTCTTCTGGGACCATAACGAAAGGGCTCAGGGGCGCCGGACCCGATCGCCAAAAAGCATGCCTCCGGTTGGGCCCTCCCCTGTTATGCCACCGACGGCCTTGTGGAATCATGAATATGTGATCCATAGTAATCCTGGCACAGCCCCGCACAATCACGCATAGCCTTGGCGCAGCCCCGCCGGTCTTTGACGTGGGAACTACATTGTTTCCATAAAAGATTTTTTAAAAATACGTGATAAATATATTAAGTGATGTTACGTCAGAAATATGTTGATTCTACACGTCAGAAATATATTGACTAAGACATTTCACAATATATCATAAAACATTTTAAATCATCGATAAGTTTCATAAACGTTTGCGTTGTATTGTAATTGTTAGAATGAGTTTGTTTACCAGCTTCACGCCTCATGAGGCTCAAATATTGAATTTTAAGCTATGTTGAAAATTTCAAGATGATTCAATCGGAGGTATTGACTACGGGACGAGAGCCGGACCCCCCACCCCTCCCCCCTTGCGCCAAATGACGAAACCCAGAATACATAAACGCTCACTAAGCTAAGCTAAGCTAAGTTAAGCTAGGCTAAGCTAAGATGAGATAAGCAACGCTAAGCTAAGGGGACATAGCTGGGGGAACCGCGGGGCGGATACTGGGGGAACCGCCCAGGGCGCTTTCCACTACCCGGCCCCTTTAAGCCCAGAGAGTAAGAACCCTTCTAGGCAGAGCCTAGATAGGGAAGAAGGAAGAAGAGGAAGAGGTGGAAGAGGAGGAACAGGAGGAACAGCAGGAAGAAGAGGAAGAGGAGGACGAGGAGGAAGAGGAGGAAGATGAGGATGAGGGCCAGGGGGAAGGAGGAGGATACTGAGGAGGAGGAGGAGGAGGAGGAGGAGGCGGATGAGGAGAAGGAGGAGGAGGAGGAGGAGAAGGAGGAGGAGTAGGAGGAGGAGGAGGAGGAGGAGGAGGAGGAGGAGGAGGAGGAGGAGAAGGCCTCTCAAGAGCACCCCCCAGGGCAGCGGGGCAACTGGCGGCGGCGAGCGGTTCGAGCATTGGCGGATCGTGCTCGCCGAGCCAACCTCGCAGACTGCCTTCTGCAGAATCTGCGAGTGGGTGGCAGATTGACGGGTTCCCGAGAGCACCAGCGCGGCGCTGGCCCTGGCGAAACTCACGCGGCTGTGGAAGCCAGGCGGCGGGGTCCGGCCCATCGCCGCGCCGATCCCTGCTTGGTGGCGGTCGCGCTGGACGCAAAGAACGCGTAATATTCCGCCGACAGGGAGGCCTTTCTATGGGAGCTAGAGCAGGTATTGCTGGCCCTGCTGCCCCAAGCCAACCTCTTTTGCCGCAGGGAGTGCCTCTGCTACTTCTGGGGCGCGGCAGGGGTCTGCTACCGCCCGCGCCCTCCTTGCGGGGTGGACCTGGGGGGCCCGCTTGCGCCGCTGCTCTTTGCCTGCGGGATGCGGCCCCGCCTGCGAGCCATGGAGAAGCCTTGCGGGTGGCCGCGGGGCAGTGGGGGCTGGGGTCAGACAACGTGCGCGTCTCCGCCTACCTCGACGTTGTTGTCGTGCTTGTGCCGGCGGCGTTCGCGGGCGAAGTGCAGGCGGCGGCGCAGACGGTCCTGGCTGACCTTGGCTTGGAATTGGGACCGCCGAAGGCGCAGGCCTGGTCCGACCTGGCCCTCGTGGGCGTGCCACTCGGAGGCCCATTGCCCGCTGGGAAGCTATTGGACGAGAGCGACGGGCGCGGCGTCTATTTCGGCGCGGCGGATTGCGCGAAGGCACGCTGCGCGGAGACGGCGGGGCGAGCGGCAGTGCTCCGCGCCAAACTCGCAGCTTTCCCCGCCGCGACCTCGTCGCAGTTACGGGCCCCGCAGACCGCCAGCTCTTGCTACGCTAATGCGGCGCCATCAAGATCACGCACCTTCTCCAGACAAGCCCGCCGGCAAGCTCGGAGGCCGCGGCTGTGGCCTACGACGAGGCCATGCTGACGGCTTGCGAGGAGCACTTGTAGGTGGGCCCGTTGACGGAGCCGCAACGGGCGCTGTGCTGGCCGCCCCTACGGACCGGCGGGCGCGGCCTGCGCAGCCAGCGGCAGCTGGCGGCGGCGGCCTAGGCCCTAGGCTGCCTCTTGGGCGCAGAGCCTGAGCTGCGTGTGGGAACGGACTGGCCTCGCCTGCCTGCACATCCTGGTGGCATGCCCGCTCCCGCTTGCCGGCGCTTGCTGCGACGCGCTGGCCGGGCTCGCGCGGCAGGCGCCGTCGCCGCCCCGCCCCTGCGCGGTGCCAGCCGAGCTGCCCACCTGGCAAGAGCTGGTCGACCAGGAGGCCTTCGCTGAAAGGATTTATATCAACAATTACACTTCTTTGCTCAAGGCCCTGGGGCTGGAGGAGAGGGCGCTCATGCGCTCCTTCGGCGGGCCGCGCGCTTCCTGTTGGCAGACGGCCGCGCCCGGGCAGGCCTGCCAGCGGCTGGAGGACGCGCACTACAGTGACATTGTCCGCTGCGTCCTGGGGCGAGACGCTGCACCGCCCAGGGCGACTTGCAGCAACCGCGCCCGCGCGGGCGAACCCGCAGGGCAGCGCTGTGGCGAGGCGCTCTGCGGCAAGGCTCGCCACGCCTGGCGCTGCTCGCGCGGCGGGGGCCTGAAGTCTCGCAGTAGGACCATGAACGCGCCCGGGAGCGCATCCATGCAGAATGTGGCCATCGCGCCGTGCGCCAGGTCCGCGTCCCACCCTGGGGCCGCTGGCCGTGGCGCTGCGCGGGGTGCGACGCGCGCGAGACTGCCGTGGCGCGGCCGCCGAGCGTTAGCAGGCTTCCTGGACCTGGGGGTGCAGCGGCCTGGCCAGCCGCGGACTTTCTTCGATGCCTCCGTCGACGATCAGGTACAGCGTGCCGGGTGTCATCGGCGGGCTGCAGGCAGCTGCCGGCCGTCGATGTCACTGAACGACGCCGCGGGAGCGGACTAGCAGAGCTGGTGGGGCAGGCATTTTGGCAGATGGTGCCCCGTGTGGTGGGGACCGCCGGCTAGTGCGGTTAGGTGGTTTTCCGGTACCCCCGCAGCCTAGCCAGGGAGCACTCCGCGCTGCGGGCAAAGGGCGACGAGGCCGAGGCGGAGGCCCTGGCGGGGCAGCTGGTGGCCTGGTGGGGCTGGGAGCTTAGTGTGGCCCTCCACCGTGCCACAACTCGGCAACTGTGGTCTGCCCTCGGGTTGGACAGCGCCGCCCAGGCGGCCGCGCTGCGCGCCGCCGCAGCGTGACCGCTTGGCGCCCTGAGGTTCCACCTTGTCGTCGCCACCTCGGCCACGCTCAGTGTCCGCGTGGGGGCGCGCGTGCCACAGACGGGGCTCCGCGCTCGTAGCAGCAGCAGCACGAGGAGGAGAAAAAGCAAGAGGAAGAGGAGGAAGAGGAGGAGGAGGAGGAGGAGAAGGAGGAGGAGGAGGCTCCGTCCACACACTGGTCCACTTCACTCTTATCCACACTTGCGGTTTGTAGGCGATGCTTCAAACAAGGTGATGGTAGTGACGATGACGGTGATGCTGATGGTGCAGATGATGTTGATGATGATGCTGATGATGATGATGACGATGATGATGATGACGGTGATGGCCGTGACGATTCTGTTGGATAGTGATCGGCCGCTGCAGGCGGCCGTCAAGTTTCAGCCGAAGGGCATGAGAGGAGTATCCCCGAGGGCGCCTGCAAGATCGAAAAGGCGGTGCTGCTGTCCGGGGCAACCCCCGAGGAAACGGGCCGCCCGTGGTTGCAAAGCGTCTGGTTTCTGCCACCCCCTCTGCTCTTACTACCAGCCCTTCCCAGTCCTTCTCCGTCTTCTCCTCCTCCTCCTCCGCCTCCTCCGCCTCATGGTATTGGTATGATTGTAAGCGCTACTGTTGTTATCCCTGCCCCGTTGAGTGCTTTGCAACAGGACTTCCTTGTTCCTCTCATTGTCTTATCCTTCTTCCTCATTGGTGTGTGTATGTGTGTGTGTATATATATATATAGATGCGTGTGCCTCTTTATGCACATTACACATATATACATGCATGCATGCATGCATACATACGTACATACAAGTCCACTCTGCCACCTAGCCGGCCTATCGTTAGCCGCCATATATGGGCCTTTCCATAGTTTTTATGAGCAATCCAATTGCAGTCGACAGTGCTTGTCTCAACACGGGCATTCTGTCGTCCATGTTGCAAAATGCGTGGCAGAGATGGGACGAGGCGAGCATCCCGTGCGAAAGGCCGCAACGTCGCTCTCGCTTCGACGCTGCTCTCATCCGTCTAGAGAGTTGAGTTCCCGCTGGCACGCGGTCCACATTTTTCGCACGCCGCTTCGTCGACGCGCGAGCGGACGAAAAATGTAGCTCTCGCCCCGGCGCCGCGCAGATTTCGCCTGAAAGTGGCGTTCCCGCCTCGACGCGGCGCATCACTGTCACTCGCTGTTTTTTGGGGGCCCGCGCGGGTGGGCGACTTCTCGCCTTCGCCCAAGCTCCGTGCGCATTCTGCCCGGAAGAGGTGTCCCGCGCGGGCACGGCGCATGGTTCGTTCGCCGAATCGCGTGCAAGCGACAGCGGCAGCGGGGTCTCGCAAGAGCGTGCGACATTCCGTCCGCGCCCAGGCGCCGCGCAGCTTGTTTGTGAAAATGGCAGCGCTGTGTCAGCGTGGCGCAAGCTTCGTCTTCGCCGCGCTCGTCAGAAGTTCTGCCGCTCCCGCCCCTGCGCGGCCCGCGTAGTTTTCCCTGCGCCAAGTCGTCGGACTTCCGTTTGCGAGGCGGGAACGCGTTCGAATCCTGGCAGCAAATTGTGTCACGACGGATTCCTGTGTTGTGGTAGGGGGGGCAGGACCGGGCGGGGCCCCTGACTCGCTCGACCTGGCTAACTTGACTCCTATTTCCTACTCCTACCCCGTCCCCCTCTCCACCTCCCCCACTGGTCCCCCTCTCCCTCCTCCCCGGGCCTTCTTCCTGCTTTCCCTCTTCTTTCTCTTCCTCCATTTTGTCTTCGCCAGTGGCTGGCAAACGTCCTCCCCCCTCCTTCCTCCCTCTTCGTTCCCAACCTCCTCCTTCTGTTTCTCATCCTCATCCTCCTCCTCCTCCTCCTCCTCTTCTTGATTCTCGTCCTCATCCCCCTCGTGCCACTCCTGCTGCTGCTGCTGCTGCTGCTGCTCTTCCTCCTCTTGATTCTTGTCCTCATCCCCCTCGTGCCACTCCTGCTGCTGCTACGCCTCCTCCTCGTCTTCCCCGTCGCCCCCTCGTCCTCGTCCTCTCCATCTCCCCGCCGCCCTTCTCCTCCCCTGCCGCCTTCCCGCGGAAGCGTCCCGCCGATGGTTGGCAAACATTTCGTTCTTCGCCCCTCATCCTTCTTGTCCCTGCTCATTGATTCCCTTGTCCTCCTCGTCCTCCATCGTTCCACTTGTTCCACTATTCCTTCTTCTGTCTTTCTCTCCCCAGTTCTTGCCTTTTTCCACTATTCCACTATTCCATGTTCCACTCTTCCATCTTCCACTTGTTCTTTCTCTGCCCAGTTTTTTTCTTCCACTATTCCATCTTCCACTACTCCTTGTTCTCTCCCTCTTTCTTGCCCCAGCTGCTTCTTCGCCTTTCTCATCTCTTCTGTCCTCCACCTGCTCTCGCTCACGCTCGCGACCCTTGTCTAGTGCTCCCCATCTGCTCCGCCTCATACTCCTGCTTCTCCTCCTCCTCTTCGTAGACGTCGTTTTCGCCGTCATCCTCCTACTCCGTCTGAGTGTCTCGCAGGGCAGGGGGGCCCTTGCCGTATCACTCAACAATAGGGCGGCGCTGATCTGCTGAATTGCTGCTGCTGGTGCTGCTGATGCTGCTGCTTCTCCTCCCACTCCCTTTCCACATCCCTCTTCTCATGCTCCTCCTCCTCCTCCGTCTCGCCTCCCCCGAGGAAGCAGCCCGACGGTGGTTGGCAAGCGTCTGGTTCGGTGGCGGTGGCTTCCCCAAGCCCAGCATCGAGGCTGGGCCAAAGGAGTACGCACCCGAGGGGCCTTTGTCTCAGTACGCCGGCAGTTTGCGCTGCGTGTCCGGAGGCATCAGGGAGCGAGTCCTGGACGTGCAGTGCGGCGGCGGAAGCAGCAGCGGCAGCGGCAGTGGCAGCAGTGGTGATTCAGGTCATCCGAAGCGGCAGGGATTGAACAGGATCGTCCTCTTCTCACCCCCTCTTTCCTTCCAGTTCTCCTCCATACTCATCCGTCTCCTCATTCTTATCCGTCCCTTCGTCCCCTTCCACAATGACTCTCAATTCCGTAGTGAAGTGGCGGGGGTCTGATGTGGGGGGGTGACTTGGAGTTGTCTTGGAGGGTGAGAGGGGTCTGGCGAAGAGGTCTGGGTCAGGGGTGGACCTACACGGTGTTTTGGCGATTTCGTGGGCCGTTCTCGTTTCGATTTCGTTTTGCGCTACAGGCGGATTGAAGACAAAACGAGGAAAAAACGAAAACATAACGAAAACCAAAAACACCGTTTAGGTTCAGCCCTGGTCTTGGTGGTTCTCCCGACGGGGGGGGTGTCAGAAGCGGCCCGTCTGGAGGGTATCAGACCCCCTTCTTTATTGCGGAATTGAGAGCGCTCACTCTGAGTACTACTCGCCTCTCCCCCGACTACGTGCTGAAAGTCTCCCGCCCTCTCCGTGCATGTCATGTGTACGGGATTTCTATTTTGGTATTTCATGTTGTTTCGCAATCGCAGCTGTTTTGGTGTTTCGAAATGATGTTCCCGCTGCAGCGTGGGCCTTACCTTAGGATCGCAGCTATGCTCCCGTCGTTCCGACTGGCGCTCTCGCCCCAGCGCGGGCCATTTTGCTGGATCCGAGTCCATCCTCATCGTTGTCGCCCCGCTCCTTCCCCCTTCCGCCTTCCCCTGGCCCTCCTGCTCCTTCTGCTCATCACACTCCTGCTGTTGCTGCTGTTTCTCCTCATCCTGATCTCTCCTCCTCCTCCTCCTCCTCCTCCTCCTCCTCCTGCTCATTATCCTGCTCATCCGTCACGATGGTGCAATTTTCAGGGGTGTCATGTCCGCTATGACACCCGTTGACGGATGGAGACAAATTAGCGCAATGTTAAGGGATGGGTTGGGATGGGGTAGGATGTCAGATATAGCGCGAACGCACCTAATTTGTCCTTAACTCCTCTCCCTTCCCCTCCCACCCTCACTCGCTCTCTCCCTTTATCTCCACCTCTCCTCCCCTCCCTCTCTTTTCTCTTCATGCCGATGCCCCGCTCACTTATTCCACCTTATCCTCGTTTTTCTCATGCTTCCCCTCCTTCTCGTCATTCGTCCCCTGCGCCCTCTGAGGGGTTTACATCTTGCCATCCCTGCTGTCTTGGCTGCCCTGAGTCACAGCACCGTTACGTTGAGATACACAGTGGAGTCGGGGCCGTTTCCGGTGAAGTTCCACCTCGGTGTCGTAACGTGCTCGCGGCATCCCGAGGACAGCGGCCAGGCGACCCTCCAGCGGAGACGGAGGAGGGTAAGGGGAGGGGAGGGGAGGTAGGGGTTGGGCGGAGTTCGCATTTCCGCATGCCAGACACAGTTAGATTCACTCGCGATCGGAACTGTCTAGGGCGATGCCGTTTCGAGCCTCTCGTTGCAATAGATCTTCGCCAAGCGCCAATGTGAAAGCATTGCAGTCGACGGCCGATTACCTTCTCACACGAACGGCTTGTGATTGAATTCCGAATTCACTCAGGCGGCTTGCTTAGGAGGGGAGCGACATAACAGAGGCGATGGGGATGGGAATAGCAGGACGAGGAGAGAGATCAAGAGGCGTGATATGATGCTGATACTGCCGAGAAGGAGGATGATGATGAGTACGATGAGTACGCTTGATGATGATGATGATGATGATGACGATGAATACGATAATGATAATGGCGATGATGCTGCTGCTGATAATGATGATGACGACGACGATGACAATGACGATGTGATGATCACGATGCTGCTGCTGCTGATGATGATGATGCTGATGCTTATGATGATGCTGATGATGCTGATGCTGCTTCTGATGATGATGATTCTCATGATGATGATGCTGATGCTGATGCTGATGATGCTGATGGTGGTGATGATGGTGGTGATGATGATGGTGGTGATGATGATGATGATGATCATGATCATGATGATGACGATGGTGATGATGATGCAGATGCTGCTGCTGATGGTGATGATGAGGATACTGCTGCTGCTGATGATGATGATAATGATGATGACGATGATGATGATGATGATGATGATGATGGTGATGCTGCTGCTGATGATGATAATGATGATGATGCTGATGATGATGCTGAGGATGATGATGATGATACTGATGAGGATGATGCTGATGATGACTATGATGACGATGCTGATGATGATGATGATGATGATGATGATGATGATGATGATGATGATGAGGATGATGTTGATGATGCTGATGATGGTGGTGGTGGTGGTGATGACGATGATGATAACTATGTGGAGGTGGAGGAGGACTGGGAGAAAGGGAATGAGGAACGGCAGGAGTGGCAGGCAGAGGGTTCACAGACGGAATGGCAAGTGCAGTCCGAGCGTTTCGCTGGAGACTTCGTGGAACTTTGTGTTCCTTTATTTCCTGGCATTGCCAACAGCTGCATGGATGGAAGCCGGCCGGTCCCAGAAGTCGGGCTCCATCCTTCTGGAATTTCTTGCAGAGTGCGATCCTGATCTTGGAGTTCTCCGACAGGGACACGTGCGGGGGCGGATGGCTTTCGAAATCGGGCCCTCGCCAGAGGCCTCCTCGCATTTGTATGCCCACGTTGCTGCAACACCCGTCGCTTCTTACGCCGACGGATGGCACGCTGCTTTCGAGATCGGGCCCTCGCGCTGGACTCCATCCTGTTTTCTCACCTTGTGGTTTGACAATTTCAACAGTCACTTACGGCAGGTTCGCGTCGAGTCGAGTCGGCGGCGTCCCCGCCACGTGCGTTCAAGGTTGAACTCCGCCAGTGTCCCAGAACTGGTGAACACGGAGCGATTTGGTGATCGAAAAGCCGCCGATTCCAGGTTGAACGTTCCACGCGGTGTCAGGAACCAACGCCGAGGTCGTAACGACAGGTTGGATGGCAGTTCTTGTTCAGAACCAGTTGTCGTTTGCGATTTCTCCTAAGTGATGTTCCTGGTTCACGAATGCTCCAGCAATCACGCGACGAATGGAGGTCTGCTTTTTTTCGCGTGAGACTTCTGGTGCTTCATGGTCGTAAGGATAAATGTTTACAACGTTTACGTGCGTAGAGGGCGACTACTGTCTGGATTGTATCAGGGGAATCCCCCCATGCTGTTGGGAGCCATTCGGGGTATTCGTCGCGGTGGCCAAGACCGAGCACGACGAGGATGATGCTGATGGTGTTGCTGATGATGATAATGATGATGGTTGTAGTGATGATGCTGATGATGGTAATGATGATACTGATGATGATGGTGGTGGTGATGATGAGGATTATTTTGATGATCGTGGTGGTGGTGACGATGACGATGACGATGATGATGATGCTGATGATGGTGATGAAGATGCAGATGATGATGGTGGTGGTGATGATGATGGTGATGCTGCTGATTATGATGATGATGAGGATAATGATACGGACGACTATTCTGCTGTTTATGCCGGTAATGATGAAACTGATTCTGCTGATGATGACGATGGTGTTAAGATTGATGATGATGCTGCTGCTTATGATGCCGGTGATGATGATAATGATGATGATGCTGCTGACGATGATGTTGTTGATGATGATGATGCTGATGCTGATGCTGATGCTGATGATGATGATGATGATGATGATGATGATGATGATGATGATGGAGGTGGTGGTGGTGGTGGTGGTGGTGGTGGTGGTGGTGGTGATGCTGGTCATGCTGATGATGGTGATGGTGATGATGGTGATGATTGGTTTACTCCGTCAATCGAGCGCGCCGATCTGCCAGCGCACCCGTCAAGTGCCGAGCTCAAGGCGATGCCTCTGCGCCCATTCTCTTGGGCTTGAGCGCTCGAGTCTACTCTCAGAGGAAGGAAAGGTACCGATACCTCAACCCTCCCCTCGTTTTCCTCCTTTTTGGGCCTCCTGGGCCTCCGTCGTCGCCACCGCTGGATTCGCTTCGAAATTTTGGCCAGAACGCACCCCAGGAGAGGTTCTAGGAGTAGCGGTGTCGATTGTTTTTTGGTTTCCCCAGCATCTGCGTCCATTTTCTTGGGCCTGAGCGCTCGAGTCCGAGCCCAAGCTCGGCAGCCCTCTCGAGCCACACTGTGCTACGACGCCGCCCTGCTGCCCTGTCGCCCCGCTCCCCGCGGTCCAGACGACGGCGTCCCGCCCGCTTCCAGGACGCACGGGAGCAGCCCGAAGTCCACGAGGTCGGAATGGGGCCCCTCGCCTCCCAGGAGTCTGGCTCCCTCGGGGCCATTCTCCGAGGAGGCGAGGGGCCCCTTCCGACAAAAACAAACTAAAGAAATTATAAGCATAAACAATAATGAAAGCACATTCGAAGAATATAAGAATAATAATACTACTCGTAATATTGATATCAGTATTATTTATAATAGTAGTATTAATAATTGTAATAATAATGATAGAAGCTATATTTAAACAAAAAAGTCTGGCCCCCTCGGCCCCCTCCCTGCGAGGCAGTCGGCGGAGCGGAAAACCAGATCAGGACTCTCACACGCAGACTTTTCGACAGCAGTGCCCCCCCGGCCGCCTCAGCATTGGACATCTTCGAAAGCGGCCGTCAACGACCCCTAAACAGTCGGATTAACAATTCGAGGCCATCTCAGCTTGCAGGTCGCCCAGACGAGGTTGCACTTGAACCGCGATTCGTTCATCACCTTCTTTCTCTCGCCCTCTCTTTCTCTGATGCTCCTCCTCCTGACGGCCACTCTTGAAACCAAGACGAAGGAGAATGCACGGACACTTGGATCACGCGGGTCGACCCAAACGTTAAAGAATATCGTGAAAATGGTGTGCACTTGGATCACGCGGTTCCCGAACGTTAAAGAATATTGTGAAAAGGGTGTGGGCTTAGGAAGCTAGACGTTCCAGCGAACGATCACTTTGCCCTGGGAGCAGGACCCCCATTTGGAGCACAAGGTTGAGGCTGTCGCAGCGTCTCGTCCTCTTCGGTGCCCACCCGCCCCGGGCACGATGCAAGAGGAAGAGCCCGAACCCGCACACCGGATACGAATGACGAGACGGCCCCAGTTCGGGGCCCGAAAACAGGCGAAAACGCCTGGCTTGAAGAAATTGAGTCGCCAGGATCTCAGGGAATGCCGCTGGGAGATGCCAGGGCAATCCATGATGAGGCAGACGTCCATATCGCTCGACACGCCTGGTGTAAATCCATCCATTCTTGGGGGTAGCGCCATGCAGGCCACTGCGCTCGGACTGCTTTGGTGATCTGTCGGAATCATGGATGACCGGGGAAATCGACCCGAGGTACCAGCCTAACCAAAGACAGATCCTGCAATATACGAATGATCTGTTTGAGTGTATGATGCCATAGCTGTATGTCAGATCTGCGAGCTGCTCCAGTCCAAAATCACCAATAGACTCCTCTCACTGCTTGCTGAATAATTTCACGAAGCCCTCGGCGCGCTCGTCCAGGTTGTGCGGCATCACTTGGTTAGTGACGTGCTCGGCTCAGAAATCCTTCACGTGCTTCGCAACTTAACCCGGTCCTCGTCAACGCTGATGGGACGGTCGTCTAATTTGGGCACCTTCTTCGTCCCGCGTGGGTGGATCACCTGGCTCAGCCAGTCCACCTGCGCTTTCGTTTCGTGCGCTCGTTCGGCAAGCTCCGCGGGCGCGGGGGCATCCGCTGACGGGGGTGCTGCCCCGCTAGCGCCGACTGGCGCACACCCCGAGCCGCTGGAGCCTTCCGCCCCAAGCTCCTCCTCCTCCTCCTCCTCCTCCTCCTCCTCCCTCCTCAGCCTCCTCCTCCTCCTCCTCCTCTCCTCCTCCTCCTCCTCCTCCTCCTCCTCCTCCTCCTCCTCCTCCTCCTCCTCCTCTCCTCCTCCTCCTCCTCCTCCTCCTCCTCCTCCTCCTCCTCCTCCTCCTCCTCCTCCCCCTCCTTCCCCTCCCCCTCCCCCGGCGGCGAGCTGTGCTGGCGAGCCGTCCCCAGACGAGCTGGCCGGGGTGCCGCCGGCGGAGGTTGTGGACCCTCCGCGCGCCACGCCCTGCAGTCGGGATCGCTTCTCTCCTGGAGGGAAAAAAACACACAGACACAATTATTCGTCGACTCCCAGAAAATATGGGAATATGGGAATTGGGCGGGAAGACAAAATCCCCAGAAAATATGGGAAAATATGGGGAATCTGTTTATTTGTGTGCATTTATTTGTGTGTCCCAGGGCCCCTTCACCGGAGCCCGCTCCTTCTCCTCGGGGATCTCACCACCCACCAAACCACCCCAACCCAACCCGAAGGCCCGAATTTCTCCTCGATTTCCAGTGGGGGGGGGGTCGGGGAACATCGAGAAAACACATGGAATCCGTACCCCCCCCCAACCCGAAATTCGGGTCAAATTCGGATCTTCGGGTTGGGTTGGGGTGGTCTGGTAGGTAGTCAGGATCGGAGTCTGGGGAGTCCCAGCGGTTGCGGCGGCCCTTGCGATCGCCTCCACGGTCGCCACGGTCATCGCGGCGGTCGTCGCGGTGGCGTTGAAAGCGGGGCTGGCCGACCTTGGCGCGGCCGCCCGCTCCGCCTGGATTGATTACCCCAGAAGGAGGCACCTATCTCCCCGCCTGGCCACGGCAATCTGCTTCACCCAGGTGCGGACTGTCGAACGTGAGAGTTTTGAGCCCTGTCCCGCGTGACGGGCGTGAAGGAGGGCACGTAGAAAAGAGGTAGGGTTGCCTACCCGATAAAACTCCACAGCGCCTTCAAGTAACCACACTGCGACCACTTGAGCTGGGCGCGGCATCTCCAGGGACCGCGTCAGACGAGCAAGAAAGATCGACAAGCTGCGCTGGAAGCTTTCCAGTGGACGACCGGGCCATGGGATAATGGAACGCCGAACCCTGACACCATCGTGGTACAACCAATCCTTATTGAAGTTTCTCGGATGAACGGTTACGGACTGCCCGTGAACATGAAGCTATGTGTCTAACCAGACGCCGTTCGCAGATTGGACCATCTAAGTCCGAGACGGCTATGGAATTTTGAATGCCTGGGAGACGAATGTGAAACTGCAAGTTTTGCAGAACCGACGAGACCCAGCACATACATCATCCACGTAGCGTCGCCATGATATCACGGTGCGAACGTCGAAGTCAGGACAGAGACCAGGCTTCCAGAGTCCAGGGCCATTCGAGAAACGTCGGTTTGCGGTGGTCCCTGGGAGCCGTGACGAATTCAGACGGTTTGGTCGACGCTTGTAGCCGTCCCGAACATCTAACTGCTACTGCCTCCCAAGATTTCAGGGCCGCAGCGCACTCACATGCCTCGAAAGCCTGGTCGACATCAGCTAGGACTACTCGCAAGCCGCCTAAGGGTGCCGAACATCGCAGTCAAACTGGGGGCGGCGGGGCCGACAGCTCCTCCCAGAGTGCATTTCATGTAGAGCCTACACGCTTCATGCTGGGGACCTCTTCAGTGACCTGGGATGTCGTCACAACCTGCGAAGCCGCTCTGGCTAGCACGCGCCAACCGTGGACGCCCGCGCAAGAACGGGCATCCTGGGCTCGGCGCCAACAGCAATGGAGAGGCTTCAAACGCACGCGGCGTCCTGCAATTTTTTCGATATTGGTGGACACATGCTTGGCAGAACGGCCGGTCACGGCTCCCCGGCTCCAAGGTCGCAGCCAGGACGGACTGCCTAGGCCAGCCTGCGCGTGTTGCCATGGTTCCAGATCGGCTACGGTCACTGCAGGCATCGCCTCCCAATGCGGATCCGCCGAGGCCAACGACGTCAAATTCTGTGCCTTTTTTCCCCGGAGTCCACGAACCAAATGCGAGCCAGCAGCCGATCGCCCGCAAACAAAATCTTCCTTCCCCCCGGCCGAGCTGAGATCAGAGCTCAGGCGCTCCTCGAATTGCGCCCACTTAGGCGGCTGCGCCGGAGATCAAATCGAGTCCAGATATCATTGGCGACGCTGGCGGCCTGTTCTCTTCATGCGGCCAGGCAGGAAACAAAAACGACACCATTTTGACCGCTGTGAGTGCACAGGCTGGGCAATTCCACGAGGCTGCGGCCACTCATGCACGCCCCACTGTCCTGGCAGAGCTTGCATGTCTACCGGGTAACGCCCCCGCATTGAAGGATACAAAGACCATGGCTCTATTGTCAGCTCCCGGCGCCGCTGGTTGGAATTTACTGCATCTTTCCACAGCCTAAGCTTTCAGAGCCGAACCCGCACGTGGTCGACGTGCCACTGGCGACCTCAGCAAGCCCTGGTTCACGTATTTCCCGCGCATGAGGCCCAGGCCCGCTGGGATGATGAAGCACGGAACGGTCAAAATCATGGATTTGAGGAAAAACGAGACCTGCGTTTGGATGCCATATCTGTGCGAATGTACATTGACCATTTCGTCGGCCACACGGGCCAAGTGGAACAAGAACTCAGCGAGTTGATGGCGATGCCAGCCTGGCATGTACAGCGTTGGCTTGGGAAGGGCCAGATATGATATCAACAGTGCGTTGTGCGACAGAGACCATGGCCGCACTGGGCCCAGAATCCCAGTGTGGCAATGGTCTTTGTCGCACACAGATTTAGCACCAGGGTTGCGAAGGATCTCCTGCTGGTGCAAACGATACAAGTAATGAAAGCTTCCATCCATAGCGTTGATGCCAATCCGCTCGTGGAGTCGGTCTCGCTGAACGATCTCGAAGTATGTCCGTCCGAGCCTCCGATCGTGCCCACAAGCTGGCAAGATAGGGACGTCCGAGCCCGTCTCCAGGATGAAGGCCTTGAGCGTGAAGAAGCTTTCAAAGACACGCGTGCTTGTCCGCGGCCTTGGTCCTGAAAGTATTCCTGGGCGTTGCGCGACGGCCTCCCCACGCGTGTGCAGAAAACCTCCGTCTTGAACGCGGAAGCCTCCGTGTCCGCGAACATGCACGGGACGAGCGACAGACTCGTGAGATGGGAAGATGGCGATGCCGAGTTTTTTTCCTTTCCCAGGAATGCGGCTGAATCAAAGCATGGAGATGCTCTCACAATCTCATCGATACGCCTGCTGAACAAATAGTGTCGTTTTGAACGATGTTGGGTTTTTCAGTGTATGTGCCTCCACGGGTGCACAAGCAGTACACGATGGACGGCGCCACGCCCGAGCCAGAGGACGTCGGTTACCCTGGAGCGCGCCCGTCCAAGAAATTGCGAAGAGCTCGTTGCAGGTTGATTACCATCCGTCTGGGTTACTTCAGACAGCCATCCAGGCAATAAGGCTCGAAATACGCGGGCCGCTCAACTCGGGAGTCGGCGGGAACCCACGGCAATACAGTGCCGTTTTTAATACATGCTCCGCGTGCGGATCATGTATTCAAAATGCAGGGATTTAGTATTAAAAACAACGATGAGTTCACGCATAAATTTATCCATACATTGATCATGTATGAACAATCCTATGTCTAAAAAAATCCTATGTATTACAAGCTGCCCTGTACTGCAGCTGCCACCACGTCCAATCAGTGATCTGATCGGCCGCCTGTTCTCTCAATCTCCACAGCAACAGCGGTTCAACGAGCGAGACAAAGCGTAGTGCATGTCGTGCCCGAGCGAATGTACCCGACGCTTGTGGCCACCAGGGGCCGTGCTGACATGGAGCAAGAGGTAGGTGCGATGAATACTGCACCGGACGAGGAAGAGGATGAGGAAGGGGGATCAGGATAATGACTCGCATATGGAGTTGCAGTTAGTTGAAGATGAATACGTAACTCAGGAGGCAGGTGAAGAGGAAACTTGAGTTGAGGATGGACGTATTGCACTCGCAACGTAGTGGTCCCAAGAACTAGACCTGAGCTGGTATGAGGCAGGGGGATAAGGATACTAATTAGAATATGGAATTCAAGTTGAAGGCGAATACGCAATTCAGGAGGACGTTGGAGAGGAAGCTTGAGGATGGACGTATTCAACTCGAAATATAGTGGCCCCAAGAACTAGACCTGAGCTGTCCGACGCTGGCTGGCTGCAGTATCCAGAAGTAGACGGCAGATTTGCTTCGTCGCTTCCGCGCGCCGATCTGCCAGCGCACCCGTCAGATGCCGAGCTCAAGGCGATGCATCTCAGAGGAGGAAAAGGTATCCATACCTCTACCTTCCCCGCGTTTTCCTCTTTTTTGGGCCTCCTGGGCCTCGGTCGTCGCCACCGCTGGATTCGCTTCGAAATTTTGGCCAGAACGCACCCCAGGAGAGGTTCGGGGAGTAGCGGTGCCGATTTTTTTTTTGGTTTCTCCAGCATCTGCTCCTATTTTTTGGGTCT
>CAUYUJ010003290.1:30000-35000 GCA_963575745.1 Prorocentrum cordatum
GCAGGGGAGGCACAGGCGCACCCGAGCTGGGTGACTCCGCCATCGGATCCGAAGGAGTTGGCAACACATCGCGCAACCCGGAAGAGCTCGTTGAAGGCATTGGAGCAGCATTTGACGTGCCAAATTTCAATAAACATGAGTGCCAGCAGACTCCATGCATTGGGGCAAGATAATGCCACAGTTTTGTACACGTGCACCTCGGCGCACCCCCCCAGGGACCGCACCAACAACCAAGCGGGACCGCACCAGCAACCAAGCGCAGTACCTCGAGTGTGGTCGGGCCAGATTGCACGCAGCAGTGGGGCCAGAGCAATCAGCGATGACCAAGTTTACCCAAGCCACTGCAGCACTTTCAGCATTGGAAAATGACGCGGCCCAAGCTCGGAGGGCACCAACTATACACCAACACCGATCCTGGCCAGGATCACCCTGGGCCCAGGATCGGTGTGTATATGCCTTCTTGCCCAAGGCAGGAGGGCGTATACACCGATCCTGGGCCCAGGGTGATCCTGGCCAGGATCGGTGTTGGTGTATAGTTGGTGCCTTCCTACAAGCGCAAAAGTTGCTCGCGGATGCGTGGAAATGGCACCCGCGCCCGGCAGCCGCTGCTGCCACGCCCGCCAGCCAGGCACCGCCTGGACAGCTCAGCCCAACGGCAGTGCATCGCCCACCCGTGGCACCCAGCGGCTCTGCCCTTGCCCCCGTCGCACGGGCGCCTGTGCCGCCACTGAGACCGATGGTGCTCCAGCACTTGCAGCAGGGACGAAAGACTGGTCTACTCTGTAAGAACGGTTTTTTGAAGGCAGATCTGCCTTCAAAAAATCGGTCTACTCTGTAAGAACGGTTTTTTGAAGGCAGATCTGCCTTCAAAAAACCGTTCTTACAGAGTAGGCCACCCTGACGGGCCAGCTCGCGACGCTCACCGAGCAGTTTGCCAACTTGCTGTCCGCGCTGCAACAGGGCGCAGCAGTCGTGGCGCAGATCTTGCCCTGCAACACGCCATGGGTGCAGTATGGTTTGGCCATCTTGGACGCGATGACACGCATCACGCAGACAGGTACAACAACTTTGGTCCTGGTTCGAACCCAATGGAAATCAAACTCGTGTTTCCGCTCATGGATGCTTTATCCCACACTGTGGGACAACTCATGTTCCATGGCCCAATCCTGGGTGGACGCCGGCGCGTCGCCCATCGCGCTTTCCGTATCGGCCCAACGCCCAAAGGAGGGGAAAGTGGCAAGTTCGGCCGAGGGGGGATTTTAGCAGATTCGGTCCACGCCGCTGCCAACCATCCAAGACCCCAAGCAGATACCTATTGCGGCATGCTGGTCCTTTCGCCAGAAGAGGGGGGGCGGAAACGACGGCCAGGTAAACGTCGCCCAAGAAACAGCATGAGGCACACAACTCCCGTCGTATTCCGCATGCGTTCCGCTGGCAACCCAGGAGGAGGGACGGGAGCGAAACGATTTACCCACGCCTCCAACCTGAGCGCATACTGGCACAAACTCAAACATCGAAAGATCGACGTACTGGCCTATCCGCCGGAAGAGGGGGGACAGAGACCAGCTCGCGCCGAAGAAGGGCAGGCACCCACCGAACAAAGCTGCAACCCCGATGCCCCCTCAGAAGGTGACCTGAGTACCTCTCCGTCTGTCCCGGCCACGTGGCAGATGCCGCGCGGGGGGCACCAACGGAGGAGAAACGTAAACAACACGAGGAAGGTAGAATGCCCCAATTTCCGCGTCGACCTCCTGCAGGCCGCATTGGTGGTCTAGGTATCGCCTTTGTGCCCGGGGCGCCCCAGGGGGTGTGTGGGGCTCGGACAAGATCAAGAGGCCACAGGAGGGGGAACAGGGGAGGGGAGCGGAGGGGACGCGAGGAGAAGGGCAGCGAAAAGGGAAAGAGAGAGGGGAGGATGGAGAGAAAGAGAGAGAGAGAGAGAGAGCGGGGAGGGGAAGGGAATGGGGGGAGCGGGAGGGGGGCGAGGACAGGGGCCAGAGAGAGGAGGGAAGCAGCCACGCAGGAGGCGCACCGGGGCGCACGAGGCCCAGGTCCGTCCGCGCCGCCGCGTCCCGGCCAGAAGCGGGGCCACGCGCCTCTCCAGCTCAGCCACCGTTGCAGGGCTCGTTTCGATTCCTCCGATTCGATTCGATTCGATTTCGATTGCTTCCGATTCCGATTCGATCCGACTTGGGATTCCGATTTGGGTTCCGATTTCTTATTGGAGGCATCTCAGCCTGCCGATTTCTGCCGATTCGATTTTTCCCGACTCGGCTGCCGATTTCCGCCGATCCGAATCATTTCGATCGCCGATCCGACTTATCGATTCGATTCCGGGCTCTCCAGCCGTTGCCACAAACTCGATATAACCCGCGTCGCCAGGCTGGAGGCGCAGCAGCCGGCACAGCACGCCTGCTGACGGCCCTGGTGAGCATACCCAGTTCCTTGCCGCCACCGGTGCCACGCGAGCGCCACCCGACGCCCGGCAGCGAAGGACTGCATGAGCACAGCCTTCGAAGACCGTCCCGTCGCAGAGGACACAGCGCTGCACCCCCGCCGAAGCAACGACGACCATGCAGGTGAACAGTGCTAAGGTAGTCCGCACGCAAGCGCGCCTCGGCACGTTCTCCGAGCAGCACCTCCCAGGGTAGCGAGACTCCCGCGACATGGGACAAAGGATGCCCACTCGTCGGCCAGGCACTGGCATATGGCACTGGCGAGGCGTGTCTGCGCGCATCAGCCAGCCACCGTTCCCGGCAACTGGCAGCCAGCAGGGTGGCGCACACCGTAGCGTAGCCCGCGGCCGTGGCGCCGGGGGCGGGCCGCTCAGGCCAGTCAGGAAGGCCGAACTCGCGCAGGGTCGAGAGGCTCTGCGAAGCCCAGGCGCCCGTGCCCGCACTTTTTTTTGGTCGGCGGGTCGGGAGCGGGCCCCTTCCGGTCAAGAGCCAGGCGGGGCGCGCGAAGCCCTAATTGGGGAGACAGGGCGCGGACCCCCCGTGCCCGCACAGGCGCCCGGGAGAAACGCCTGCTTACAGAAGTCCGCGTGCGGGAGTTGCCACAAGCGGGCACGCCGCCGAGAAGCATCAAGAACCGCACAGGCAGCGCCGTCCAGCGACCAGCTCAGCTCCGGGGCCGCGGCCCCAGAGTTGCGCCAGCAAGCGCCCCCCGAGAGCGCCTTAGCCCAATGGTCATAAGACAGCCGTGGTGCGTCCAAAATACCAGGCGCCACACACCAAAGCCACCACGAGGCGGCCATGATACCGTCCCTCCTCCCTCCCTCCCGCCGCCCCCCCCCCTCCTCCTCCTCCTCCTCCGCCTCCTCCTCCTCCTCCTCATCCTCCTCCTCCTACCTCCTCCTCATCTTTCCCACCTCCTCTCTCCTCTCCCTCCCTCCTCCCTCCCTCCCTCCCTCCCTCCCCTCACTCCCTCTCTCTAAATGCCCTGCGCCCTCCTGCTCCCTGCTCCGGTGGGGGGGGGGGGGGGCGGAGTGCGTGGCCGCCGCCTCTTGACTGGACAGATCGCTCGCGCTCGGCGGCTCGAGGTGGCCCGAGGAACCCCACCGGCAAGCTCGGCCTCAGCGTTAACTCTTTCTCCGCGCCACGAGATTTAACGGGCGAAGAACGGTATAAAATAAACTTTTTCGCCGTCGGGGGCGCCTGTCCCTGGGCGGCTGGAGTTTGTACCCTTACGGTGGCACCGTAGGGGTATAAACTTCCCAGCCGCCCAGGGACAGGCGCCCCCGACAGCGAAACAGTTTATTTTATACCGTTCTTCGCTCGCTGGGAGATGGCGGCGCCGCGAGAAAGGGGGTGGGGGTGTCCACAGTTCAGGGGTTCCCGCGCGCTGCGCGCGGGAGGGGCGAGCGGGGAAGGGAGGGGAGGAGAGGGGGGTGAGGGTGGGTCGGGAGGGAAACACAGGCACAAACAAACGTCGATTCCCCGGGGAAACTTAGGAACATATGGGCAGTGGAGGGGGAAGCGGCAATCCCGAACATCTGGAAACATGATGGGGAAATCCTGGGATGTGTGTACATTTATTTGTGTGTCCCTGGGCGCCTTCAGGCGGGGTGAGCAGGAGCATAATGCTGATGCATGTATTTTCAGTGCTGACAGTGTGTCGTACTGTAGGGTCAGGGTATTCTTTCCGGGACACAGAGTGAACCGATCGGGCCCCCGTCGCTTGAGACACACCCGACAAATGCGAGGCGCTGGTTGGTTGGCTGGTTTGCTGGCTGGTTGATTTTCTCTTGGTTGGCTGGTTGGCTGGTTGGTTCGTTTGCGGTCTGGTGGACGGGCTGGTCGGCCAGTTGGTTGGTTGGTTGACCGGTTGGTCTGTTCGCCAGTTGGGAGATTGGCTGGTTGGCCTGCTAGTGGATTGTTTGGTTGGCTGGCGGCCGAAGGAAGTGACCAAGATCATGACCCGTCCCGCGGTTCCATGGTCCATGTTCTCCCTGATAGTCCCTGGTGAGACGCCAGTTTAGAAACCAGGTGACGCACCCCGAGGCAGGCAGGAAGGAAACGCCAATTTCCTTTGGAGCCCTTACATGCAGAAGGAATAATAACTCTTTGAGGACCTTCCGTGCAAGACCCTGTGACAGGCAGGGGGACAATTATCACATCTCCCTTGAAACCCGCGTGAAAACCTTTGGGGCAAACAGGGAGGGAATACGCAAACCTCGCGAGGAATCCGTGTGAGAAACCATGTGGCAGGCAGGGCTAAAGGCATATGTTTCCCTTGGACACCCTGTGCGAACCCCGAGCAAGCAGCACTCACGCAAAATCAGTGCGAGAGCCCCTGTGGCAGGCAGGGAGAATCGAACGAATCTCCTTCGGACCCTATGTGCGAACCCCCACGGCATGCGGTGGTGGGGGAGGGATCGAACTTTTTGGATACATTCCGTGCGCGGGCCCCTGCAGCAAGCGGTGAGATGTAAAGCAGTTTCTCCTGGATCCCCCGTGCGGACCCGCGTAGCGTACATGCGCAGAGAAAATCACAAATCT
>CAUYUJ010003290.1:40000-44403 GCA_963575745.1 Prorocentrum cordatum
AAAGATGGAGGAGGAAGAGGAGGAGGGGCGCCAAGGAGAGGAGGGGGGGGAGAGAGAAAGAAAGGAGGGGAGAGGAACAGAGAGGAGGAAGAGGAGCGAAGGGAGGAGAGAGAACGAAGGACGAGGAGAGAAAACAGACAAACACAAACAAACGAAAGGGGCAGCAGCGACGGCAGGAGCAGGAGGAGCAGCAGCAGGAGCAGAAGGAGCAGCAGGAGGAGCAGCAGCAGCAGCAGGAACAGCGAAACAGACAGAAACAAACAAACGAAAGGGGCAGCAGCGACGGCAGGAGCAGGAGGGGCAGCAGCAGGAGCAGAAGGAGCAGCAGGAGGAGCAGCAGCAGCGGGAGCAGCAGGGGCAGCAGGAGGAGCAGCAGCAGCAGGAGCAGCAGGAGCAGCAGGAGGGGCAGCAGGCTCTGGTTCGCAGAAGACCCGTTCGCAGAGGCTCACTCGCAGAGGGCGAAAAAACAAAAGAAGACGATGCCTGCGCCATTCCGCCGCCCCTCAGAAGGAGTGTGCGCTTGCGACGATCGTGGAAGTTATAGTATCGACCAGGAGCTTTTTTGATGCTTTCAAAAAGGCAACAGAAGCTTTGGGGAGCTCTTGAAACCACCTTACAAGGCAAGTCTTGAAATAACATCTTATACTATAGCCTTTGAGGCCATATATGCCCCCTCGTGCGGGTCTCCTGGGGCACCAGCGAAGCTTCTGCAGCCGTCTTGGAGCTTTCGAGGGCAGTCTTGGAATCGTCCATTTTGCTTCCGTGCATATCATAATCATCAGTGTTCAACTATTCGATTCATGATTTGTTCTCATATGCGTATCTTCTTTGCTCCAATGCATATGTTGTGCTCTCATACCGTGGCCAGCCGGCTGAATGTGATTGCTTTGTTTTCTGGCTTCTGTCTTTCAAATGGCGAAGGGAGGCATATTTGAAGATGTTGGTAAATTTCATTCATGCAATGAACTATACAAGTATTACAAAGGAGACAAAAGTGATGCGGCCAGAACTGGGCGTGAATATCTCGATGACCTAATGGGCGAAAACCCAGGCGCCTTTCTGATAAATGTTGCTAGGCAATTGCCGCCCACAAACGATGGGGGCTTTTGTCGCCGAGCAGCAAATTTTTGGGTGGCGCTCTGGATGGACAGAGTACAAAGAAATACAAAGCAAGATATTTCAAACATTCGCGATGCCAAATCTGTTAGGAAGGTGCGGGATCACAAATTTGTTTTGTCTGAGTTGTATAGCAAAACAGGCAAGTTACAGAAGTGTGCAGTCACCAAAAGCAATGGAAAACAGCACGTGGTGTATCTCTTCAATGATGAACTTGTTTCAGATTCGCAATCCTCGTTTTCAGTGGGATGCAGCACCTAAAGCATTGCGCGAATATGTATGCGGACTCAATTTTAGAGAGTGGTGTGTGTCCTGGAGGATTAACGGTTATGTTTTGTATGATAGCCAGAGGACGTTCTTCGTCTCTGTCAAAATTACTACATGAACAAACAATCAAACAATGTTTTGGCGATGTTCGGATCAAAATTACAATTGTCAAAATGCGTTGCGTCATCTTAACTGCAGAGAATGAAAGCAAAGGGTTGCACATTGCAGAAGGTTCGACATCTGAAGTGAAACGTAGTGCTCTGCTTTGCAATGTCAATTTCGGGTACCGCACTGACTGGGTACGAGACTTCATGCGTGAATTCGACACAACGGAGAAGATATTTGTATTGTTCGCAGAATCGTTCAACAAACTTTCAACTGTTACAGGCATTGGTGCTTTCAGGGCAGTATATATTCTTCTTTGGCTGTTTATTGCATATGATATTGAGATCGACGTGCCGGACGGAATGCTATACGAATTAGCAGGGCCAAATGTCAGACTGATGGAACAGATGTGCCAATAATGATAAGGGAAGAGCTACCGCATATGGAACCAGTCGAATATGAAGTATGGACGTGCGAAGTTGCCAACGTTAGTTTTCTCTTGAATATGCAGAAACAGCCAAGCTTGAGTTATCGCTCATTGAACATGGAAGAATTGGTTAAGCCAGAAAGGCGGCTAACCAAAAAGCAGAAGATTGAGTAGATTACGATTGCAACATCTATGGTATTGTTGTCACGCGATTTGACTGGTGCACTTGAGACTTTGCTGATGCGTTGACAGAGCGCTGTGTAAAAAGAGAGTGCACTCAGCTAACAGATCTTATATGCAGATGGCTGATGCCTATTCGCCAACCCTCAGATTCTTATACATTCTGCTTTTAAGGGAAAGCAGTGTTTTTCTATTTGAAACCTGAGAATTATGAACCAAATGCCTTTCAACTCAAAGTGCAAATTATATAGCATTTCCTATTGGAAATGGTAACCAAGAAAATCATTTAAACATGCTGTGTTTATCTTGATCTTCTGTTTTTAATGGAAGGCTGTGTATTTCTATTTGAAACCTGAAAATTATGAAGAAAATGCATTTCAACTCAAAGTGCTTATTGTATAACATTTTTTTATATAATAAACAATAAAAATAATATAAAAACAATGTATTTCTTGATCTTTTGTTCTTGATGGAAATATGTGTTTTTCTATTTGGAACCTGGGAAGTATGAAGAGAATGCGTTTCATTATCGGTTCTCTAAGTGCTAATGCTGTAGCATTTCCTAAATCTCACCGACGGATAGAGCGCAGAGTTTCGACCGCGACGAGCACCATCGGGGCGCTCGCCGATGATGGCCCCAACCTTCACGTAGGCTGGTAGGGGAGACCGCGGCGCAACGGGCTGAGGCAAACCATCGAGCTGCTGGCTCTTCACTACCTCCACGAGGTCGAAATCACCGAATGACGCTGCTGGGGCGATGTTATAGTCAAACAGGAGGCGCGTGTTCTTGACGCTTGCGACATCACGCGTAGCGGCCTGTAAGAGCTGCTCCACGGAAATTTGATTAGATATGCTGTGTTCCTCGCCCGCAGCACTGTCCCTCACGCGAGGCTCCTCCAATGACTGCAACCGCCGCTGGGTTCCGAGTCCATAGTACTTGAAAGCAGCATCGCATATTTTCTCTGTTGCGGCGTCCATGGTCTTAGACATATCAGCAACTTTGAACCTGAAGCGTTCTACGGGAAATATAACTGCCAGCGTCTTTCCGCGTGGCATCAAATTTGCATGGTCCAGTCTTACATGCATGTCAATGTAGCACCGCTGTTTGCCATTCAAGAATGCTAAGGTTCCTGGGGGTAGGCAATCCGAATGAACACCTCGGCGTCCTGTAAACGATGCGATTCAAATGCTAAATCGCACGCTGCTGGGCCGGCAAATCTGTGCATAACTTTGAACTTAACAACGACGCAGAGGAGCGGGTTAAACATTGAGATTTACAGGTTCATAGGTTCGAAGATTCGCAATTCAGGGCTTCGGCGATTCGGGGCTTTGAAGATTGGGAGATTTGAAGATTTGAAGATTCGAAGATTCAAAAATTCAAAGATTTGAAGATTTGAAGATTTGAAGATTTGAAGATTTGAAGATTTGAAGATTGGGAGATTTGAAGATTTGAAGATTTGAAGATTTGAACATTTGAGGATTTGAAGATTTGAAGATTTGAAGATTTGGAGATTTGAAAATTTGGAGATTTGAAGATTTGAAGATTTGAAGATTTGAAGATTTGAAGATTTGAAGATTCGAAGATTTGAAGATTTGAAGATTTTTTTTACGAACCGACAGAATCTCCCAATAGTTTCAAATCTTCTAAATCTTGCAAATCTTCAAATCTTCAAATCTTCAAAGCCCCTTGCAAATCTTCAAATCTTCAAATCCTCAAATCTTCAAATCTTCAAAATATCAAATTTTCAAATCTCCCAATCTTCAAATCTTCAAATCTTCAAATCTTCGAATCTTCGAATCTTCGAATCTTC
Organism: Prorocentrum cordatum; assembly: GCA_963575745.1. Lineage (NCBI taxonomy): Eukaryota > Dinophyceae > Prorocentrales > Prorocentraceae > Prorocentrum > Prorocentrum cordatum. The sequence goes on from CAUYUJ010003290.1 coordinate 43,907, forward strand.
AAACCTTCAAATCTTCAAGTCTGTAAACCTTCGGACTTCGAACATAGGAAATGGGGGGTCCATAGAGGGGGGCCACGCGTATATATAATATATATATATATACTACTATATATATATATATATATATATATATACACGCATAGAGTTATTTAATCGCTTCGCTCATGCCGCCGGCCCTGGAGCCCTCTTTAAGGCCTCTTGGGGGCCTCTTGGGGACCTCTTGGGAGTCTCTTGGGGCTCCTTGGCGGCGTTTTGGAGGCCCCCAGGGCCTCTTGGGGGGCTCTTGGGGGTAGTCGATTGCGGCTCCCCCATCGGAGGCCACGATCCTCGTGAGGGGTGTCGAAAAATACCCTCCCTTGGAGTGGTCTGGTGGCTTCTCCCGGGCTTCTCTCAGGACCTTGCCGGGGTACTTTTCGTCCGGGGGCCCCCAGGGGCCGCTCCGCGCGCGCGAACTAGAAATATTGTTAACAAGTTGTACACACATAGATTTATTTCTC
>CAUYUJ010003290.1:44503-49503 GCA_963575745.1 Prorocentrum cordatum
CCTCCTCCTCCTCCTCCTCCTCCTCCTCCTCGGGTCGCCTACGGCCCCAGGAACCGTGCAGGGGGTCCTTGAGGAAAGGGTCCCCGGAGTTGTCTCGCCGTTTTTGGGCTCCCAGGGCCGTTCGTGGGCCCCCGGGGCCGTCGAAGAGCGACTCAAGATGACGAGCTGGTCCCAGGGAGCACCCCGCGCTCCAGGACCAAGCTCCACCAGGACCCGCCTCCTCCTCCTCCTCCTCCTCCTTCCTCCTCCATCTCCTCCTCCTCCTCCTCCTCTCCTCCTCCTCTCCATCCTCCGCCCCTTCCTCCGTCTCCTCCTCCTCCTCCTGGCTCGTGGAAGCTCGGGCACCGGGCAAGGCGGCCAGACCCCACGAAGAGGGAGCCAAGCTGATCGAGGGACGCTGGCCATGCATTACTTTGCATCTTCGGGGGACTTTTCCTGCCCTGTAAATCGCAGTCTTTTCTTGTACTCCGACGTGGGTTCGACGCGCATTTCGATGTGGATTCGACACGGATTCGACACGGATCCGACACGGATTCGACGTGGTCGACACGGATTCGACACGGATTCGACGCGGATCGTGGCGCGACGGGACAGACAAGGCCCCCCGAAGACGCAACGCAACATCCACCGCACAGTCGGGCCGCTCAAGAAGGAACCCTTTTCGTTGGGAAGAGGGGCTTAGTGGTCCTTCATTGTTTTACAGTTCCTCTCAGGTTTTCCCTCGGCTTTCGGTGGGCAATCGAAGTTTCACTGATGGAACAAGTGGCCTCGTTCCTCATCTAGGGTTCCTTATGGCAGCGTTTCGACTGTACCGATCCTGGCCAGCTCAGGACCAGTGTCGCGCGCCCCTGGCCAAGCCCAGAGGGCGTAAACACCCAGGTCGCCACAGGTCACCGGAGCGAGCGCGGGGATATCCGCTCGGGGGCCGCGAGACGGGGGCCCATGCAGACGGCAGACAGTCAGAGCGCCGGATCTTGCAGGATGCTGCAGAGCCAGGGCCGCATTGACCCAGGCCTGGGTGTATTTGGATTCTCCTCGCCCTCCTCGCCCTCCTTTGTCCCCTTCCTCCCTCTTGGTCCCTCGCTCCTCTCTGCCCTGACTCCTCCTGGCCCCCTTCTCTTGGTCCCTCGGTCCAACATCCTGCAAGGCCTGACCGACCCGACCCAAGAGGAGGAGGAGGAGGAGGAGGAGGAGGAGGAGGAGGAGGAGGAGGAGGAGGAGGAGGAGGAGGAGGAGGAGGAGGAGGAGGAGGAGGAGGAGGAGGGAGGAGGAGGAGGAGGAGGAGGAGGAGGAGGAGGAGGAGGAGGAGGAGGAGGAGGAGGGAGGAGGAGGAGGGAGGAGGAGGAGGAGGAGGAGGAGGAGGAGGAGGAGGAGGAGGAGGAGGCGGAGGCGGAGGCGGAGGCTGAGGCGGAGGCGGAGGAGGAGGAGGAGGAGGAGGAGGAGGAGGAGGAGGAGGAGGAGGAGGAGCAGGCCCGGGTCTGGCTTGGCCCGGGTCCGCATACCCCCGAGCCCCGCCCTGCGCGCCGCGGCCCGGGTCGGAGGGGCGCCCGCCAGCGCGAGGGCGCGAGGAGCCCCGCGCGTCGCGCCCTCGCGAGCGCGAGGCGCTCCAGGGAGGGCGCTCGCCTTCGAGGAATCCTCGAAGGCGAGGCCCTCCCTGGAGCGCCTCGATCCTCGAGGAGGATCGACGGCCCTCGATCCTCGACGAGGAGATGACGACCCCTTCGATCCTCGACGAGGACCGAAGGGGTTGGCATCTCTTCCTCGGCAGGAGGGGGCGGCAGGGCGGCGGAAGTGACACGAGGCCGCCGCGGAAGTGAAGCGAGGCCGCCTCCGCCCGCGGAGGCCCGCGGAAGCTTGGCGGAAGCTTGGCGGAAGGCGGCGGAAGTAAAATCTGTGCCCTCAAGAAATGCAGACGCTTTTGGGGTTCAGGGTTTTCGAAGTCGCCCAGGTGGCCTGGCTGCACAGGTCCGTGGCCCAGGAGGGGCCTGGGGCAGGGCTGGTGAGGTAGACAGGGGGGACGACCTCGGCCCCGACGGCTCCCCCCGTGCCCGTTTCGCCCGTCTAGAGTGAAGTCGGGCATGTCCCTCTGCAGGAGGATTACTCCAGAGCCCAGGGACGATTTTTGTTCGTGCTCCTTTGACGGTTTTTGATGATTTTGTGATTTTCTCTCTGCCACAGTGCGCCTGTAGGAGGACATGCCCGACCTGATTCTAGTCGGCGGCGAGCGAGGGGGAGAAGTGAGAAGGAGAAGGCCTTCTCAGAAGGTTCGGAAGTCCCCCGGCCTTCTGAGAAGTGTACTAAGCCTTCCCCGAAGACAGACACTTTCTCAGAAGGCGCGAGGCCTTCTGAGGAGTCCCGCCGCCTTCTGAGAAGGTCTTATCCTTCTCACTTCCCCCCTCGCTCGCCGCCGATCTAGAGCGAGGCGCTGCGATGAAAAGGCCCGGTGCTCCTGGCCGCCTGGGCGCTTCTGCCGCCCTCCTCGTGGGGCCCCTCCTCGGGGTACCCTCGCTGCCGCAGCCGGGCTGCCGTGGAAGTTGTGCTCGGCGCACACCCTGGGACCGAGCGTGGATCGGCCAGGATCGACGAGGTGGACTGGGTCCAGGTCGTGATCGTTTTTTGTTCATTGTTTTGCCGATCGGCGCGGGCCCTCGCATCCCCCCCCTCCCCCCCCCCTGGAGTAGATCTTGGCTTTTTTTGGCGCCTGTTTCGAGCGGGTGGGGTCCCTCCTTCCCCCAGAGGCAGCACTCTTGCAAACAGTCGCACTACGCAGAGGTCCGGAGCCAGACCCCCCCCCTCCCCCCCCTTCCGCCCAGTGTCGAAACGCCGAGTAAAAAAGACGTTGACGTCCAGGCGAGGTGGGGAATGAGGGAGGCAGGGCGCACGGGAGGGGCCAGAGTTCAGGAGGGTGTGTCCTGTCCGTTCGACCTGCCGATGCTTCCGTCGTCGGCGCTGTCGCGAATGGCTTCGGGGGGGTGGTGCGCCTGGAGCCTCGAGGCCCTCAGGCAGGAGGGCGCACAGCGGATCACGGTGTACAACTACGCTCGCCTCCACAACGTGACGTTCTGCGCCTCCCCGTGGAATAGCCGCCTGGACCACAAGGGCGACGGAAGCGCGCTCTTCAGGTTCATCGGAGGCCATCTGTACGGCCCCCCGCCCAAGGACAGCGACGTCTCCAACTCTCGCAAGATCAGCCAGAAGTGCAACCAGGTTTTGGCATGGAAACATTCACACAAACACACGCACTTCCCCCCCGTCCCACCCCCCACCCCCCCCAACACACACACATGCACACACACACACACCTCGCTGGAGCAGGTCACGGTCAGTTGCATTCGTTGTGGGTGGACGTGTGCTTTCGATCGTTCGACACACATATACACAAAGAGCATCTAGCGGACTGTTTGGGTTTGGCGGAGCTCTCGGATATCAAAGGGACAGGAGGAAGAAGAGGCAGAAGAGAAGAGAGAGGAGGAGGAGGGTGGAGGAGGAGGATGGTGGAGGAAGAGGACGGCGAACAGTAATATGTATGAGGGAGGGAGCAGTGAGGGGAGAAGAAACGAGAGAGGAGAGAGTGGAGACTTTTTTTGATCCGCGGGTCGAGAGCGCACCTGTTCCAGTCGAAGCTAAGCGGGCCCCGCACAGCTTGAATTCACGAAAGGTGGGCGAGAGTGGAGACACACACACACATATATATATATATATATATGTATACATACATATATATATAGAGAGAGAGAGAGAGAGAGAGAGCGAGAGAGAGAGAGAGAGAGAGAGAGCGAGCGAGCGAGCGAGCGAGCGAGCGAGAGAGGGGAGAGATGATAGAGGAGGAGTTGGAGGAGGCAGAGGATGCGCTGGAGGAGGAGGAGGAGGAGGAAGAGGAGGCGGAGGAGGAGGAGGAGGAATAATAATAATGATACCAATAATAATACCAATAGTATCACTAATACCAATACTAATAATACTACCAAAAATAATAATAATAGTAGTACAAATACTACGACTACGACTACTGGTGCAGACTGTGTGCGGGCGCGCACTGATAAGTCCATTGACCATTGTGCGTGCTGTAGCTCTTGCCTACGTGGTGCACTTTGCGTCTAAGGCGTTGTTCCCTGGCCTCCTGCACGGCGCGCCCGTCGATCACTTCCGCCCGAGTGCTGGCCCCCCTGATCGTTCTCATGGCGGACAGATCGCGACGGCGCTTCAACTTGGCCCTCCGCTCCTCCAGGGCTTCTTCCAAGGTCTTTTCGCGAGGTGCTCCTTCCTTGGGCGACATGGCAGGCCAAGCTAGAGTGTGGGAGGTGCTGTTGTTGCTTGGTGTGTGCAATGCAACACAACGCTTGGACCAACATCGACGGAGTACGACGTATAACAGCCAACCTGAGAAACAGTCAAGAGTCCTTACCTTCTCCCTGGCCTCCTCGTCTTCCTTCCCTTCGCCATGATCGATTGGAGCCAGCCTCTGCATTCGCGGCTTCCTTGGATAAGGAACCCAGGGGCTCGCAAATAGTGGACGGCATGTCGGGGGCCACGCACTCCACCTCGAATGGGTAAGGAATGCGCTAAGGACTCGCCTTCGTGAAGGCCGTCCTCATTCCATGCCTCACGCCGTATCGATCCGAGCGACCCTTCACCAAGATTCTGCTATCGAAGTGGCCCTGGATAAGGAACCCAGGGGCTCGCAAATAGTGGACGGCATGTCGGGGGCCACCAATTCCGAACGAAAGAACGACAGAGAAAACAACATGAAGAGGATCACGTTGGAAAGGAAGCAACATCAAACAATCGCTCAACGACGAAGGGCGGAGGAGCGTTTCACTCGATAAAAACAAAACGAAAACGACGAGCGGCTCCACAATCCGCCCGTCTCGAGAACCCCCTGCCCCTCCCCGAATTTGTTCTTCTTCTCGGCCTCCTCTTCCTTGCCCTCGAACTGTTTCTCCTCCTCTAGGACTTCTGCCTCCCGATCCGTCTTCGCCCAACTCATTCCCCTTCGCCCT
>CAUYUJ010003290.1:54503-62003 GCA_963575745.1 Prorocentrum cordatum
TTCCTGGCCCCTTTGCAGCCCTCAGTGGCCCTCTTCCGTTTAAGGCTTCGCCAATTACACGTGGCAGGGAAGAAAGATGTCCCCCGCTAAAAGGGGTACGATGGAAGACGAAGAGGGCGGGTATCCAAGATTTGAGAATCACATTTTGATTGACACCGACTCGTATAAGAGTGAACAGTCTTAAACTGAGTGTTTATTTTTGTCGTCGTCGTCGTTGTTGTGTTTGTTGATTGTTGCTTGTTGTTTGTTGTTGGTTGCTTGTTGCTTGTTGTTTGTTGTTGGTTGTTTTTTTGTTGCTGTGGTTGTGGTTGTCGTTGTGATTGTTGTGGTTGTTGTTGTTGCTTACTGTTTGTGATTGTTGTTGTTATTATTATTGTTATTGTTGTTGTTGTTGCTGCTGCTCTTCTTGTTGTTGAACATTATTAATTCTAAAGAATAATTATTGTTGGGACCCCTGGTGCACGGCCCCCCTGCGCCGCCTAGGCCGCAGCTACATTTTCATCATTTTCGTGAGGAAGCCTCAGGTAATTCGATGTGATCAAGATCCGGTTGTTTTGTTCCCCCCCGCTTTCCCTTGCAAAAAACACTATAAAATGACATTTCTTGTTCTAATATAATCAAATTTCAAGAATCCCTTGCAAAAAATAAGGTAAAGTGGACATTCGCGCGCGCAAGACGAAATCCTTCCAAAAGCTTAGTGTTCGGAGCGATTTTAACATAAAAACATCAAAAAACCAATGGTTTTTCAACAAAAAAATGTCAAAATCTCATCCCGCGCGCTCTTGCGGATTCGTAGGAAACCCAACACTTTTTAAACATTTCTGTCAAACGGGCTTTTGCGAGCAACTTTTTCGAACTTCTGCGACAACGGTTGCGCACCTGCCAGGGCCATCATCCCTGTCAAATAATACCATGCGGGACACATTCGTTTTTTCTTCGCGCGCGCACGCCGAAATCTCCAAAAACCATTGGGTTCTTAAGAATTTTAGCACCGCGCATCATAAAATCACACGAATCGCACCGTAGGTCCTCGAAAAACACCTGCACGACTTTTCAAAATTTCCACCCGCGCGCGCTGTCCGAATCCTAAAAAAACCAATGGTTTTCCAACATTTATGTTACATGAGCTCGCGCGAGCTACTTTCGCCAGTGGGCTACTCGTGTGTGTACGAACGTAGGCTTAACAACTTCTGTGGGTGTGTACTCCACGCCAGTGTAGTAGCCACGGTCGTCCGCAGGCCACGAAGTGAAGTGTCCGAACGTCATAGGGCGGGAAGCTGGGTGTGGGTGGTGGCGAAGAGTCGTGTGGATATTTGGTAGAGCTTGCACTGCCCCCCCACAAAGTGGGGGTATTGGCTGGCGTCGCATGAAAACCCTGGCACTGGTGAGAACACTGAGCGTTCGGGTAAAGTGATTATTGTTGTTGTTGTTGTTGTTGTTGTTGTTGTTGTTGTTGTTGAGTGATCATTGCTGAAGAATGATTATGGTTGATCCCCCCGTCAGGTGAACATTGTGTTTTTCAATTGAAGTGTGCCCCCGGGGCTCGCATCCGGTTTTTTCCAAGGAAAGCCACCAGGCTCAAACTGCGTTGTTGGCCCCCGGATTGCAACAGCAACGGGTCCCGCCTGAGACTTCCTCATAATTTAGCCAGGACCCCCGCTCCCGCTTGAGAATTCCTCGCATTTTACTCGGGAATCGCGCTCTCGCTTGGGACTTCCTTACGATTTTTTTGGGAGTCGCTCTCTCGGTTCTCTGGAGTCGCGCTCTCGCTGGAGATTTGCTTGCTTTGTACTCAAGAGTCGCGCTCTTGCGCTGGAGTTCCCCGCAGTTTACTCAAGCGCCGCGCTCCCGACATTCAGGCACCCAGGAGTCGCGCTCACGCATAGGACTCCCTCGCAGCTTGCGTAAGAATCGATCGGGATCTCGCTGCCTTTTGTGGCCCCGTTGCAGCCCTTCGTGGCCCCCTCGCTGCCCCTCGTGGACCCGTTGCAGCCCTTCGTGGCCCCCTCTCTGCCCTTCGTGGCCCCGTTGCAGCCCTTCGTGGCTCCCTCGCTGCCCTTCGTGGCCCCGTTGCAGCCCTTCGTCGCCCCATCGCTGACCGTCGTGGCCCCGTTGCAGCCCTTCGTGACCCCTCGCTGCCATGTGCGGCCCCGTTGCAGCCCTTCGTGGCCCCTCGCTGCCATGTGCGGCCCCGTTGCAGCCCTTCGTGGCCCCCTCGCTGCCCGTCGTGGCCCCATATATGTATGCCCTTCGTGGCCCCGCACGTTCGCGCCCGTCGTGGCCCCATACGCATGCCCTTCGTGGCCCCGCTGTCGCCCTTTGTGGCCCCCTCGCTGTCCTACGTGGCCCCGTTGCTATCCTCAGTGGCTCCGTCGTTGCCCTCTGTGGCCCCGCATTAGATGTCCTTCGTGGCCCCCGCTCGTTCGCGCCTTTAATGGCCCCATACGAATGCCCTTCGTGGCCCCGCTGTCGCCTTTCGTGGAGCCCCTCCTGCCCTCGGGCCCCGCTGTGGCTCTCGCTCTTGCTCTCGCTCTCGCTCTCGCTCTCGCTTGTCGTCGTCGTCGTCGTCGCCGCCGTCGTCGGCGTCGTCGTCGTCGTCGTCGTCGTCGTCGTGGTCGGTCCCTTGTCCGTCACTCTTGGGGTCGGGTTGCTGCCGATCAGCGCTGCCGCTGGCCAGGCCGATGGTCTGCGGCCGCCCCGCCGCTTGCCGAAGAAACATATACTCCCCAAAGGGGGTACGATCAACGACGAAGAGGGCGGGTATCGAGGGTTTGGGAAATACACTTTGAATGACACTCGAGCATATACGAGCGAACATTCTTAACATGACTGTTGTTGTTGGGCTCTCGCTACTGAAGAATAATGGTTGTTGATCCCCCCCTCCGGTGACCATTGTCGTTTTTCAAGTGAAGTGCTTCGCCCAGGGCTGGCACTGCATTTTTATCAGGGAAAGTCACTGGGCTCAAACCGTGTCGTTGGCCCCCGGTTTAGAACAACAGCGGCTCCCGCCTGGTACTTTCTCACAATTTATTCCCAAACCGCTCTCTCGCTAGGAACTTCCTCACAATTTGTATACGAATCGCGCCCTCGCGTGGGACGCCCTCGCCGTTTATTCAGGCGATGCGCCCTCGGCGCTCAGGAATCACGCTTTCGCTGTGACTTTTCTCACGATTTACTTGGGAACCGCGCGATCGCTCGAGATTCCCTCGCGATTCATGCAGGACCCACGTTTCAGCAACCCGCCTGCTCGACCTGGTCGCGTGGGCCCGCCTTCCCGACTTGCCCGCTATGGGCCTGCCCGCCCGATCTGCCCGCCTGGTTCTACCTCTTGTTTTCTGCTCCCTGCCCCCCTCCTGTTAATTTCTCTCGTGCTCCATTCTTCTCCCTCCCCCTTCAACCCGTCTTCTCTTCCCTTGTTTTAGGGGCTGCACTAAATGCACGTGGCAGGTAAGGAAGACATATCCCCAAGGGGGTACGATCGAAGGCGACGAGGGCGGGTACCGAGGGTTTGGGATATACGTATTGGTTGGGACGTGATCAGATAGGAGCGAGCAATCTTAAGCTGATTGTTGTTGTTGTTGTTGTTGTTGTTGTTGTTGTTGTTGTTGTTGTTGTTGCTGTTGTTGTTGTGCTCCCACTGCTGAATCAAAATTAGTATTGCTCCCCCCTCCTGGTGACCGCTCTATTTTTCCAATTGAAGTGCTTCCCCCACAGGGAAAGTCACTAGGCTCAAGTTGTATGGTTGGCCCCCAGATTACAACAACGGCTCCCGCTTGAAATTTCTTCACACTTTAGCCAGGACCCCCGCTCCCGCCTGAGACCCCCCCGCATTTTATTCAGGAATCGCGCTCTCGCTTGGGACCTCCCTACAATTTATTTATGAGTCGCTCTCTCGGCGGTCTGGAGTCGCGCTCTCGCTGGAGACTTGCTTGCAATTTGCTCAAGATTCGCGCTCTCGCGTTGGAATTCCCTGCGATTTACTCAAGCGCCGCGCCCCCGACAGACATGCACCCAGGAGTCGCGCTCACGCTTAGGATTCCCTCGCAGGTTATTTAGGGATCGGGATCTCGCTGCCCTTCGTGGCCCCATTGCAGCCCTTCGTGGATCCCTTGCTGCCCTTCGTGGGCCCGTTGCAGCCCTTCGTGGCCCCCTCGCTGCCCTTCGTGGCCCCGTTGCAGCCCTTCCTGGCTCCCTCGCTGCCCTTCGTGAACCCGTTGCAGCCCTTCGTGGCCCCCTCGCTGCCCTTCGTGGCCCCGTTGCAACCCTTCGTGGCCCCCTCGCTGCCCTTCCTGGCCCCGTTGCAGCCCTTCCTGGCTCCCTCTCTGCCCTTCGTGGCCCCGTTGCAGCCCTTCCTAGCCCCCTCGCTGCCCGTCGTGGCCCCGTTGCAGCCCTTCGTGGCCCCCTCGCTGCCCTTCGCGGCCCCATATATGTATGCCCTTCGTGGCCCCCGCACGTTCGCGCCCGTCGTGGCCCCATATGCATGCGCTTCGTGGCCCCGCTGTCGCTCTTCGTGGCCCCCTCGGTGCCCTTCGTGGCCCCGTTGCTGCCCTCAGTGGCCCCGTCCTTGCCCTCTGTGGCCCAATATACGTGTGCCCTTCGTGGCCCCCGCTCGTTCGCGCCCGTCATGGCCCATACTCATGCCCTTCGTGGCCCCGCTGTCGCCCTTTGTGGCCCCCTCGCTGTCCTACGTGGCCCCGTTGCAGCCCTCACTGGCTCCGTCGTTGCCCCCTGTGGCCCCGCATTAGATGCCCTTCGTGGCCCCCGCTCGTTCGCGCCCTTCGTGGCCCCACACGCATGCCTTTCGTGGTCCCGTTGTCTCCCTTTGTGGCCCCCCTCCTGCCCTTCGTGGCCCCGCTGTCGCTCTCGCTCTCGCTTTCGCTCGTCGTCGTCGTCGTCGTCGTCGTCGTCGTCGTCGTCTGCTTCCGTCGTCGTCGTCGTCGTCGTCGTCGTCGTCGTCGTTGTGGTCGGTCCCCTGTCCGTCCCTCTTGGGGTCGGGTTGCCGCCGATCAACGCTGCCGCTGGCCAGGCCGACGGTCCGCGGCCGCCCTGCCGCGTGCCGGGGCCCGGCCTGCAGGGATGAAAGATGTACCCCCCAAAGGGAGTACGATCGAAGATGGAGAGGGCGGGTATCGAGGGTTTGGGAAATACACGTTGGATGACGCTCGAGCAGATAAGAGCGAACAGTCTTAACATGATTGTTGTTGTTATTGTTGTTATGGTTGTTGTTGTTGTTGTTGTTGTTGTTGTTGTTGTTGTGGTTGTGGTTGTGGTTGTGGTTGTGGTTGTTGTAATTGAATTCTTATTTCTAAAGCGTAATTATTGCTGGTCCCCCCTCGCCGGTGCATGCTTTATTCTCTCAATCAGAGTGTGCCCCTCGACGCTCGCACCCTGTTTTTTGTCAGGGAAAATCTTGGTGCTCAAACTGGGCCCCTGGCCCCCCGTATTGCAACAACAACGGCCCCCGCTTGAGATTTTCTCCAAATTTACTCAGGACCCCCTCTCCAAGTCTTCCTCACAATTTACTCAGGAGCGGTGCTCCCGCCTGTGACGCTCTCGCAATTTAGCCAGGACCCCCGCTCCGATCTGAGACTTCCTCACAACTTACTCAGGAACGGCGCTCCCGCTTGAGACTTCCTTGCAATTGAATCAAGACTTCCTCGCAATTTAATCAAGACCCCCACTCCCGCCAGAGAAACCTTCACATTTTACTCAGGAATTGCGCTCTCGCTTCTGACTTCAATGGGATTTATTCAGAAATCGCGCTTTCCACGCTCAGGAAACACGCTGCGCCAAGGACGCCGTTACAATTTACTCAGTAATCGAGCTCTCGCCATACTCAGGCATCCCGGTTGAATGTCCTACCCGCCCGTCAGGGGATCGCCCGCCCGTCGTGGGCTCCCGCCCGAGACTTCCTTCAGGAACTGCGCTTTCGCCTAGGACTTCCTAGAACGTTCACGATATTACCTTCCTGCTCCTCCTTCCTTTCCCTCCTCCCTCCTCCCTCCTTCCTCCTCTCCTCCCTTCTCTCTCCCTCCTCTCTTCCCTCATCCTTATGCCTCTCTGTCCTATCCCCTCTCCCTCCTCTCCCTCCTCCCTTGTCCCTCCCCTCTCCTGCCTCCTCCCTCCCTCTTTCTTTTTCTTTCTCTCCCCCCTCGCTCTCTCTTGCTCGCTCGACCTTTTTTTTTTTTTTTTTTTTTTTTTTTTTTTTTTTTTTTTTCTCTCTCTCTCTGCCTCTAGTCAACCGTCCCCCTCTTCGCTCCTTCTCTCCTGGCGTACTCCCTCTTCCTTCGTCCCTCCCCCTCTCTCCCTCCCACTTTCCCTCGTTCCCCCCTCCTTTTGCAGGGCCCACACCAATTCCAATGGCGGGCACATGTACCCCCACGAAGGATTGTCCGCCCGTTCAGGTTTGCCCGCCTGTCTAAACCCGCCGCCCCCCGCAAAGAAAAACAATCCCCCCAAAGGGGGTGTGATCGAAGACAAAAGGGCGGGTATCGAGGATGTGGGGAACTCGTTTTGAATGACACGCGGGCAAATAACAGCGAACAGTCTTAGAACGTTTGTTTGTTTGTTTGTTTTTGTTGCTATTGTTGTTTTTGTTTTTGTTTTTGATTTTTGTTTTTGTTGATGTTGCTGTTGTTGCTGTTGTTGTTGTTGTTGCTGCTGTTGTTGTTGTTGTTCAAGTTTTGATTATTAAAGCGTTATTATTGTTGGACCCCGAATGCGCTTTCGCGCTGTCGCCTTGGCGCCGGCTGCACCTCCTTTGCAAATTTGGCTCACGCTCAGGCGTTTCGGGATTCCGCCAAAACTGGCCCCCCCAACAGCAACAACACTCCAACTTGATACTTCCTCCTTTCTCACTCGGGGCCGGGGCTCTTGATCGCTCCCCAAAGCCGCCTTTCCAACAACATCGGCGCTAACCGCTTCATGCTTCCCTGCTTCTCACCTCAGGACTGGCGTTCCCGCCTCAGGACTCCCTACAAGCAACGACGCTCCTTCTCGATACTTTTTCCTCCGCTTTTGTTCAAGACTCCCACGAGGCCTTAGGCTTCCCTAGTCCCTGTTGAAGCTGAATTATTAAACAATTCTTCTTGTTGGATGGACAGCCTGAGTGCGTTGTCGCGCTCTCGCGCCTGCTCCGCGCGACCTCAATCTCGCTCGTGTCCTGGGGCGTGGCGTCGTCGTCGCCATCGTCGCCGTCGCCACCATCGCCGCCGCCGCCGCCGCCGCCGCCGTCGTCGTCGTCGTCGTCGTCGTCGTCGTCGTCGTCGTCGTCGTCGTCGTGGTGGTCGGTTTCTTGTCCGTCCCTTTTGGGGTCGGGTTGCCGCCGATCAGCGCTGCCGCTGGCCAGGCCGATGGTCCGCGGCCGCCCCGCCGCTTGCTTGGGCCCGGCTTGCAGGGAAGAAAGATGTCTTCCCCAAAATGGGCCCGGCTTGCGGGGTCCAGCGGCCGCCGCCGCCGCCGCCGCCGCCATCGTCGTCGTCGCCGTCGTCGCCGTCGCTA
>CAUYUJ010003290.1:64503-80521 GCA_963575745.1 Prorocentrum cordatum
TGATCAAGATCCGGTTGTTTTGTTGTAATCCGTTTTCCCTTGCAAAAAACACTATAAAATGACATTTCTTGTTCTAATATAATCAAATTTCAAGAATCCCTTGCAAAAAATAAGGTAAAGTGGACATTCGCGCGCGCAAGACGAAATCCTTCCAAAAGCTTAGTGTTCGGAGCGATTTTAACATAAAAACATCAAAAAACCAATGGTTTTTCAACAAAAAATGTCAAAATCTCATCCCGCGCGCTCTTGCGGATTCGTAGGAAACCCAACACTTTTTAAACATTTCTGTCAAACGGGCTTTTGCGAGCAACTTTTTCGAACTTCTGCGACAACGGTTGCGCACCTGCCAGGGCCATCATCCCTGTCAAATAATACCATGCGGGACAGATTCGTTTTTTTGCGGGACATACACCGCCCCGAATAAGTGACCAAGTTCTGTGGGTGTGTACCCCACGCCAGTGTAGTAGCCACGGTCGTCCGCACGCCACGAAGTGAAGTGTCCCAACGTCATAGGGCGGGAAGCTGGGTTTGGGTGGTCGCGAAGAGTCGTTTGGATATTTGGTAGAGCTTGTAATGCCCCCCCACGAAGTGGGGGTATTGCCTGGTGTCGTATGAAAACCCTGGCACTGGGGAGAACACCACGCGTTCGGGTAAAATGATTGTTGTTGTTGTTGTTGTTGTTGTGGCGTTGTTGTTGTTGTTGTCGTCGCCCCCCCTCGGCGACACGGCTGGCGGCCCGCCCGCGACCCACCCGCGACCCACCCGCGACCCACCCGCGACCACCCGCGACCCATCCCGTGACCCATCCCGTGACCCACCCGCGACCCACCCCGCGACCCACCGCGACTCACCCGCGACCCACCCCGCGACCCTCGCGCGATCCACCCGCGACCCACCCGCGACCCATCCGCGACCCAGCCCGCGAACCGCCCGCGAGGTACCCGCGACACACCTGCAATCCACCCACATAGTTTTTACGAAACAATCGGCGCCTGCGGCGGGCTCCGGGCTCATTGTATACCTTGTGAAAACGAGGCGCCTGCGGCGGGCTTCTTTAGAGCATCGCAGAATGCCGACGTCCCCGCCGCCCCGTCACTCGCATCCGCAACTGCAGGGTGCTACGCACACGTAGCGAGGGACTAGGTGCGGAGGCCCCCGGGCCAGATCAGCGACCACAAATTGTGGGTGGGAACCCCGCCCGCTCTTGGGTACCCCCAGAGCGTTCAGACCGCCGTCAAGGCAGCTCAAAAAGGCCCCGAGTCGCCTCCAACAAGTTTTTGAAGGGTAACAGGTGGCTCTAGAGACCTTCCAGACTCAGACGCTTCAAGAGACGCTCGAGACACAGCCTTTGAGATCGTGGATCGGGTTGGCCTGAGCTTTGTTGATCCGTAACATTGGGATCAAGCCAGCCGCTCGAGCCAGTAGGTTCGCCCCCTCATGGAGTGGGCGGGGGCTGCCGCGGGGGCGGCGGGCGGGCTCGCGCACCTTGGGGCCTCCTGGTACGGCCAGCGCTGTACTTGCCAGGTGGACCTCGGGAGGGATTCTCAGTGGATCGCGAGCTCCTTCGGCTCGTGGGGAGCAGGTGCAGCGGTGCGGACCCGCGAACCTGACGGTTCCGGTGCCGTGCCCCGCGCCGGAGTGCTCGGGCCCCCCCTGGCTGGTCGCGGTGCTGTTCGCGGTGCTGGCCTTCTGGCGCGGCTGCGTGTCAGCCGCGGGGGCGGGCTGGCTGTCGCTGCGGCGCGTGGATCAGGCGGGTTTAGAGTTCAGCTCGACGGTTGAGGGCGGAGATGTCCGATCGCCTTCGTCGGGGCCAGCGGGTGCTCGTTTCCTACGACGTGGACCCGCACGATCTCTTGTGGCATAATCGGCTGCTTTTCGCTCATGTGCACGGCGGCTCGTGGGTCGTCGAGACCCCAGATCGGGACATGTACCTGGAGGACCTTGAGGAGGGTGTCGAGAGCCTTGTCCTGCTGGGTCTGCTGGGCGGCCTCCCGATCGGCTGGGGTCGCGGGCCCACCTACCTGTTCCGCAACTCGGGCCAGGGCCCGCTTCGCCAGGAGGAGAGTCTGCGCCTGCAGCGGGAGGGGGAGGGACTCGCCGCCGCTGAACGCCGCGAGCTTGGAGGAGGTGAGCTCCCAGCCCTGCCGCTGCCGCCGGGCCCGCCCGCGCCGCAGGCGCTCGCCGACGACGGCGCCCGTGCCGAGGGCGAGTGGCGGTTCTCGGAGACGCGAGGGGGCGCCCCCCTGGGAGAGCGCGTGCCGCTTGGGCCTCTGGAGGCTGGCTGCCGCAGAGGAGACCGCGGGGCCGTGCTGCTGGAGGGGGTCTAAGTGAGCTGTTCCTTCTTCATGCCAGGAGAACAGATGCCAACCCCGCGCCCCGACGTAGCTGGTGATGGCCCCTCGAGCGAGCTGCGTGCTCTCCCAGTGAAGTGCGAGACGTCGGCGCAGCGGCGTCGCCCGTGCAAGGGGGCGGCTTCGCTGACGACGACCGCGGACTTCAAGGATTGGCCGATCAGTGGCCCGCGCACGGCAGAGCGGCTGGCTCGAGAGATTGCCCGTCAGGAGTTGACGCCCGTGCGGCTGCACTTCTGGTGGCGGCAGCTTTTCGACCTTGGCCCCAGTGACTGGGGCGTATGTGAGCGCGAGGCGCCCGGCCGCCTGTCCGAGCGCGCGCCGGCCTGCGACCGGCTGAACTTTG
Source organism: Prorocentrum cordatum (assembly GCA_963575745.1). Taxonomy (NCBI): domain Eukaryota; class Dinophyceae; order Prorocentrales; family Prorocentraceae; genus Prorocentrum; species Prorocentrum cordatum. The sequence goes on from CAUYUJ010003290.1 coordinate 67,201, forward strand.
GAGAGTTGGCCTCGGTCGAGCTGGCGGGGCGCCGTTGCGGGTTGCTGGGGGGGGGGGGGGGCGCTCGTATGCTGGTGGCCGCTGCCGCGGGAGGCGGCGGCGGGCATCTGGGCGGCAGCCGGCTGTTCATGGGAGAGGAGGGGCGTCGCGGCCAGAGCCCTGGATGTCTCAGAAGTCGCTGGGGGAGAGCGCCGTGCTGAAGGGGCGCCGCAGGGCGAGAGGGGAACGGCGACTGGCCCGTTCGGCCGACGTGCACCCGGGCGTGGCGGGCAATCCTGACGACCCCCTGAAGCTCCCCAAGACGCCCAATAAGAGGGGTGGTCAGGGGGGTGGAGCCGCCTGAGGGGCTTCCCGCGTGCGTTCCGCGGGGATATTTCGGGCCCGAGAGGGCCCCGCGAGGCCGCCAAAGACGGCCCGAACGGGCTCCGATGCGCCCAAAGATCGACCCAAGACGTCCAAGATGGCCTCGAGATGGCCCAGGAGGCCTCCAAGACGACCAAGAAGCCTCCAGGAAGCCTCCCAAGAGGACCTCCAGAGGCAAACCTCCTTGATTTCCCGTCGGTGTTTGAAGCAGTTGGGCGTTCTCGCCTTTTCGGCTTTCCGGCGCCCCAAGACGGCCCCCGATGCCAAGGGCGGCCCGGGAGACCTCCAAGAAGGACCCAAGACGGCCTGAGAGCACCTCGCGCCCGCGCCCAGGCCGAGGCCCAGGCCCAGGCCCAGGCCCGCGCCCACGCCCGCGCGCCCGCGCAAACGCGCGCGCACGCGCACGTGCACGCGCACCCACGCCCGCGCCCACGCGCGCACCCACGCACGCAGACACACCCACGCCCCAGGCGTCGGCCCCCCCGCCCGTCGCCCTTTGGCATGGGGGGGGCTGCTCGTTCGCGGAGGACGAGGAGCTGCCTCGGTGATGCAGGTGAGGGCCCTAGTTGGGCACGGGGCCTACTGCCGCTACCTGCCGACCGCTGCCTTGCCGAGCTCCTGGAAGGTGGTGTATCGCAAGTGGGGCCGGGGGCCTCGCGCTGCGCGGGGCGGCGGCGCGCCCGTCGCCGAGCTGCGGTGGCGCGGCTGCAGGGCGGGGTCAGCGCGCTCGACGTCTTGGGGGGCCGTGGCGACGAGCTCCTGGTCGAGCCGCAAAATTATGCCTGGTGCAATCCGGCGCCAGTCAGTGGCCACCCTGGCCGGGGCCTACTTCTCCGCGCCGCCGCCGCCCGACGACCTCGCCGCCGCGGGTCGTGGTCTGCGCTTTGGGGTGGCGGATCCGGCTGCGCCTTCAAGGGCGTCGTTGCCGGAGAGTTCGCTACCTGCCAGCGTGGCTGGCTTGCCCTGCCGGCGATTGGGAAACCAGGCTATCGACTCAGTCAGCTGCCTGCCCGATTATTACCAGAAGTTGCTAGAGACCCGTGGCCGCGCTGCCGACGGCGCGTGCACGGGGCCTGCAGTCGGGGTGGACCAGCGTGGGCCTGCGACGGAATTGATCCTGAAGAGGTCCCCTAGCAAGTTCGCCGAGTTTTTGACCGGTGCTTACGAATCTGGGGTCGTCGAGCCGGCCGCCGAGGTTTGAAATTTGGTGGGGGTCTTTTTTCGTTCGCAAGAAGGGCGGCTCGTTGCGGGTCGTCTTCGATCCACGGATGACCCATGCCCAGTCCGTCCCACCCGACGGGGTCGCCCTGGCCTCGCCGGAGGCGTTCGGGGAGCTGGGGTTGCCGACGGGCAAGCAGTTGCGGTTGTCCGAGGTGGACGTCGAGAACTGCTACTACCAGTTTCTGCTGCCCGGCGACTTGCGGAGCGACTTCGTGCTGCCTGCCGTGCCCGGGCGGCTGCTGCCACCTCGGCTGCGCGCGCTTTCTCCCCCGGCCGCCGCGGAGGCGCGCATCCAAGTCCGCGTGGCCCCAGTGGCTGGAGCTGGGCGGCGGCCCTCGTGCCAGCGGCCAACGCGGAGCTGCTGCGGATGGGCCCGTGCGGCCCCCGCCGCTGGTTCTGCGACCGGCGCCGCGCGCCTTCGGTCGCCTGCCGCGAGCCCGCCGCGCTGCTGCTCATGGGCAACTTCGCCGCCCTGGGGGCCGACGAGGAGTCCGTTAAGGCCGATGGCAGCGCGATGGAGAGGCAGCTGAGGGGTCTTGGTCTGGGCGCCCACGATGTCTCGGGACCGCAGGCCGAGGTGCCTCTTGGGGTTCCGCATGGACGGCTTGGAGGGCGCGACCCACATCGCGCCCGGGCGGTCCTGGCGACTCGTGCTGAGTCTGGACTTCGTCCTGAAACATCCGCTCTTGACGGGTGCCGAGCTGGAGAGGCTGGTCGGCCGCCTGACTCACGTCCTGCTATTGCGCCGCGAGGCCCTGAGTTTGCTGAGCGCCACCTACGTGTTCGTCAGCAGGTGCTGCTCCCGCCGGGCGCGGCTCTGGCCGTCGGCGTGCAGAGAGCTGTCTTGGGTTTGCTCGCTGCCGCTGGTGTGGGCCAACTTGCGCGGGGCCGGGTCTCCGAGCGTCATCGCCGCGGACGCGTCGCTCGTGGGGCTTGGCGTGGTCGAGCGCTCGGCTGGCCCGGCTGCAGAGGGAGACGTCGGGCGCGTTCGAGAGCGCTGGCGCCTCAAGGAGCAGGAGCTGGTGGCGGAGGGCTCGTTGGCGCGAGCCCTCCGGGAAGGCGCCGTGGCAGACTCGTCCTTCCTTGACGTTCCCGCGGACTTCTGCCGGTCGCCCGACTGGGAGACGGTGGCCCCCCGCCGCTGGCGGCATCGGTCGCCGATTCGCCTCCTGGAGGGCGAGGCCTTGCTCTGGGCTATGCGTGGGCAGGTGCGTCGGGTGGCACATCGCGGGCGTCGGCTCCTCTTTTGGTCCGACAGCGTGTGTATCTGTTGTGCAGTTGCACATGGTCGCACCTCAAACTTCCTTGTGCTGTCGCAGTTGAGACGCCTCATGGCGCTCGAGCTCGCTAACCTGTGTCGAGTGTCGGCCCGCTGGATCCCCTCCGAGTGGAACCCCGCCGGTGGCCCCTCAAGGCGGTTCGAGCCCCGTCGCTTGCGCGGGCGTGGAACGCCGCTGGCTCCGGGCGCCCCCGCTGCTGCAGCAGGCGCCGCCTGGGCCGCCTCGCAGGAGGTGGGGGGCCCGCCCGCTGCCGCTGGAGACGCCGACGTCGGGTCGCCCATCGGCAGCCGAGCCGCGGATCGCGCCCGTCTTTTCGGGGGGCCGGAGCACAGCCTTGCCGCGGCGCCGCCTCCTGGGCTCGAGCGTTTCGGGCCTGGAGCAGGAAGCCGTGAGGCCCTCGACGCCGAATGGGGCGACGCGCTGCTGCAGTACCTGAGCGACGAGTTCGCCTTGGGCGAGGCCCAATCGAGCCTCGAAGCAGCTGTCTGCCGTGCTGTGGGCCAGGCCTGGGGCGACCGCTGCGGGTGGTGCTGCCGCGGAGCAGTCGGGCGCTGCTGGGCTGGAAGCGCAAGCGTCCTGGCCAGTCGAGACCCCCGCTGCCCTGGCTGGTGCTGTGCGACGTCCTCGAGATCCTGCTGCTCAAGGGCGCGGTCGCGGTGGCGTGCGCGCTCAGCCTGATGTTCCACTGCTACCTGCGCCCAGGCGAGCTGCTGGCCATGCGGGCCATGCAGCTGGCGCCGCCAGCGCCGGGTTTTGCGGGCGGGTTCCGTTGGTGGACGTTGTTGCTGCGCCCCGAGGAGCTGCAGGTGCCGAGCAAGGGGGGGGAGCTGGGCGACTCGCTGCCGCTGGGCGCCCCCGAACCCGTCTGGCTCGCGCCAGGGCTGCGTCGGCTGAGGGCGTCGCGGGGGCCTCGCGAGCCGCTCTCGAAGTTCGACTACGCGCAGCTTCGCGCCGAGTTCGAGAGCGCGATGGCCGCGCTCGGGCTCCAGTCGCTGGGGGCCACCCTGTGCTGCCTACGCCGCGGAGGAGCAAGCCGCGACAGGATCGTCGACTGCAGGTCGCAAGAGGAGGTGGCGAAGCGAGGGCGCTGGCGCGCCCAGCTGTCGGTGCGCCCGTGCGAGAAGCGCGGGCGGCCGGCGCTCCAGGTGGCGCGGGTGCCCGCGCCGGCCCAGTAGCGCCTGTTGCTCATCCAGCTGTTCGGTGACGACTCTGCGAGGATTTTTGCCGAGTGCGCCTTCGGCGAGAGCGCGTCGCCGTCGAGGTTTTCTCAGGGTCTGGCCGCCTCGCCTCGGCGCTCCGCAGCCGCGGGGTCGCGACCGTGGAGTGGGGCATCCTTCGAGGCGAGGCGTCTGACCTTCCCAGGCGCGCAGCCCTTGAGAGCTTGGAATGATGGAGTCTGAGCGGTGAGGTCTGCGTTCTGTGGCTAGGTACCCCCTGTGCGTCTATTTCTCTGGCCCGGAGGTTGACCAAAACAGGGCCAGGGCCCTTGCGGTCCAACGAGTTCCTTCTCGGCCCGCCTGCCCCCCCCCCTCGGATCTAGCTCAAGTCCAAGTGGGCAACGAGCTAGTGCAGACTTCAGCTGTCCTCGCCAAGCTCGCTCGCCAACGGAATATTCCTGGGGGGCTTGAGAATCCCGGTTTGTCTCGTTTGTGGATCTGTCCGCCCATTATCAGTCTTCTTCGTTTGCGATCGGTCCAAGATGTGTTCGCCGATTTCTGTATGTGGGGCGAGCCGTGGAGGAAACGAACACGGCTTCGCCTCTGGCACATCCCGAAGCACAGTCTTGCGCGTAGGTGCCACGGTAAGGGTGTTTGTGAAAGAACCCAGTGTCGACGCCAGGTTCTCGAGGGCACAGCGCTTGGGGGCCGTTTTTGGACGGCCATCGCTCAGCCCTACCTCAAGTCCGTGTGTCGCTCTCTCGCTAAATCGCTAGTTGACGCCGCGTGTGACCGCCGCCTGGTTCGCCTGGGATCTTTGTAAAGGTTGACGGTTCAACCGGTGCACTAATGTAACTGGCCGTGGGTGTGGCCAACCGTTTTTTGCTGACCGTCTGTTGTAAATGTCCCATAGCACCGCCGTTGCCTTGACTGCGCCCCCGCGTCCCCTCAAGCTTGTACCGGAGTAAGATACAAGGCCTTAGAGATCGTGGATCGGGTTGGCCTGCGCATTGTTGATCCGTGAAATTGGGGTCAAATCCAGTCGCTCGAGCCGCCCACCCGCGCGCCACCCCTCTGCTTTCGCTTCTTGTCCTTCTTCTTTTCTCCTCTTACTTCTCCCACGGTCATTCACGAATTCAACAGGCCAAGAGTTTTTTGCTGATCGTTTGCTGTAACTGTCCCATAGCACCGCCGTTGCCTTGACTGCGTCCCCGCGTCCTTTCAAGCTTATGCTGGAGTAAAGTACACGGCCCGAGTGGGTCCTAGGAGACCCTCTGGGACATGCCCGACGCGCCAAACACTTACACAATCCATAGGGCAATACATATATATATATATATATATATATATATATATATATATATATATGTATGTATGTATATATATATATATATATATACACGCCTTCTCGCCTTCTCGCTTGTGATGGGCAGCTGAGGCTTCGAAATCGTCCCCAAGAGACTCCCAGGAGGTCCCAAGACGCTCCCCCCAAAAAAACCCGAGAAGCTTCAAGAAACTCCAAGAGGCCCCCAAACCGCCCACAATAAGTCAGAAGAAGTCCCGAGAGGCCTCCAAGAGGCCCCTCCGTAGCCATTTTGGCTCAAGACACGATGGCTCAACGATACTCGAGATTTCGACAGGAATCGTCGATACCAGATCCCTAGACAATTCGAGAAGAAACACCTCACGCTTGACCTGGTGCTTCGCCTGCGCGGCGGAATGCAGATCTTCGTGAAGATGTTTACATGGGCGTTCACCCTGGATGTGGAGGCGAGTGAAACCATCGATACTGTCAAGGCGAAGATCCAGGATAAGGAGGGCATCCCTCCGGAGCAGCAGCGTCTGATCTTTGCGCGGAAGGAGTTGGAGGACGGGCACACGCTCTCGGATTACAACGTCCAGAGGGAGTCCACGCTTCACCTGGTGCTGCGCCTGCGCGCGCGGCGGAATGCAGATTTTCGTGAAGACGCTGACAGGCAATCTGATCACCCTGAACGTGGAGGCCACTGACACCTGTGCCGGCAGTATCGGACAGGGCGGAGTTCTATCGAGCTCGTCTGCACTTTTTGCTTTTTGTTTGGTGTGTCAAACCGTGCTTCGCATCGACATCTTGCCTCATATACACTTGCCAGGCCAGTGGCACCATCGATGATGTCAAGGCGAACATCTAGGATAAGGAAGGCATCCCTCCGCATCAGCAGCGCCTGATCTTCGCAGGGAGGCAGCTGGAGGACGGGCGCCCGCTCTCGGACTGCAGCATCCAGAAGGAGTCTACGCTTCATCTGGTGCTGCGTCTGCGCGGAGGCATGTAGCGCTTTCTTCTAAAGAGCAGTTCTTGTTTACAGAAGGCTGTTTTCACAATGGACGATCCGAGTAGGCTGTCTGTTGGTGATGCGATCGTTCAGGGATTGGGGCCCTTCCCTTCTATTGTTGCCGATATTCGCACTGCAGCATATGCGACGGCAGATCGCCAGAAGACTAGATACTTCCACTGGAATGCGGCGCTTTTTTTTCCATGTAGTCCGGTTCATAAGCGGCTAGTCTACGGGAGCGGATGGCCTCGAGGCGCATTTCAGCGCACATTTTCGATACATGAACTGCTGTCGTTAGGCGCCGCCTTGAAACATGAGACACCACAGCTGCGTGGCATGGCCCGCTGTCGAACGTAAAACAAAAAGAGGCCTCCAAGAGGCCCCAAAGATGCGGCCAAAAAGTCCCCGCGAGGCTTCCAAGGGACCCCGAAAGGCCCTTACGAGGCCTCCAGCAGTCTTCGAGAATGTCCAAGAGATCCCAATCGGCCGCACAAGGCACACCCAAAGCTCCCAAGACGCGCCCAAAGACCCCGCAAAAACTCCCAAGGAGCCCCAGAAAGGCTCTTCAAGGCCCCCGAGCTGCGATTCTTGCAGGTTTTCAAGCGCCTGGAAGCTTCCACACTGCGCTGTCTTCGGCCGATGTTGGGCCAGGTCTGGGTATTTCGGACGCCAAGACGGCCCAAGATGCCCTCCAGACGGCCCAGACAGTTCAAGATTTCTCCAAGTCGGGCCCGAGAGGCTTCCGAAAGGTATCCAAGTCCAAGAGGCTTCCTAGTGGGCTTCGGGAGACCAACATCTTTCAAACACAGGAAGATAACAATAGGTTTTCGAGGAACTCCCTTGCGACTATCGGCCTCCGACGCTTGCGGATGGTCCCCTGGTGGCCTCCGAGGCGCCCGAGAGAGCCCCTAAGACGGTCGACGGGGGTCCCTAGAACCCTTGAAGATGGTCCCGAGTCGGCCCAGGACGGTCTCCACACGGCCTACACGCTGCATTCCCAACAGGCTTCCAAGAGGTCCCCAGAAGATCCGAATTTGTCAATAACGAAGGGATTTTTTGCATTATTTTTGTTGTTGTTGTTGTTTGTAAAAAAAAACAACGATTCTTCGCTTGCGATGAGCCTCCGAGCCTCAGGATGGTCCAAACATGTTTACAGAGGAGCCCCATTCACCCCCAGGACGGTCGTTCAGAGGACCCCCAGGGTGTCCCACCTGGCCCCGAACAGGCCAAGATTTTTCAAGAACCTAGAGAGCACGATACATCCGATTCCGCGTCTTGGGTTTGCGTTGGACTTGCAATCCTCGTGTTGCCTTGCCGATGACTGCGGATGTTACTGGAGGCCTCCTTCTGAACATCAGGCCGACGACGATGATAATGTTGGCGGTGGCTCTACATGACGATGTTAACGATAGTTAGGACGCCTATGAAGTTGGCGGCGATGACAGTGGCGGCACTCATACTCATGACGATGTTTACCACCCCGCCAGGAGCGCCGTAGCCGGGGAAACAAAGAAGATCGCCCTCAAACAGCCTGATGGGACGGCTTCGGAGGCCTCCAAGAGAGCCCAGTATTCGCCTAACACGGTCCCTACAGGTACCCCAATGGAAAAGACCGTGAAGGTGCTTTGAACCAACGACGGCCCCAGATATCGCCAAGAAGGCATCGCGAGGCCACAAGGAGTCCCCCAGATGCCCCCCCGACGCCCCAGAATGAGCCCCAAGAGGACCCACTGCGAGCTCCGAAGACTCCGAAGCAGTCTCAAAAACGGCCCTCAAAGGATACTGAGGATGTTCCTAGAGGCCTCTCCAGGGACATGTAGTCGAAGTCGACGATGAGATTCTCGAAGTGATCTTTCAACATTCCATTTTTACTCTTGCGACGGGCCTGCAAGTCTGAGGCTGCCTTGCAAACAGCCGTCGATGTCCCCAGAGGCCTTCTTTCTGGTAGCATCTCGCCGACGATGACGACGCTTATGATCTTTGTATGGGCGCTACTTCTGGTGATTCTGATGATAGGACGACGATGATGCGAAGGACGATGACGATGACGACGCTCACGCGAGGAGGAGGAGGAGGAGGAGGAGGAGGAGGAGGAGGAGGAGGAGGAGGAGGAGGAGGAGGAGGAGGAGGAGGAGGAGTTACGATGACGTGTTTCACGCCCGGGGGGCCTTGAACGGGCCCCAGGCTCAAAAAGCAATCCCGGACGGAAAGCCTCTCCCAGGGAAGGTCTCCGGATTTACAGGCTGGAGTTGTGACAAAACCACGACTTTGGATGCCTGATGCCGCCGCCGCCGTCGCGTGGATCGAGGCTGACGGATCGACACTTCTCAACCACCCCCCCGTCGCCATATCCGGCGTTCTCAGGAATCCCTCCCTCCCTCCCTCCCTCCCTCTCCTCCTCCTCCTCGTCCTTCTCGTCCTCCTCCTCCTCCGTGTGGGGGGGGGCAGCACATTCGACCTGGGGGGCATGAGGCACCTCGAGACAGGCCAGGGGAACGGTCCTGCGCGAACTTTGGTCGCACCAAAGACCGTGCGTATCTTTGTGACAGCCCAAAAGTACTGGCAGGCCCATGTGCGACGATGGCGACGAGGGAAAGTAGAAATGAGAGACATTAGGAGGAGAAGGAAGGTGTGGAAAGGTGGAGAATGGAGAGGAGAGGCGGATGCAAGAGGGAGCGGGAATCGGATGAGGAACCCGAGGAGAGGAGTGATCGTCGTCGTCGTCGTCGCTGGCGGCTTCGTCGAATGCAATGACGATGATGCTGAAGATGATGATGCTGATGCTGATGACGATGATGCTGATGCTGATGCTGATGCTGATGCTGATGCTGATGCTGATGGTGATGCTGCTGATGCTGATGCTGATAATGACGCTGATGATGTTGCTGCGATGATGATGATGGTGTGGATGGTGATGATGATTGCGATTATGATGATGGTGATGATGCTGCTGGTGATGATTATGCTGATGATGCCGATTGTGCGAATGGCGACGACGACTGCGATGACGATGATGATGTTAGTGATTATGATGATGCTGATGACAACGATGATGATGATGCGGATGAAGACGATGATGATACTGATGATGGTGATTATGCTGATGACGATGACGATGCTGATTATGAGGATGATGATGCTGCTGGTGACGCTACTGACGACGATGATGATGATGATGATGTTGTTGATGACGACGATGACGATGATGGTGACGATGATACTGATGATGCTGATGATGAAGATGAAGATGATGATGATGATGATGATGATGATGATGATGATGATGATGATGATGACGATGATGCTGATGCTGATGCTGACGATGCTGATGCCGATGATGATGAGCATTATGATGATGATGATGCCGATGATGATGCGGATGAAATGAGACCAGTGAGAATCCTGTTGATGATGACGATGCTGATGATGTCGATTATGATGCTGATGATGACGCTGATGATGCGACGGACGATGACACTAGGTGAGGGTGATGGTGTTTGTGATGGGAATAACGTTGACGACGGCCAACATGATGATAACGGTGATGATGATGGTGATGATGATGGTGATGATGATGCTGATGATGGTGGTGATGATGATGACGCTTATGGTGATGGTGATGGTGATGGTTATGGGAATAGTGATGGTGATGATGGTGATGATGCTGATGATGATGATGATGTTGATGAGGATGTTGATGCTGCTGCTGCTGATGATGATGATGTTGATGGTGATAATAATGCTGACGATGTTGTTGATGATGATGATGATGCTGATAATGCTGATGTGGATGCGGATGCTGATGATGATTCTGATGCTGATGATGGTACTGATGATGAGGATGCTGCTGCTGCTTCTGATGATGATGATGATGATGATGATGATGATAGTGGTGATGATGGTGATGGTAGTGGTAGTGGTTCCTGTGGTGGTGGTGGTGATGATCATGATGGGGATGGTGGTGGTGGTGGTGATGATGACGATGCGAAGAGGACGAGGATAAGGAGGATGAGGAGGAGGAAGAGGAGGAGGAGGAGATGGAGGAGGAGGCGGAGGAGGAGGAGGAGGATGAGGACCAGTGCAAACGCAAGAGTCATCAACGATTTTGGAATAAACCCTCCCTCCAAGCTCCCTCTTCATAGGCCCCTGCAACGGTTCATTTCCACACAGGGAACTGCCTCGTTGGAAGACGACCGCTTGAAGACCCTGAAGCATGCCAAAACATTGTTCTCGGGATTCCAACGCCATGGATCGACCTCATGGTTGCGTCTTGACGATCTTGAATCGTGCCAGAACGCCATTATTGGGACCTCAGCGCCGCGAATCAACGTAATTGCTGCACCCTCATAATCCGGAATCCCTCCAGAACGCAATTTCTGGTAAGCTGACCATTGGAACCCGTGAAGTCTGGCAAATAGAAACATAATGTGCGAGGCGCCAAGGCGAGACCCACATTTTGAAAAGGAGCCACCCTCAATCCGTGAAGCTCTTTCCAATTGAAAAACGATTGTGCGCGGCGCTGAGGCGAGAGCCACATTTTGCAAACGGCTCGCCCTTTATCCGTGAAGCACATTTTTACAACGAGTATGCGCGGCGCTAAGGCGAGAGCCGCATTTTGAAAACGGGTCGCTTTCAATCCGTGACAGTAAGTTTTTACAGCGAGTGTGTGCGGCGCTAGTGCGAGAACCACTTCCGAAAACGGGTCGCCCTCAATCCGTGAAGCTCTTGCAAATTGTTCAAACGAATGTGCACGGCGCTAAGGCGAGAGCCGCATGTTGAAAATGGGTCGCCCTCAACCCGTGAAGCTCTGACATAAAAAACGAATGTGTGCGGCGTTAAGGCGAGAGCCACAGTTTGGAAACGACCCGCCCTCCATCCGTGAAGCTGTTGCTCATGTTTAAGTTTCAGGGTCATAAATGATGAGGACGTCTCAGGCGAAACGCCCAGATCGTCCTAAAAACTGGCTTCGGGGTGCGACAGGGAGAAGTTATTTATAAGGAAAAGGAAAGGATTATGATGATGATGATGATGATGATGATGATGATGATGATGATGATGATGATGATGATGATGATGATGATGATGATGATGATGATGATGATGATGATGATGATGATGTGATGAGAGGAGGAAGGCGGAGGCGTGAGGAGAGGCGGAGGCGTGAGGAGGGAGGAGGGAGGAGGAGGAGGAGGATGAGGAGGAGGAGGACGGGAGGAGGGAGGAGGGAGGAGGGAGGTGGGAGGAGGGAGGGAGGGTAGGGAGGAAGGGAGGAGGAGGTAGGAGGAGGGAGGACAGCGAGAGCCGCGTCGCCGGCAGGAGGAGCGAGGAGGAGGAGGAGGAGGAGGAGGAGGAGGAGGAGGAGGAGGAGGCGGAAGAGGAGGAGGGGGAGGATATTGGGAGGGGGACGAAACTGAGGAGGACCAGCGGCCCGCAGGACGTCTCCGACGCGCACGCGCTCGCAGAGGAGCCCCTCGACAACTTGACGCTCGCGCGCCCGGCACAGGCGCCCCTCCCTCCTTGCCTTACCGCTCCCGCTGCTCCTCCCCAAGAGCGCAGTCAGGCGAGTGGCTGCAGTCAGTCTGCCACTCAGGTTCAAACAAGCGCGCTCCACTTCTCCCAGAAGTATCTATACTCGCAAATGGCCTGGATCCACTGCGTCGAGGCAAACAGGCTCCACTGCATCGAACAACGCTCGTTTTTGATGACGTTTGCGAGCAGGCACTATGCGAGTAGTGGAACGCGCTCGGTGACAGGTGTCTACGTGTTGCAAGTCTTGATCGAGGAGCTTCAGACACCCCGAAGTTTTTTCATTTGTTCGTCCTCGCCTCCGCTCCCTCCGTCGCTTCCTCCCGTCGGCAAAGCGTGCGAGACCGAGTGATGGCGCTGAGGCCTCGTCTCGGTGTCGCCCTTCCCGCGGGCCGGAGCTTCCAATCTCGACGGCCTCGAACGAGGCTATGCTCATCAGCTCGGCATACACCGCGGGTCCGGATCCATTGCCTCCTCCCTTGTATGACCTCCCATCTTGCCTACACCCTCCACTCCCCCCGTTCCAACCCCCTTCCCCTCCCTGCCCCTCCCTCTCCCTCTACTCCCGTCCTGCTCCCCCCTCTACCCTCCCACGCCATCCCCTGGCTCTGCCTCCCCTCCCCCTCCCGCTTTCCGCCCATCCACCGCTCCCCTCCCCATCCGCCCATCGAGAAACACTCCCAACTCCCAGCGCTCCATGCCGCTCCGCTCCCTCCATCTCTCCCTCCTCCTCCTCCTCCTCCTCCTCCTCCTCCTCCTCCTCCTCCTCCTCCTCCTCCTCCTCCTCCTCCTCCTCCTCCTCCTCCCCCCTCCCTCTGCATCCCTGCCCGCTGCTGGTCGTGCCGCCTGGGCTCGAGCGCCTCCCCCGAGGCTCCCGCCTCCGCGGGCTGCCGTGCACGGCGGCCGCCGAGGCGGGCCTTCGCGAACGGGCTCGCGCACTGGCCGAGGGAGCTCGAGGCGACCCCCCTGTGTCGGGGCTGGACAGAACCCCCAACAGTGACACGTCGATTAGTGAATTGTCCGTTTTCGGTTCTCGAGAGGGCGCCGTGGCCGTTATTTTCCAGGCTTGCGCCCGCCAGGTTTGGGCCTCAGGCCGTTTTCACTAAACCACGTTTTACTAAAGGGGGGTCTGTCCATCCCCGATGAGAGAGCATCAGGAATGGACGAGTCGTTTGTTTTGTGGCAAGTGAGCTGTGGTAGCGACGTGCGCCAAGCATGGGCAACGCGGGACTTGCCACGGTTATCGCATTCGAGCTGCTTGCGCGCTGGGACGCGAGCAGGTACGCGACGGTCGCGCTGCTCACTCCACGCCGCCTGACCGCCCGCACGAACAAATCAAGAAGCAGTGGAAGGTGGTGTAGTCCAAGGAGGTATGACTGCTTCGTCGGCATATCCTAGCTTATACATCGACGACCGCACGGCCATCCCGCGAATACATGCGAGCATGGGCGCGACTTGTCGG
>CAUYUJ010003291.1:0-5000 GCA_963575745.1 Prorocentrum cordatum
GGGCGGAAAGCCTCCTCGCCGACGCGGCCGCGCGGCCACGGACACAATCGGCTCCGCGGCCCCCCGCAACTGCCTCCGCCGCCCCCCGCCCACGGGAGATCGCCTGCCGGCCGTCGACGGCGCCGCTGATCCTCGGGCCTCCATGCCTCCTCCTCCCTCCTACCTCCTCACTCATCCTCTTCCGCCTCCTCTTCCCTCCCCTCCTCCTCCTCCCTCCTTCCCTCCTTCCTCCCCTCCCTCCTCCCTCCTCCTCTCCCTTCCCTCCCCCCCTCTCCTTGCTAATTATCCTCCGTCCTCCTCCTCTCCTCCTCATCACTCCTTCCTCCTCCTTTCTCCTCCTTGCCCCGTCGCTCCTCCCCCCTTTTCCGCCTCCTCCTCCTCCTCCTCCCTCCTCCTCTCTCCTCCTCCTCCCTCCTACTCCTCCTCCCCTTCCTCATGATCCTCCTCCTCCTCGTCCTCGTCCTCCTCCTCCTCATCTTCAGATTCCTCTTCCTCATGTGTTTCTTCGTCGTAGGGTTATTAATGTCATTACTGCTATTTGTTATGCGCAATATTCGTAGTATGGTTATTCCGCAACTTCTTAATTGTAATATCGTTATTATGAGTAGCAGTGATAATATTATGTGCACGATGCATCTTCTTAGTGTTCGTACTATGCGCCATCGTCTTATTTGTACTCCTCCTCCTCCTCCTCCTCCTCCTCCTTCACCTCCTCCTGCTCCTCCTCTTCCTCCTCATCCTTCTCCTCCTTCTGCTGCAAATGCTCCTCCTCCTCCTCCTCCTCCTCCTCCTCCTCCTCATCTCCCTCCTCAGCCCCCTCTTCCTCGTATTCCGTCTCTGCCCTTGTTGTTCTTAGTATCCTTGGTATGAGTCGAACTCTTCTTAGTAATACGAGTAGTGTTATCCGACCATGAATAATATCGTTGTGAGTATTGACAGTATTGTTATTCCTGCTCCTCACCAGCCTACTCCTCCTCCTCCTCCTCCTCCACCCTCCCCCTCCTCCCTACGCTGTTGCTTGATCTCCTCATCCTCCTCCAGGCCCAGGGTATCCTTGTTATCCCAATAGTGCTGCTGGATGGAGGCGAACCTGTCTCGAATGAGATCAGCATTGATGCCAGTTCCTTCGATCGGTCCGACGAGCCGGAAACGTTTCCAACGGGCTGCCTCGGATGCAAGCTTGTCGGCATGATCTATTATATGGGAGGCCCAGAAAGGTTCCCGTGCGGCTTCGAGCTCCGCGGGGTGACTCTTGACTTTGTAGAAAAACACATCGTCCCGCCTCTGGGCTGCTGGACTCCCGAATTTCCGCCACGTGTAGGGGTTCTTGGGGTGCCTGTACTGGGGCCCTCTGGAGAAACCTAATGTGACGCAGGCGCGATCTGCGATGACGAGGGGCTGGCCCTGGGTGGACTGGAGGCAAGTGATGACTGCCAGGGGGCAGTCTGGGGGCCGATGATGCCCCCCTGAATGGTGCCTCTCCAGGTGAGGTCTCTGTCCACAGGGAGACACTCCAACCACAGACTCTGAGTCGGGGGTCCTTCGTGAGTCCCGCCGCTGCCATCCGTAGCCGCCACCTGCCAATCGTCAAACTGATAGACTGGATGCTGCTCAAAAACTCTTTTTCGGACAGTGTCCTGGTTTAGGCCGATGATGTGATCATGAACCTGGCGGAGGAGGGTGGCTGGGATGATGCCGCGGAGCCACAAGCACTGGTTCACCTGGGACTCCTGCACAGCTCGGCCCACTGAGGCCTGTGTACGCTGGATGCCTGGAAGGTTCAAATTGGCCAATTCAGGACACGTCCAGAACTTTTGCAAATCATCTGCATGATCTTGGCCGCACAGAGGACACTGGGAATCTTCTTGCCGGCCACTCTCCAATCTGCGGTAGGTGCTCCAGCACCTCGAACAAGAAACTGCGGCGAGAGCGATTGGATGAGAGACGGCTCGTTGGAATTCCTCCTGGATCTGCCTCCGCGGTATGACGGGGCCTCCCCGGAGGGTCAGACGGCACTGGGGGGACGGGCGGAACGGGAAGAGCACGACACCTGAGAAGTAGGAGTGATGGAGTGGAAAATGCATGCCGTCGGAGGTGCACGCAGAAGCGCATGCCGTTGGAAGCGCACGCAGGAGGAGAGGCAGAAGGAGGGGAGGGACGAGGAAGGAGGAGGAAGGAGAACACTACGTCGTTAACGGCTTCACGATCTCTGCCGCCCCTCTCCTCGCACTGGAGCGGCCAAGATTTGCGCCGAACTTCCGTGGAGAACCCGTGGCTCATTTCCCAAACAGTGTTTGCACGAATGAGGGTTCCTACTTGTGGTCTAGGGAACTGGGCGTGGGTCGCGGACTGGAGGCTATGTTGTCGCCGTCGACGCCACGTCGATGCCTCGTCGCCGCCCGTCGTCTAGGCCCGGGTGGCGGTCTGGCGGCTATGTTGTCGCCGTCGCCGCCCCGTCGCCGCCCCGCCGCCGCCCCGTCGCCACCCCGTCACCGCCTCGTCGCCGCCCGTCGTCTGGGCCTGGGTGACGGTCCGGCGGTTATGTTGTCGTCGTCGCTGCCCCGTCGCCGCCTCGTCGCCGCCCGTCGTAGATTATCTTTTGTTTTTCTTTTTATATAAACAAGAAGAAGAAACAAAGAAAAGGAGGAGGAGAAGAAGAAAAACAACTACTACGACACCCCTCCACACGTATCCGTCTTCCGGGGATGTGCAATTTACATGCGAGTCTGTCCCATCGTTCATTTTCCAATATGGTTTCAGACCATCCCAGCCAGGCCAGTATCGACGCCTCCCGCATCAATGACAAATAATCTCATGCGCGCGCACGCTTATCCGAATTCACCCATGCTCAAACAGCCCTTGCACAATAATGAAACGAGGTGCACGCGCGTGTCGTCGCGAGCGCAGGCATAATCCCTGCAAGAACCCGAGGTGCCCTGCGCAATTCAAGACCGAGGTTCCCGAAACATATCAAACGGCAGTGCTGTTGCATCATGTTTTGTTCAAAGAGAATCTGTTCGCGGACCCTTCAAAATCCTTGGACAAACCATGTGTTCTTCAAACATTTTCATCACATGCGGCCAATCGGGCCTCTCGCGGGCGCATGACGAAAATCGTTCGAAGGCCCGTGCGCGCGTGCTGGGGGGGGCACGCTCCCTGTCAAATCGTAAGAATGCGGGCCACTCGCTCGCGTCGGCCGCGCGAACAAAAGTCGAGATCATTCCAAAATCTTCATCACCGACACGTGGACACCATCATCGCCACCAACGTGATCAGCAGCGGCACCGTCATTGGCCTTGCGGTCGTTGTTGCCACCATCGTCACCAACATTCCTACTATCATCATCGTGCCTGCCGCTGTCGACGTCGCAATGTTACCGCACCCGCCCGGTTCACCGACTCGCACTGGAGTGCCCGCGCTTCAACGTGGCCTGCGAGACTCGCTGGGAAGTCCCCGGCGGTCAGCGCCACCGCGGCCGCGTCGGTTGCGCCGATCTAGCTGGCCGCTGTGCACGCGAGCTTGCGCGCGCTAGCGCGGCCGCAACGATGCGCCAGCCAGCGCCGAACAGTTATCGCAATCGCCGCCGCATGGGCTGTGCAAGCCAATCTGCAGGAGGGGGGTGGGATGATTGCGCGAGCAATGCAGTTGACAACTACAAGTTCGGCAGGGTGAGTTGCACCACATGTATTCTCTATTCTCAACAGAAAACAGGGTCGATCCCCCCCCAGGGATTTTTTTTAACGGACCGATGACAATGCCGTTGACAATCGATGAATGTCCGTCGCAGTTCGGTGAAGTCCGCTTCCCCTCGCGGGGGCTATCCCATCGTCGAGGCAACAACCAAAGCAACAATGCACTAAAGTGGCAGTGACCGGCCAGGTAGACGTCACCAGGAGGAGGAGGAGGAGGAGGAGGAGGAGGAGGAGGAGGAGATGAAACATTCAAGCGTTGTGAGCGCAGTTCCCCGTGATCCGAACGAACATTTGTACAACCGGGCACCACACAACACCTATCAATGAGACCCCGCACAGTACAGTATATGGCAAAAGGTCGGAGCACCCCCCAGATTCCCGACATGCCACAGCGGAGGGACAGAGGCAAGGAAATGCACAAGGAAATTAATGATCTTCTGAAATCAAATGGGCGCAGCCTGTCCGAAGCCGAGAGCGGACCAGCGGAGGCTCTCAGGCGCCTCGGCGGCTGGGCGGACCAGAGGAGGCCCAGCCGAAGGGCTGCAGCAGGAGCCCATGGCCCCCCATGCACGAATTCGGCCCGACCCAGGGGCGGGCCGGCACTCCGCCTCCTCTGCCTGTCTCCTCCTCCTCCCTCCCCCCATGCACGTCGAGAAGATGGGCAGGGCGGCCCGGATGTCTTGTCTCCAGTGCTCTCTGAGCCGTTTTGTCCAGGCCGGCTGGAGGGCGTGCGTTTTTGCGCGACGCTCGGCGAGGGCGATCCTCCTCCTCCTCCTCCTCCTCCTCCTCCTGCTCCTCCTCCTCCTCCTCCTCCTCCTCCTCCTCCTCCTCCTCCTCCTCCCCGATTTGCCCGAGCCCGGGGCTATTGCACGTTTTCGGTGGTGCGCGCATTTCGGAGACAATAAATCGCAGCATCCGTTTCGGGAGCGGCAGGCGAGCCATTCTCACGCTTCTCCACAAAGCGTTTTTTGGCACCCACGCTGCATGCTCACGGCTCCCGGGCCGCCTGGCGCTGCAGTAAGAGCACTCTTGCCCAAGGACGTTCGGCACGAGCGTGCAGCTGTTCCCTTCTTTTCCTCCTCCGTCCTTCCTCCTCCGAAGCGTGGTGCCGTCTGTTTGACCAGGGCTGCGGGCCTGAGCAGGTTTCTGCAGGGCTGTGGAGGCCCTGAGCGCTCGACATGAGCGCACTCTCGCCCTTCCCCCCTCCGTCCTCCGTCCTCTGCCTCCCTCCGCCTCCTCTTCCCCTCCTCCGCCCGCCGCCCAAGTCTATTGGCGGGTCATCCCCACCCAGGGATTATCGACCCCCCT
>CAUYUJ010003291.1:15000-30000 GCA_963575745.1 Prorocentrum cordatum
AGCCCCCGCGGGAGCGCACCAACAACCAGATCATGTACCTCGAACGTGCTCGTGCACGCTTGCAGACAGCAGCGGAGACCGAGTCAGAGGCCAAGGCGCAGCTCGCCAAGGCCACTTCAGCACGCATCGCGTTGGAAAAGGACGTAGAGCAGGCGGAGGTGCTGCTGGAGACGTTCAAGCCACAGCAAGCCGAAGCCGAACAAGCCGAGGCACAAGCGGCCGCCCAGAAGAGGACGGTCACATTTGGAGGAGATGGGGATGCAGAAATGACACAGTCGCCCTTTTCACCAGCACAAGCCCGCCATCGAGCGCAGCACAGCCACCAGGGCAATTCAGCCCAGGTGCCACGGCGACGTCACCGTTTGCGCCATCGCCATATTCGCAAATGATGAATATGCCAGCTCATGGCCCCTCAGTCATTCATCAACTTCAACGCGGACATGCTACGCTAACAGGACAATTGGCCACGTTGACTACACAGTTTGCAGCGTTGCAATCATCTCTCAGCGCAGTCGCCGCAGGCTTATCGCCAGCTATCCTGGCGCTGGTTCTCTTATCGTCAGCTATCCTGGCGCTTCGCGCAACGCCCGCTAGATTCTGGAGCTCGGAAATGGTATCAGTACGTGGGGGAAGCTATTAAAGGCGCTGCTCAGGGGCTATCTGGGATTAAGAAGCTCATGATCGAGTTGGAGGCCTACCCGGAGGCTCACAAGGTTTCTAGACAAAGGCCTGACCGACCCCAGAGTTTCGAGCTCACAGGGCTTAACGACACCATCGCTCAAGGTAACCTCACGATCATCATCAATGCGCTTGCAGCTGGTGCTAAGGTCGTCCAGGCCATGCGGCACACCAGCCTCTTTTTGTCGACCAAAGTGGTCAACCTGCAGCCCAGAGACGATTCGCGCATGCATGCACAAGATTGCCAAAGATGTATCCAGTGAATGGTCGAGGCGGGATCACCTCCAGGCTTTTCGCAGGCTCAGATCCGTCGGGGCAGGCCCCAAGAAGAAAGTTCGGCATCGAGTTTGACCCATCCTCAACGGTTTCGACGCAAATCCGCTCGACTCGGAGTGTGCCGTAGCAGACATGTGGACACAACACTTCGCCCTTATCGAAGCGGGTCCAGTCATCCCGTTCTCGGACCTGGCCTGGTACAGCTCAGGGATCCAGGAGTTGCCCCAGGAGCTCCTCGATCGCATCGCGTTCGCCCCTGAGGGTCTCTACACCATGGCCCAGGTGTTGCAAGCTGAGCGTTCAGCTAAGCCGTCGGCAGCAGGACCAGACGGTATCACAGGCAACATGGTCCGTAAGCTCGCTGGCGAGCTTGCTCCGCTGCTACTGCCATGGTTCCTTAAGGCCCAGGTCCGCATCTCGGAGCCTATCCAGTGGAAGGGAGGTTGTTACTGGCCCCTGCACAAAAAAAGCAATCCTGCTTCGCGTCTCAATTACCGATCCATACTTGGGTCATCTCAGCTGGGGGAACGTTTTCGAAGTCTGTTGCGAAGAGATGCGGCGCCTCTGTTGCTGCCGCTAGCTGGCCCCCGTCAGCGCGGAGGAGTTGCTCATGGAGGCACGGACTTTGCAGCGCTGGAAGTGCGCACCACGCAGCAGATCGGCCTTCAGACGGGGCAGTCCGCGTTGTTTATCCCTACAGATGCTGCGCAGGCTTTTGACAGATCGGTCAGGGAGCTTGTCTTCGAGACGGGTGCATCTGACGAGGCGCTGGCCCACGTCCTCAAATCAGCAGGGCTTCCACCGGAGGCCATGGACGAACTCGAGGCGTACATCAAGGCCCATGGACCCATCATGGGGGCTCCGAAGTTCCCCAAGAGGCTCCACGCGCAGGTGGCGGACTGCTACCAGTCCAACTGGTTCGTGGTCCCAGGGAGCTCGGAGCTCTACCATGGCTTTTCCTCAAGAGGGAACGGGGCCTGGCCAGCAACTGGGGGACCTGGTGTACAATTCCGTCATGGCCCTAGTGGCCAAAGAAGCCCAGGACGCGCTGGTTGATCTTGGGATTGAGTTACGCACCCCTGTCTCGGAGGCCCGATCTATTAGCGCGCACCTGGACCGGGACACGCAACACGTACATACAGACCACTCTATGGACATGGCTTTTTTCGACGATGCGATGTTCATGCTGCTAGGAAGCCCGTCCGACCTTCTACGGCTTGCGCCATTCGCCGCCAGCATCATCTTCGACGCGTTCGGGTCCAGGGGTATTCAGCTGCATACCGCCAAGGGAAAATCCGCTGCCCTTTTCCAACTACGCGGCAAAGGATCCGACATCGCGAAACGACGACTCTGGTTGCAGTGGGGTGGCACCATTCGGTTCGTCACTGGGCTATACGGCCAACTTGACCTACACGCAGTCAGACAATCATACCCACCTCGGAACTGTGCTCGACGAAGGTTGTTATTTAGGACCCGAGCTAGCGCACCGCCGTCAAGCTACAGTTGCAGAGTGGAAGAAGCTTCGCAGCGTCGTTAGAGACCCGCACCTCGAGAATCGCATCGGCATGATCTGGATCGATTCCCTTATGTGTTCGAGCCGTTTGTACCAAGCATGCACTTGGCCGACCCTAACACAGGCGCAGTCAGCCCAGCTGGCCGACGATATTGTTCGCATGTACAGAGCTGTCGTCCACTGCCCGGGGATTGACAGGACAGCGCTATCGTCGGCGCAGATCCTTGCCAAAGTTGCCAAGCCAGACTTGGGCTCCATGCTGCGGGCGCACAGGCTGGGACTTTTTGGACGGCTCTTGCATCATGGGCCAGCACACCTTTTGGCTCTGGTGGGATGTTGCGCCACCCTGGGCACAAACTCGTGGTTACACCAGGTCATACGAGATCTCGAGTGGGTCCCGTCAGCACCACTATCGTTTGAAGGAGCTCCCCACGGCCTCTGAGGACCTCGCAGCTTGGGAATCGCTCATCTTAGGTTCTGAGACACGCTGGAAGGTCACCCTCAAGGTTGCCCTGCAGGCCCACATTTCACATCATACTAGAATAATTCTTGCCGCTGTCGAGGAGGCCGAAGCCTTTCAGGTTTTATACGATGCAGGTGTACCGAAGGCCTTTTACAGATCCTAGCCATCCCATGAGGGTCCAAGACCAAGCCACCATGCCATCCTACACGTGTCTATGGTGCCCAGAGAAGTTCGACACCATCAAGGGTTGCAAGCAGCACACGGCCCGCGAGCATTGGACGTTCATACATAGAGTTCGCACACATCTTGGACACACCAAGCAATGTCGGCACTGTCAGACTACGTTCGCAGCACGCAAGCCATGAATCGAACATTTTGCTTTCTCGTCTCCGAAGTGCGCGCTTGCCATGCTCAGCACGCCCTACGATTGTTCTTACGATCAGATCGAGAAGCTTAACGAGGAAGCAGCCAACACAGCCGCACAAAAAAGAGCAGCTGGTCTGGGTCGATGGCGCCCAGAGGTCCCAGCTATCCAGGCGCGAGGACGTGCCCGAGCCCGTGCTGTCCAGGACCCCTTCGCCCGAGATGTGATCGCACTACTGACCGACTCTGAGGCCCGCGAAGTTTTGCTGCGTTCTGACTGGTTTTTTTTTTTTCTGAGGAGGCGGCCACTCAATATTTAGCTTTGTCTGGGGTTGCGGCCCCTGCGGTCCAAAGCGAAGGTCTTGAAGACCGCTACTGGCCCTTTCGGCCCCAGGACTACGCCCAAACCGCTGCCGACCCACCCCCCGTCAGAATTTACAGAACCCAGTTTTTCGTGCTGAACCTGTTCTGTGGGAAACGCAGAAACGGTGATGTGCAGTGGCATCTCTCCTCGTCGCACCCCCTCCCGGAGTGCGAAATCTTCTGCCTCTCGATCGATATTGCGATCGATAATGAGCGAGGGGATTTAACTCAGCACGACTCTATCAAGTTTTGGATTGGTCACATTCGTGACCGACGGGTGCTCAACACAGGGGGGGGGGGCCCTGTGAGACTTGGAGTGCTGCGCGTTGGCAAGAAGGGCCCCCCCCCCTCTCCGAACCCTCGACGATTTCTGGGGAGTCCCAGGCTGCACGCCCAGGCAACAAGACCAGCTCCGCATCGGAGGCCATCTCCTCCAGGCTTTAGTGCTTATGTTGTGCGAACACATGCGTGCTGGGACGGGTGGGTGGATGGAACATCCTATCCCCGCCACCTGGGTGCCTAATGCCCCCTCCTCCTGGCGATGGCCCCCGCTCATTGCCCTCGTTTCATCCCCCGTTTCCAACATGACTGATTTTGATCAGTGCGAGCATCACCACTACTGACATGTCGCAGATAGGAAGAGCCCCAACCCGAATCATTGGAATTCGAATGCCCACGCTCCCAGAGGCTCTGACGAACACGCCAGGAGCTGGACGTTGCTCCCACGGCAAAGGGGCCCATGTCACCCTGCTAGGTAGGAAAAGGGATGGTTCGTGGAGAACCCAGGCCAAGAAGACGTATCCAAGCCACCTATGCCAGGCGATTGCGAAGTCCATTTTGGACAGCGCCCAGCAGATTGTGGCTCCAGTCAACGAGGCAGATTTTGTCTTTGAATTCGACGAGTCAGGCATTACAGACAGTCTCATGCGTTTCTTCGTGCCATGGACCCCTGACTGTGACCAAGATTTTGCCCTGGCCCCCGACTTCGCTGGAGGCCACAAGAGTTCTCGTCGCAGGGTCGATCCAGAGTCGCACAGGTTTTTTCCTGAGTCCGAGGGGGAAGGAATTTGCCTGACCCCCCCTCCCGAGGACCCTGAACCCATGGACCAGGAAGGGCTCTTCGGTTCCCCTCAGAGCCAGTCTGTTTCGACTGCTCAGTGGGCCTTGGAGGTCTCTCCTCTTGTCCCTTCCCCGCCTCCCCCTCCCCTCCCTCCCCCCCTCACCGAAGAGCAGCGATCAATGATCGCCCACAACCGTGCGCAGGCCAGGGAGAGACGCTTGGTCCGTACCCAGGCCGCCGCCAGGGCAGCCCACGAGGCCAGAGCCCCGGGGATTACACAAGGAGGCCAGCTCCTCATCCCCGACATGTTCAAGAAGGACTAGGGTGGGGGAGCGCCTTCTCGCTGACAGTATCAGAACAGTTGGAGCACACTCATGGTCATGCCCCTCGTCGCACACACACCTCGACCCTCCCCCCTCCCTCCTCGTCACTCCCTCACCCCTCCCTCCCAATCCCTCCTCATCCCTCCTCCTTCCTCCTTCTCCTCCCCGTACTCCCGTCCTGCTCCCTCATCCCTCCTCTGCCCGCCTCCTGCGCCCCCTCCTCTCCCCTCCTCTCCCCTCCTCTCCCCCCCTCCCTGCTCTCGTCCATCTCTCTCCTCCCTCCTGGCCTGGCGATGCCCTGGGGGTGCCCCGCTGGACCCCCGAGGACCTGGGCCGGCTCGCGAGGCAGCGGCAGCGGTCACCCTCGCGCTCCTCGCGCCGCCCGTCCTGGCGAGAGGCACGGGGCCCTCCGTCCGGGGCGGCGGGGCGCGAGGCGCGCTCGTCCTGGCGCCCCTGCAGGAGACCCGAGACCACTGTGCGTTCGAGGCCTCTCCCAGGACCTCCCACGACCTGATGTGTTCACTCCCGGCGCGTGTCGCCGACTTCAGACTCTGGGGCCCGTCATCGGGCCTCGGGGCCAGGAAAAGTGGACCCGGGACGAAACGCTGCCCCTGGGGGAGGGGGTCGGGAGCGGAGGAAAACACATCGGGGGATGTCAGGATAGGTCGCCGCGACGCGCCCCGCGATGCGCCAGACGCGGCACCTACGCGCCCGCGTGCCCTTGCGCCCCCCCTGGCCCAGACCGCGAGGCGCGAAGCGCGGCTATCCTCGCGCTCCTGGGGGTGGCCTCGCAATGCCGGTGACAAGAGCAAAAGCGAGGATGCAGCGCACCAGAAAAGCGCGAAATCGTTCTGCTTCGAGCGATCCCCACCCGAGATCGAGAGGCGGGATACCCAGGGAGCACGGGGCCCGTTGGGGCCTGGCGGCCGCGGTTTGCAGCCGCTCTTCGTCGAAGACGCGGGGTGTGCGAGGCGGGTCGGGAGCTCCCCCTCTAAAATCTAGCAGCCCTGACCTGTCGGGTGGGGAATGATGCTAAGTTTAAGTCGGGCATGTCCCCCTACAGGCAGATTTATGACGAAATAATCCCAAAACGATACTCCAAAAGTATTAGAAAATGGTCCAAACAAATCCTTCCCAGACTATGTTTTGACTATTTTGGAACATTCCCCCTGTAGAAGGACAGGCCCGACTGAATGCTCTGGACACCACGGACAAGGATACCAAGTGTGCCAGGGGAGCTGGGAGCCGAAGGACACCAAGGCCCCATGTTCCTTGCACTCCAGTGGACGCCTCAATCTGCGCTCTCTGCCTGGACCTCGAAATCAAGTAACTTCCGTCGGGCACTGACTTGGAGAAAGCAGCAGGAAGTCCGGCCAGATGCCACACTTTTACGCCTCAGGGTGCATTCAACATGTACGTGTCGGCCTCATTAAGGTGACGATGTATGCAGGATTCGTTTTCCAGCCGCACGAAGCACTGATTGTAGATTGTCAGTCATCCAGTCATCCGAACAAAAGACTGGAGCAAAAGGCTTCTCATCATTCTCGCGCTCCACCTCAGTCCAGTGAGCCATCCTCAACTTCCTTGTCTTCTCCAGCTCTGCCTTCTCCGTCTATGCCTCCTCTTCCTCTGCCTTCTCCGCATCCGACTTGATGACCCACGGAGAATAAGACACCACCACCTCGTTGCACGTCTGCGCGCGGTACGTTCGATTTGAACCGTCTTTGCAACTTTGATCCATCAAGAAATTCGGATTCGACGGACCGTTGCAATTGTATTTCAAGTCCAGCTGAAGAACGCGGTTCTGGTAGGTCGAAGTAATGATCTGATGATCGTCCCGGCTAGACGAATTGCCGACCATGACCTCTGCCATCGCCGTCACCATCGACCGATACTTGTTCAGATCTGGTGCGAAAAACATGACGCCAGACTTGAAGCCAGTTCCGCAGCCATGTCTGACCATACCAATCACACTCGGGCTCTTGCATTTAGTGGAATTCAACAGGAGGCCCAAAGCGTCGCTCGTGACATACCTGTCCGCATCAAGATACAGAACACGACCGACTGGAAGCCTGAAAGCGTTAAGCTTTTCAATGGAATCCTGGTGGCGCATCAGAAAATCGTCGTCAATACAAGAACTGCCACATCCTTCGAAAGAGTATGCAGGAGGCCTCCAGTCTGCAACCATGACAACGTGCCAACCAGCCTCCCTCAGCGCCGCCCTGTTCTCGTCCGACATCCCCTTGACTGCCAAAGCAATCCTGGGATAGTCGGGCACGTGACGCATCAGCGATACGCCCAGCATCCTAGCCGTATCAATGAGTTGCTGGTTGCTTTTTCCAGCGTGAGTGACAATTGCTGTTGTGTTCTGGTCCAGCGTCAAGTCGGATGACACGGACAACCACTCGGACCTGCTTCCCTCAAGCCACCAAGACAGATACTTTGCTTCTTCTGGGGCTCGAAGGATGGCTTTCCGTTCTTCACTCCAACCTATCATCGACGACTCCAGGCTCAGAGACGACTCCCGACTCGGATGCGAATCAGACTCCAGACTCGGAGATACTCCCAAGTCCTTGACGGTACGCTTCACCGCGTGGCACCATGAAACTACGCAGCTGCTTAGCACAGCCGCTGCCACAGGCAGCATGCCCAGCGGGTCCTCACGCGAGGAGAACGCGACGTGCGCGCTCGACAAAGATGAACACGTGCGCAGTACCAACGTGTATGGAGCCAGAACGGCTAGTGAGGGGCAGGGAGGGGGCCCAAGAGCGGCCGAGGCGAGGGCCCCCGCTCCCCGAGGGAGGGGGGGGCGGCTGCGAGGCCGGGGCGCGAGGCCCGAGTGGAGCGTCGCTGCGAGCGTGACTTCGAAGCCTCGCACTCCTCACTCCCGGCTGGTGCAAAGACGCAGATGGCACCCGGGGGTGCCGCATCGTTCTGCGGGGAGCGCCACCACGCCGCTCTCCCCTTCAGGAGCGTAGCACTCATGGCCCATCACCGGCTCGTGAGCGGAGGCCCCCAGTAGCGAGGGGAAGCCAACAACGCCTCGCGCACAGCACCATCTCGCGCGGGCCCGTCTGGAGCCTCGCGCCCCCTGCGGCTGCAAGGACAGCGAGCTCGCGGCTGCCCCTCCCGTGCTGCCGCGCAGCCCACGTGCGCTCGTGCGCGGCCAGGAGGTGGACCATGAATTTGACAACGACGATTGAGCAGCGACCGACCGTCCCAGCATTTCTACAGACCTACCACGACATGTTCTTAAAACCCGAAAATGTACGAATAACAAAAACAATGTTCTTAGGACATTAACCCGATGTGCTAAAACAAGACAGCCGCAGCCAGAAATGTTCTAAGAAGATTCCGTGCAGACCACACAAGGTTCTTAGAACATTTGTTGGTAGGCCTTTAGGCGAGCTAGGACGCTTCGCCACTGCTTGAGACGAACCCCACGGATGACCGCGCTGCTTGGCACGTGGTGCGCAACACTCATAGAGCCTCCTGCTTCGGGCCACTGCTCGGCTGCGTGCCACGCGTGCCAGGGCAGGGCCGAGCCCCGAGAGGCGCGCCCACGGTTTCCGCGGAGGAGGCGGGGGTAGCGGCACGAGTGCCCAGCCCCGCGGGGCGGACCGCCCAAGCGTCAAGGGGGGAGGAGCGGGGTAGGAAGAGCCAGCTTACCTTGACGATGACGATGACGATGACGATGTCATCGTCATCGTCATCGTCGTCATCGTCATCGTCATCGTCATCGTCGTCACCATCATCATCATCATCAGCATCATTATCCTCGTCATCATCATCAGCATCATCATCCTCGTCCTCCTCATCCTCCTCATCCTCATCGCCATCATCATCATCATCATCATCATCATCATCATCATCATCATCAGCAGCATCATCAGCAGCATCATCATCATCACCATCATCATCATCCTCATCGCCATCATCATCATCCTCATCGCCATCATCATCATCTTTAGCATCATCATCGTCACCATCCTCGTCATCATCATCATCGTCATCATCAGCTCGCTGGAACCCCTGAGACAGCACAGCGCAGTAGATACACACGACCTCGAGTCTTACTGCAAGGAGTCTACGGTCACCACACTGCCATCAGGCAGGCGAGCCTCGGCCAGGAGCGGGTGCCCCGACCTGGATCGGAGGAACGGCCCTGGAACCATAGCCCCTCCTGATCCCAGCGTGGTCCTTACCTGGGCGTCTTGGCCGTAGGGGGCACACCTGTGTCGACCGGTCAGACTCCTGCCTCCTGCCGGGGCCCAAGGCGTCTGCAGGCTTCCAGGGCCATCGAGTGAACGAGAGGTCTCCACGAGGCACTTGCTGGCAGGCCGATGTCTGGTGTGCCGCGCCTGCCGCGCCCAGACGTCCAATGTGATGATTTGTGTCTATCCGCAGCCCTCTTGAGTATCGTTTAACTGATCCCCATCCCCAACGGCGTGGCCTGGACCCCACTGGCCGATTTACCCCCTAGATAGGGATGTAGGTCGTTCCCTTCGGGTTTCGAGGGGTGTATCCCCAACTGGGGGGGGTTATTTGGTGGGGGTCTCGAAGGGGATGGGGATGGGGATGGGGATTGGTCAAACGATACCGACCCCAAAAGTCTCGACCCTTTCCCATGAGTGGTGCTTCGTCCCGGGCGCATCTCTGGCTGTCCCGGGGCCCGACAGGGAAACTCCAGAGGCCGAAGCCGAGGAGGGAGCTGAACAACGACCACGACGTCGGAGGTCTAGGACTGCACGTGTGGTAGGTGGATCTCTCAAGCTCTCCGCCGCCTCTGGCGGTGTGCGTTGCGAGCAGGAAAACAGCAAAGCCACAGGAAAGCGCGGCATTGACAGGAAAGGCGAGGAGTTGAACAAAGACCACGGCGTCGGAGGTCTAGGACTGCATGGCAGAATCAAGCGGCACCGAATCGGGGAACTTGATCAAACCAAAACGAGCACCTGATGAGCTGCATCAGCTCGGAACCGGTATCGGATCGGCTGCGCCCGGATACACAACTACGCTAGGGCAACAAGATACTGATGCAGCTACTCCACGGCCCTCTTCTGGGATGCGTTCTGAAAAGGTTTCGAAGCAAATCCTGCCGTGGCGAAGAGAGAGGGGCAGCGGCATCGAGTTCTTCCTCCTCTCACACGCCGAGCCAGCACTGGGCCGCAGCGGATCGCCAGGAGGCCGAAATCGAATCGGACTGGGCCAGGCGAGCTCGACATCGAATCGGCTCGGCTGAATCTACAAGGCGGGAAAATATCCATATTCACAGCCTGGGATACCGCAGCCCTGGAACCCCAGCGGGGGGTAGACATGGGTATATATATATATATGTTGGCCCGACGGGGCCCGAACGTGTCCATATCCACCGCCTGCCAAAGTGCCCGAAGATCGATTCCCCAAGCGGTGGCTATGGACAAATCTCGGCCTCGGAGAACCTGGCTAGATCCGAACTCGAGTCGAACAGATCCGTTAGAGGTGGCCCTCAAGTCTCCCAAATGAACATCTAAGCACCGGGCCGCAGCGGAATCACCAGGAGGTCGAGACCGAGTCGGACCGGGCGGGGCGAGCTCGACATCGAATCGGATCGGCCAAAGCGTCGATTTGGTCAATCGGAATCCACTTCGAGCCGAAGTGGGCTTGTCCCGAGGCAGAGATAAAGAGAGGGAGAGAGAGAGAGAGAGGGAAAAAAAGAGAGAGAGAGAGAGAGACAGGTCGGCTACACGCAAGAGAGACCCTGAGTTAAGAGTGACATTTGGCGCGCGGCTTTCTGGGGGGCCGCGGGAGGCGGAATACAAGCGCACGAGACGCTGTCATCGTACCACGTTCGGCGATCGGGGGGCCCCACTGGGCCCGCACCAAAGGCCACTCCGGCGAAAGGTCACTCCTACGCGTCGTCGAACAGGGGGCGCCGCCAGGGGGGGGAGGGAAACATCGAGCCCCAAGCGCCGAGTCGTCGCCAATAGGGGCCTGGACGCCCTCGCCCGCCCAGAACCGCGCGGATATCGCCGGGCGATACTGCCTACGGCAGGCTCGTGTCTTGCCGGCTTCGGGGCTGGTTTCTGACACCACGGGGATCGTTCAACCCTGAAGGATCGGCCGTTTCCGAAACATCCGACCGATCCCAGCGGCGCTCAACGTTGAATGCCGCCGGCGGGATCGCCGCCGGTCGACACGACGCGAACCTACCGTACTCCCCAGACCTCTCCCAGAGAGCGTTCTGTCCAGCATTCTGGGGAGAAGCGGGCCATGGCGACGAGGGCTCTCTCCAGGATGAGCAGCGGCATCGGTACCTCTCCCCCCTCTGAGTGCGGCGCCGTGTTTTTCCCCACATGCTTCCTGGGGTTCTGGTTTTCTTCCCTGCCGCGCCGCACCCTCGTCTCACCCGCACACCTCCCTCTCCGTCTCTCTCTCTCTCTCTCTCACACACCTCACTCTTCCCCTCCTCCTCACAGCACTGC
This sequence comes from Prorocentrum cordatum, assembly GCA_963575745.1. Taxonomy (NCBI): domain Eukaryota; class Dinophyceae; order Prorocentrales; family Prorocentraceae; genus Prorocentrum; species Prorocentrum cordatum. The sequence continues at coordinate 26,501 of CAUYUJ010003291.1, forward strand.
TCAGCACAGCTCAGCTCAGCTCAGCTCAGCACGGCACAGCCGAGCACAACTCAGCTCAGCTCAACTCAGCACAACACAGCACAGCACAGCACAGCACAGCACAGCACGGCACAGCTCACCGCACAGCAGCACAGCACAGCACAGCACAGCATAGCACACAGGGCATTCCTTCGTCGCCACAGGGGGTGCGCTGGGGGTGGGGGCCCTATGCGCTGCAGGCCCCCAGGGCGTGGCAGGCGTGGCATTTCCTCGGCGCCGCAGGTGGTGCGCTGGGGGTGGGGGCCCTATGCGTTGCAGGCTCGCAGGGCGTGGCAGGCGTGGCATTTCCTCGGCGCCACAGGGGGTGCGCTGGGGGTGGGGGCCCTATGCGCTGCAGGCTCCCAGGGCGTGGCAGGCGTGGCATTTCCTCGACGCCACAAGGGGCGCGCTGGGGGTGGGGGCCCTATGCGTTGCAGGCTGCCAGGGCGTGGCAGGCGTGGCATTCCTCGCCGCACGGGGGGTGCGCTGAGGGTTGAGGGCCCTATGCGTTGCAGGCTCCCAGGGCGTGGCAGGCGTGGCATTTCCTCGACGCCACGGGGTGCGCTGGGAGGTAGGAGGAGGAGGAGGAGGAGGAGGAGGAGGAGGAGGAGGAGGAGGAGGAGGAGGAGGAGGAGGAGGGAGGAGGACGAGGAGGAGGAGGACGGGGAGGTGGGGCAGCAGCAGCGGCAGCAGCAGCAGCAGCAGCTGCAGCAGCAGACGCAGCAGCAGCAGCAGAAGCAGCAGCAGCAGAAGCAGCAGCAGGAGGACACCGAGGAGGAGAAGGAGCAGCAGCAGCAGAAGCACCGATGGTACACATGGGAAATAAAATAAGTATGTGGGGTTCCTCGGTAGCGTAATTTGTCGCTGCGTGGCTCCCCGGACGTCTCGACTCATTCCCCAGGACCAGCATTCCGTGTTGCGTCGTTTTTCGACGGTCTCGGGGCCCGGTGAGGGCCCGCGGAAGCCGAAGATTGCCCAAAGCCCTCCGTGGACTCTTCGCGGCGCGCGGAGGTCTGGGCACGCGCAGGACGAGCAGTGGCATCTGTGTCTCTGCCACCCCGAAGCCTCGAACACTCGGAGTGGGTTTTCTCCGAGGCGGGCCGGCCCCCGCGCGGGGGGAGAAGGACGAAGAGGAGGAGGAGGAGGAGGAGGAGGAGGAGGAGGAGAAAGAGGAGGAGGAGGAGGAGGAGGACCAATGCAAACCTAAGACGCACCAGCGATGTGGGAATACACCCTTCCTCCGAGCTCCTTCTTTATTAGGTCCCTACAAAGGCTCATTCCCACTAAAGGAATTGCCCCGTTGGGGGACAAGCGTGTAAAAATCCTGAAGCATGCCCAAAGACAACTCTCAGGACTTCAGCGCCACGAGTTAACCTGAGTGTGAGGTCTTGGCGATCCTGACTCGTGCCACAGCACCACTCCTGGGACCTCAACGAAGCGTATCAGCGTAACTGTTGCGTTCTGGCAATCATGCATCGGTTCAACACCATTTCTGGTACGATAGCCGAGTGGATTAATGAAACGCATGCTAAGTTTTAAAGCGCATGTGCGCGGCGCTCACGCGAGAGAGACATTTCGAAAACGAGCCGCCCCCAATCCATGAAGCTTTTGCAAATGTTTGGGACGAATTTGCGCGGCGCTAAACCGACAGCCACAATCTTAAAACGGCCCGCTCTCAGTCCATGAAGCTCTTGCATTCGTTACAACGAATGCGCGAGGCGCTCAAGCGAGAGCCACAATTTGAAAAACCATCCGCCCTCAACCCGTGAAGCTCTTGCAACTTGTTTAAAGCGAGTGTGCTCGGCGCGAAAGCGAGATCCGCATGTTCCCCCAAAGAAAAACCAATTGGCCTGGCGAAGGACCCAACCACGTGCAGTTGCGAGCACCGTCGTTGTATGCACCGCATTCGGAGGAGCTCCCTATAGGGCCACGAAACGTGCGAGGGGTATGCCAAAATTTGTTCGGTGGGCGCATGCGGAAGCAGCCACTGGGGCCGTCGGTGGAATCCCCTATGGGGCCACGAAACGCGTGAGGGGTGCTCCGAAATAGGTGCGGTGGGCGCATGCGAACGCAGCCACTGGGGCCTTCGGTGGAGCTCCCTATGGGGACGCGAAACGTGTGATGGGCGTGCCAGAACGGGCGTGGGTGACGCATGTGGGCGGTGGCACTGGGGCCTTCGCTGGAGCTCCGCATGGGGCCACGAAACGTGTGAGGGGTGTGACGACATGGGTGTGGGTGACGCATGCGGGCGGTGGCACTGGCGCCTTCGGTGAAGCTCCCTATGGGGCCACGAAACGTGTGAGTGGTGTTCCGGAATGGGCGTGGGTGACGCATGCGGGCGGTGGCACCAGGGCCTTCGCTGGAGCTCCCTGTGGGGCCACGAAACGTGTGAAGGGTGTAACGAAATGGGTGTGGGTGACGCATGCAGGCACACCCACTGGGACCTTCGTAATTGAATTCCAGGGAGCGGGCTCTGTGGCCCCTGCTCTCGCCGAGCGCTAGCCTCCAAGACGTGGACACCAACCACTGGGCTTGGTCCAGCGTGAGCCCATAGGAGGCGAGCGCTTCCGAGATGACGGGCCTCCTGTTGCACTTCGCCCGAAGGACCGCGGGGCCCGCCCGTTTCGGGTCGGCCTGAACTGAGGCCCCAAAAGTGCCCCGCCCAAAACTCCTTCAGCTCTTCCGAAGGGGGCGAGGTCACCGAGCACGCCCTTCCCCCTCTCGGGGTGGCGTTTCTCAGCAAGGACGGCGCTGCGATCCGCGGGGGCGTAAGCGCTTGACCCGTCAGGGCAACAACCTGCGAGGCCGCGCCTATGCTTTTCCGACGCGCAGCCTGCGCAGCGCGGGGAAGAGCAGCGGGCCTGCCGCGGGCTCGCTTCCGTGCCGCGCCCCCCCCAATGGGAAGACCGGCGCGGCCGAGATTCGGCGACCGTCCACGCGCCGCGGGGGCAGGCCCGAAGCTGAGTATCGTTTAAGCGATCCCCATCCCCAGCGGCGTGGCCTGGGCCCCCACTGGCCGATTTACCCCCCTAGATGGGGATATAGGCCGCTCCCTTCGGGCTTCGAGGGGTGTATCCCCCACTGGGGGGGGGTATTTGGTGAGGGTCTCGAAGGGGATGGGGATGGGGATGGGAATTGGGCAGCCGCTCCGCCATGGCCCTGGGCCCGCAGGGCCGCGTCCGCCGCAGCCGCAGGACGGCGCCGCACAGCCCGCGCTGGGCACCCTGGGCGGCGGCGGCTGCTGGTCGCCTGAGGCCGGAGCCGCCTCGCGGGGGTCGCCTTTGCCGACCTCCGCCCGGCGCGCCGCGGCCCCGCTGGCCGCGGTCGCTGGCGGTGGCCCCGGAGGCGCAGGAGAGGCCGTCTCGTCTGCCTCCACGCGCGGGCCACCTCCACTGTGGTCGCCGTCCTCGCTGTCGGGCCGCCGCTGGCTGGACAGCTCGGGGCGCGCGCCCACCGCGCTGATGGCTCGGAAACTCGTTGAA
>CAUYUJ010003291.1:32500-111559 GCA_963575745.1 Prorocentrum cordatum
CTCGCAGCCTCTGCTCCCAGTTCTCCGCCTTGTCCTGTTCCTCCTCCACTTCCCAGACCCACAAGCGGAAGGGGAGAAGAGAGGGTGACTGGAACAGGAAATGGAATGACTGGAATGACTCTTCAAGCGAGGGACAGGACCTCTGGGGGAGGAGGGGGAGGAGGAGGGGGGGAGGGGGAGAACTGAAAGGGAGGAGGCGGGGGGGGGAATACTTGATAAGGACTGCGAGCGGGAAAAGGAAGTGCTAACCCACCAGCACCAGGAGCAGACGCGCTGGGACCCCCGTTGCACTTCCGGTAGAGCCGTTGCTGGATCTGGAGCATGTTCTCCCGACCGTTGAGGGACATGCCCAAGCGCCTGGATACCAGGTGCCTCCCATCCAGCGTGGCAGACTTGCCACGTACAGTGCGAAACGACAACGCGCACTGAGACCAGAGTTGAGCGCTGTGAGACACGTGCACCTCCCGCCCCGCAACGAGGGGGGTCCAGAGCGGGGGATCGACGCAACGCCAGCGACCGTGGAGGCTTGTGGCGACTAGACCACAGGACGCGCACTGCCACTTGGACCCTGGCTTCTGAACACCGCGGGGTGACGAGGAGAGCGCCCGAGTACGGGCAAAGCTGGGGGCGGCCCTCTCCTCGGTGGGCCGCCCCCCGCCCAAAGGGTCCTGCTCCTGCGCCAGCTCCATCGCTCGGCGAGCCCTCGCCCTCACGAGGGCCGCCGTCACATTCCACTGATCGGCCTCGTCCGACCCCCCCCCCCCCGACGCCGCGACAACGACTCCGACGCAGCCTTCCCCGCCCCCTCATCGGACAGGGCGTTGCCCTGAATCTTGTAGGGACCTACGTCATCGGATGTAGCCCCCTCCGCCGGGCCACCCTCCCTGGCTTCCTCCACTGCCTGGCCGAAGCCCAGCTGCCGCCTGGGCGACTGCACGGCGGGCTCCGCAATTGTCGCCGCCCATCCGACCCAGTGGGGGATCGAGTCAAGAAACGGCGTCCTAATCTGATATGTTTCTGCCGGCATCGCTTTCAGGGCAGGGTTTGGCGTGCCGGTCGGAGCCAACAAGTTGACCAACCGCCCCTTCGAGCCGTCTTGAAGAGCAAGAGAAGAACCAAAACTGCTCGCCAACAGGGTGCGGTTACCCCATTTCCCTGAAAGGGGCCTGGGCAGCATTCGTTGGCTGGCCACTGCGAGGCGCAAAGCAATGCTTGCACCAACTCCATTCGCCCAATTTTTCGTGCGAGTCCACACGACGTAAAATGCCACTGCTGGATGGCGGCATGTCCCCTCCAGACTCACGGGTCTCAGATCCAACCTCCATCCTGGTGTGGCATGTCGCGGCAAGGACAAGAAAGTCGAAGATCTGCTCACCCGCGGGCGCGGGAGGCAAGCGAGCTAACCTTCCGCGAACTGCCGCGTGTGCGAGCAAGGGTGCTAATCGCGAAGGGTCTTGAGAAACCACCCACCGGTAGGGTAACAAATTATTAGTTTCGGTCTGGCCTCATTGAGGGACTGGGGGGGCCACCAATAGGGGGGTAACTAAGTTTTGTGTTCCGATGCACCCGCCGCGCAACAACGACGACGACAGCTACGACTACGATTGCGACTGCGACAACTGCTACCACTACTTCTGCCTCAGGAGCGCTCTCACGGAAAGTCCTAGCTCAGAAACTCGAGCCTCGGAAACTTTCTCCTCAGAAGCTCCAGGAGGGAGAAATGGGGAGGAGGAGGAGGTGGAGGAGGAGGAGGAAGAGGTTTTAGGACCAGTTCTAGTCACCGCCGAATGAAAAGGGGGGGCCAAAATAAACGACTGTTAGGGGTCACGTATAGACTGGGACAGCCTCCTGGAAGCTGCTAGAAGCTAGAACTCAGCTGGACCGCAACGAGGGCCGGTTTCCAATGCCTGGCGCAGTTGGTGCTTCAGGGTGCAGCTCCACCCAGGCTAGCAGCGCAACGCACACGTCGTTCATTTCTAATCGTGCTCATTATTTTTTTGCCGTGGCAATGCTTCGCGGCGCAACGGCTGCACGCGAGCTGCGACGGCAGGCAGCCACTAGGCCACCCCGAAAAAGGCGCGGACCTCACAGTCTGAGAGCCGCACTGCTGCTTCGGCTACTCGCGCGCCCACCTGCGTGGGGTGCCAACCACCAAGCAACTTAGCCTTCGCGCTGGTGACCTGCCCCGAGGCCGTCTGACCTCGGCAGCGGTCACCTAGGGATCGAAGAACTCGCCCTGAGCACCGCACCCCGCATCGGCCACAAAAGGTGCACGGCCCCGCGCGGTACAGCTGGTGCCCCTGCGCTGGGTCAAGGGTCCTGTTGGCCACACTTCCACTAGCTCGGGCTGGCCCCGAGCTTGGCCCCTCTGGAGGAGGTGGAGGAGCAGCAGGAGGGGCAGGCACAACAGGCTCGGGCGGTTGGGAGCTAGGCGTCAAGGCGTCTCGGCCTCGGCTGCGACCCCTATGCACATGCGCGCCTACTCCACCGCCACGACCAGAGCCACCCTCATAGATCACTCGCTGCCGCACTCCTGGGCACCGCTGGCGCTTGCACTGCGCCGCTCTGGCCCCTTGCACCTTGGAGCGCGCGCCGCAGTCCAGGCACCTGTACCACTGGCCCTCCGTGACGAAGTTGTGCCTCCTGGTCGTCGGGCCCCGCGGCCGTCCTCGCGCCACAGGGCCAGCAGGCGCGCTCGGCCCTGCAGCTTCACCGCCACCGTCGGAGTCCTCGACGGGGTCGTCCTCCTCCATCTCGTCGTCGGCAGGCGCGGCTGCTGCTGTTGGCTGGGTCGCCACCCTCGCAGCCTCCTCAGCTGCGGCAGCCACCTCCTCAGGCGATGCGCCTGTTGCCGCTGTCGCTGCCGCTGCCGCCGCCACAGCTGCCGCTGCCGTAGCCGTGGCATTCCCTGCCGATGTCATGGCAGGCCTCGCCTCGTCAGCCTCGGGCTGCCGTCCTCGCAGCTGGGCCTCTCGTCGGCGCTGCGCCCGTGCCTCCTCTTTGGTGGGCAGCGCGACGTCCCCGAAGTCGCCGACCTCCACTGCCATGCCTGCCACGAAGTCCAGCACCTGCTGCACCGTCTTCCAGCGGTCCTGCCAGACGTCGATCTGCCACTGCGGCGGCATGGCCGGCTGCGCTCCTTTCACCGCCAACTCGTCGGCGATCTTGTTGCCGTGCACGTGGAACGCATTCTGCCCTCTGCCATGCGACCGCACTTGCACCGCCGTGAGGCCATCCATGTTCGGGAAGGTCTCGTCCACGACGTTCCAGATGCGCATCCAGATGTCGCAGTTGCTCCTCTGCGGCGCCGTGCACCACTGTCGGCCCCTCCTCATGCCTCTCACCGCCATCTCGTAATCGGTGACCAGCGTGGCGGGGGCCGTCGCCCTGCTCAGGGCATGCCAGATGGCCTGGAGCTCGGCACGCCCCACCGACAGATCAGCTCGCACTCCTGGCAGGCTTCCGTATGCTCCACCAAGCGCCGTGTACTGACCTTCACCAGCAGACTCCTCGAACCACATGTAGCCCCAGCCGTAGCCCTTGAGCGTGTTGGCGCCTTTGCCCGAGCCGTCAGTGAAGCAGACCCCCGAGATGAACGGCATGACGTCGTCCTCGCAGATGTCGTCGCCCTCTGCGTTGACCGAGTGGTACTGCTCGATCTGGGCGTCGCCCTCAACGTCCTGGATGGGGCGCGCCACCAGGCCGCAGTTGAGCAGCAAGCTCTCGCCTGAGCCCGCCATGCGCTGCACAGTGCCCGCATGCTTGTCGGCGAGCTTGGTCCTGCACTCCTCGTGGGCCTCGCAGCGCCCGAAGCGGCGCCTCTGAGTGCCCAGCGCGCGCCTGCGCTGCTGGCACATGCCGTCGGCTACCGTGCCGCGCTGCTGGAGCTTGGCCTGTGTGCAGTAGTCCTGCCCCACGTAGGCCTTGATGGCGCAGCCCACCTGCGCTTCTTGAGCAGCGCCCTCACCGGTTCCAAAAACGGCATCGGGACCTCCTCGGCGATGCCCTTTTCTGTGGCCCACTTTGCGAGGACCTGCCGCTCGATGGCCCTCTCTAGCTTATGCCTGACCGTCTTAGGCGCCACCGTGTGCAATGGCACCTGGACGCCCGCTGGTGCGAGCAGCGTCCACGGCGCAGGCCATGACCAGCCGAGGCCGCGCAGGGTCTCAGGACTGCCTCTGCAGGTCCTCTGACTGCCGACCATGCCACCTTTCCTGCCGTGGCCAGCCGCGCTGACGCCTTCCTCCATGCCGCGACCATAGCCTCCTCGTCCATGGCCCGACTCCATACCACCTCAGCCCACTTCACCACTGGCCGAATGGTGAGGCTCACCGCTGGGTCGGCCTCCTCGAGCCATAGGCGCAAGGTGCGATCCTTGCCCATGGCCTCGCCGCTCAGCGCCATCGACATGTTGATGCGAGCCCTCTCGGTGAGCTTCGGCGGCGCTCCGATACAGGCCACTCCGTAGCGCATGGACGGCAAGAAGCCAAGCTTGGCTACCTTGGCCGTGCCAAGGCTGGCGCCCTGCTTCTTAAGGATGTTCAGCTTGGTACCCCTCGCGACCATGACCTCTACGCGCCCCTGCTGCTTGGGCCGCCGCTGCGCGCCCACACCGCCCGTGAAGTCCACGCCCAGCTGCACGCCCTCCCCTTGGATCTCCAGGCCCCAGTCCTTCGCCCAGAGCTTGTACTTGGCCTTGGCCTGCTTGTCTGCCGTGTAGACATAGCTCTTGCCCTTCTTGGTGACGCCGTTCTTGTGCGTGGTGAGCGACAGCGGGAGGCCTTCTGCCTCAGCTGCCTGTATGTCTGCCATCGAAGACTCCTTCGCCTCGTGCACCACCGCCTCCCGCTCGCCCTGCAGGTGGAGCGTGGCGTCGTCGACGTAGAGCTTGACGTACCTCTTGGCCCCCCTCCAGGCACGGCCTGGCAATGACCATGTCCAGCAAGATGATGGTGAAGCACTTGGGCGCCCGTGTACCACCACGACTGCCTGCAGCCGCTGCCGACCACGTACGCATTCGTGTAGAGGCCACCATGCCATCCGGCGCGACGACCCTCTCCATGGTGAAGATCGAGATCATGAAGTGGAGCACCTGCTCTGGCATCCCCAGCTTGCGCCCGTGCTCCCACAGGCGCCTCATGGTGACGTGCTCGAACGCCTTGGACAGGTCCTTCACCACAGCCGCGTTGATGTGGTCCTCTGGGCAGCTCTCGTCCCTGAGCATGAGGCCCCACATCGCGTCCTCAGCACCTTTACCTCTGCAAGCCCAGTCATAGGGCCGTGCGACTATCTCTTCCCATTTGCGATACTCATCTGCCATCAACGTTTCAACAACTCTAACCAGGGAGCACAAGAGGGCCAGCGGGCGGCGCCCATCCTCGTGCGGCTTCGGCACCAGGAAGTAGGCCAGCAGCTCTACCTGGGTAGGCCAATGAACGTGGTGGAATATGTGCTCGGCGATGTCGACCAGCGCCTGGGTGCCCTCTGACGATAGCCACGCCCACCATCTCGGGTGCCACCAGCCAGGGCCTATGCCAGCGCTTGTCTTGAACAGCCTGGCTGCCTCCCTGAACCGATCGACCGAAACCCTGACGAGTGGTGCGGGGTAGACTCGCCCTTCCCAAGGTCGGTCGCGCTCTCCTTGGCTGTCGGCCCCGTGCGAGGCCCAGAGCTGGCACCACTGGTGGGCATGCCCATCCACCAGCGTCTGCCCGTCAAGCAACTCCACCTCGTCCTTCTTGTAGTTCGCGATGGGCGCAGGGGGTCGCTCGGCATGGCGCCAGCGAGCCATGCGGTGCAAGAAACCTGCTGCACCCTTGCTGCCATCCTTGAGGCGACCCCATCCACGCTTTGGCCCTCTCCTGAGCCACCGCACTCACTATCTTGTTGGCCTGCTTAAGGAGCCACCGCCGTATCTCCCTGACTGCGGCGAGCCGCTCCTCAGCGCCATCCTTGCGCAGCCGCCAGTGCTCGATGTCGAAGAGGAGGTGGTCCAGCCACTGTCCCGTGGCCCCGAGCTGCCGCAAGCGGCGTCGCCCTCGGTGCAACGCCTTGCCGAGGCACTCGCGTAGCCATGCCGCCCGGGCTGGGTATGGGCGCTTCGCCCTGGCTGCTTGAGCCACCAGTATGTGGCTGCCGATCCTGTTGGCCGCCCAGCGCCAGGCCGTGGCCTCCACCGTCTGCCCGACGCCAGTCCTCGCCCTGGGGCCCAGGAGCGGCGCGAGCACCGTCTTCGGCGCATCGCCTCGGCCGCGGTACCGTGGGCGCTCCTCCTCTGGAGTCTGGCAGATGCCCAGGAGCTCATCCTCTGCCGTGCGCGAGACCTGGCGCCAGTAGTTGTCCAGGTCCTCCTGGTCGAGCCTGCCCGTGTGGCTGGTCGGCCACAGCGGCCACTGCGGCGGCCGCGGCGCGCGCCCGACTGGCAGCACCATGGGGAAGGCACGCGGCTTGATGAAGCGCAGCACCTCGGCCTCCCTGGGCTGCTCCAGGCAGCGCATCCGCACTGGCCAGCGCGGGTAGACCTCACTGTCCGCCACCCTCTCTGCCTGGCTGAGGGCAGGGCTGAGGCCCTTGGCGACCGCGAAGTAGTCGATCTCGCGTCCACCTCCGATGCTGTCGCACGTAACCTTGCCTGTGGTGTGGAGCACTCCCCCCGCGCCTTGGAGCCAGCCCGACTCGTGCAAGGCGCGGGGTTCCAACTGCGCGTCCACGCCAAGAATCCAAGGGACAGCGTGCATCTCTGTGAGCTCGCCGACGCGGTCCAGGATCTGCAGGTTGCGTTATGACAGCCCTTCGCCTGTCCACATATATGCCGAGACCAGCAGCACGCCTCCTGCGCCCCACAGCGGGCATCGGGCCGCACATATGCGCCCTCGCATGCCTGTGGGTGAGCAGTCCCACTCCTGCTGGTCGCACGCGCAGGTGAGGCCGATGGACTGGGGCGCCACGATGTAGGTCCCAGCACTGCGGCCCCCACGAGCTCCCTTCGCACTGGGCGCCACCGCAATCGCCCATGCTCGCTTGCAGGTCGCTGCCTGCACCTCCTCTTTCCAGTTATCGTCCAGCCTGTGCTCCTGGCCCAGGATGCAGCTCGGCTTGGTGATGTACTCGTCAACGAACGCGACGCCCTTGGCCCACGTGTTGCAGTTGGCGGTGTAGATCTCAATCCCATTCGAGAGCTTGCCTCGCCCCCGTTTGCGCCTGCCCTGTTCTGCATGCGCTGCGGTAGCACCACCTCCAGGTGCTCTCGTCGAGGCGGGCCTGCCCCGCGCGCTGTTTACCCTGTGGGTGCACCAGGTGGGCAGGCTCCAACAAAAACCTTGGCGACTGAGCCCAGCCCCTCGCGCTGTTTACCTCGCGGGTGCCCCATGGGGGCTGGGACTTGCGTTCTAGGCTGGCCCTCAGGTAGCGCCTCGCGTGGGCTCTCATGGCCCCCGCACTCCTCGTCGGCCCACGGCTGGCCTGCGCTGTCAACCACGCCGTGGACGCTTGGCTGCCCCAGCGGGTGCGCACTCGCAGAGCTTACGCACGCGATCAGCCACATAAAGGTTGTCACCCATGTTCTGCGCCATGACGTCCTTGTCGATGCCGATGCCCTTGCACCAGTCCTCGAAGAACTTCTCCTGCGCTGCTGCATCGAGGCCCATCGGGTCCGTGGCCTCGGGCTCCGCAGGTGGGCCCCCTGGCGCTGGGGCGCTGGCGAAGTGGTCCTTGTACATCTCCCGCAGGGCCCTCTCGCTCTCATGGGCCTTCCTCTGGGCGTCCTTGAGCTCGTTGTACGCCTGCATGAACTCTGAGTCCTCCTTCGCCCTGTCTGTGATCTCCGACGCCTTGGCCGACATCTGCTGCAGCAGCACCACGCGCTTCTCGGTGAGGGCGCGCAGCTCGTCGGCACACTCCTGTGCCGCCTGCTCTGCAGCCTTGAAGCTGGCCTGGACGTCGGCCAGCACCTTGCGCGTCTCCTCCGCGTACTCGGCTGCCCTGGCCACCGTGCGCTCCTTGTGCGTGATCTTGCTGCACCACGCGCAGCTGGTCATCCAAACCCTTGTCAGGCTTGGCCGCCTCAGCTGCCTGGGCCGCCTTGACCTTGGCGCCCTGCGCGGCCGCCAGCACCTCCTGGTCCACCACGCCTTCCTTGTGGAGCTTCTCGCAGAGCCGCGCCAAGTCCTCGACGTGGTTCGCTGCCGGCGCCTGGACAGCTGCCCTTGAACTCGGGGCTGTCGCAAGAGCTGGCCACTCCACTGGCTGCGTCCACCAGCCCTGGGCCCTCGGCTGCGTCCACCGTTGTGGCCCTTCGAAGAATTAGGAATGGTCCATGTGTAGTCATCTACTCGACAGCTACCAGGCCACAGACAAAAGCACCAGAAGGCACAGCCCAGAGCGCCTGGAAGCCCACGGCGGCGGCGACATGACGCTCCCGTCCGACGCGCGGCGCCCCGAGGCGAACGGGCCATGTCTGGCAGCACCCCTCCGAGGAGACCACCGGCTCCCACCAGCCGCCCCCACGCGGCCCGCTCCAGGAGGAGGAAGAGGAGGAGGAACAAATGGAAAAAAAGGAGGAGGAGGACCAGCGTAACGATATTGCAGCACACCCTTCCTCCAAGCTCCCTCTTTACAGGCCCCATGCACGGACTCCTGTTCGCTGAAGGAGTGCCGTTGGAAGACAACCTCCTGAAAGTCCAGAAGTGTGCCAGAACACGATTCCTGGGACATCAACGTCGCGAATCAGCGTTACTGCTGCATGTGGGTGATCCGGAGTCATGCCGGGACCCATAAGAAGCTTTGAGACTGCTGCACACTCCTAAGAAGAATGCGCGCGGCGCTTAGGCGAGAACCACACTCTGTAAAGGAGCCGCCCTCCATCCGTGGAACCCTTGCAAACTTTGAAAACGAATGTGCGCGGCGCCAAGGCGAGAGCCACATAGTGAAAAAGAGCCACCCCACATCAGTGAAACTCTTGCAAATTTGTGCGACGAACGTGCGCGGTGCGAAAGCGAGGGCCGCATTTGGAAAACCGACCGCCATCCATCCTGGAAGCTCCTGCAAACTTGTAAAGCGAAAGTGTGCGGCGCTAAAGCGAGAACCACATGGTGAAAACGGGCCGCCCTACATCCGTGAAACTCTTGCAATGTCTAAGCTTCAGGATCACATAAACGGTCAGGGAGCCTCATGCGAAACGCCTGGCCCGCCCTGTCGACTGGACTCGAGGTCCGAGAGGGAAGAGTTATGAATGAAGAGGGAGCAGCGGGTGGAGGAGGAACAAAATCGGCACTTCCTCAGCTGCCCGAAAGAACCCGGCGATCGGTTGTCCATTCCGATTGATTGCTATTCCGTCTGATCATGTTTCGGGCTGCGCACCGACAGCCCCCTCAGGCAGCCCCAGCTGGCCTCAACAGGCCCTCCGGGTAGCCCCAGCTGACCTCAACAGGCCCCCCGAATAGTCCAGAGCGGTCTCAACACCCAAACCCTGGGGCGCGGAGCGCCCTTAGGGCGCAGCCAGAGGTGGCACAAGGGTCTTGAGACCGCCCCGGACTACTCGGAGGGCCTGTTGCGGCCAGCCTGGACTAATTACCTAGGGGGGCTGTCTGCGAGCAACCCGAAGCCTCACCAGCGGTCTTCCGCCGATCTGACTTGTCAATCCCCGGCCCCAAAGGCCCCGAGCACTTCCCCAGGAGTAGTTTTTCGCCGCGGACACATGGTTCATGGCCCCAGGGACCGAGTTGGTCAGGTTGAATTGGTGTTTACTCTGGGCTGCATAACTGGGGTCTGTGGTTCTGTGGCCCCCATGACTCAATGATTAACTGCGGTTCTGGGGCCCCCTTTAACTCTGACCGAGCTTGATTCTGGGGTTACCATGACTGTTTCCTCTGACCGGGAGTGGCCTCAGGTGATTTCTGGTCAGTGTCTTCTTCAGAAGTCTTCACTCCCAACTACGTGTTCGGAATCTGGTCGGAAGCCGAGGTGGTCGAGGACAGAGGCACCCCTGAGGCCGAAATAAAGAGATCGGAAGCACCATCTCGCCGGAGACCCGGGGAGCCGCCCCCGTGTTGCTTCGGCCGCTTCCCGCTGAAGTGTAGAGGAATCGGCCCCTCGATCCCTCGCCCCCCTCGCCTCCTCTCGGCCTTCCCTCTTCCCTCTGCTCCCAGACGCCTTCTTACTCCTGGCGCCAGGCCTGCGGGCAGCAAAAGGATCCACGCGGGGATAGCAAATGCAATCCTTTTCTCATTGCGGGCAAGCAGGATCGCCTTTCATCGAAGCGAAATCCAATTCAACACCTCCATCCCTCGATCGGGGGCTGATAACCCGATAAAAAAAAAGACTTTGGTAAGACAGCAAATTGGCACGCCCGCGAAAACTGCAGCCGCGTATCGAAACACCCACAATTTCTCGCTTTCTCCCGCCGCATCTTTCAGAGTCCTGGTTTACAATGTCCTGGCTTCCTCATGGGCAGCTGTGTTCGCGCTTCGCGCTGCGCGAAGCGGGAAGCTCGAACAACTTCACGCTCTCGCGCCGCCCCCCCTGTTGGAGAAGAGGAGGGCGAGGGGGATGAGGGTGAGGAACCGCGATCCGCGAGCCGCGAAGGACTTCGCGCTCTCGTGGCGGCCCCTGCTCCCTGGGCCTTGGCTCGACTTGCCGGGAGACTCTTCATGGGGGGGGATCCCATGGGGGGATAGGATCCCAGGGGGGGGATCCCATAGGATCCCCGGGGGATCCGATGGGGGCCAGGAGGGGATCCCATGGGGGGGATCCCCTCCTGCCCCCCCATGGGATCCCCCCCCATGGAGAGTCTCCCGAACTTGAGCGACCCAGCGCCGCCGGCCGACCCCCGAAAAACCCCTGGGAGATCTTCCGGAGCCGCCCGGCGGCACCCTGGCCAGGAGGCGGCGGCCCGAGGGCCCGAGGAAAGCCAACGAGGCAAAGAGAGCGCCCACAGCGGTCGAGCCTCGAGGCCCGACAAGCGGCGACGACGACGACGACGACGACGACGACGACGACGACGACGACGACGACGACGACGACGTGACGTGACATGACGCACCCCCAACGCCGCGGCCTCAACGTCTCGTCCAGGGACGATGAGACGACGACGACGACGACGACGACGACGACGACGACGACGACGACGACGACGACGACGACGACGACGACGGCGGCGACGGCGGCGACGACGGCGACGACGGCAACGACGGCGGCGACGACGGCGGCGACGACGGCGGCGGCGCCGGCGGCGGCGCCGGCGGCGGCGCCGGCGGCGCCTGGCCGGGGACGGCGCTCCTGCTGAGGACGGAGGCCACGGGGATGGCCAGCGGCCAGGTCGTGAAGAGGGAGACGGCGGCGTAGTACAGCGGGGTCGTCGTGCGCTCCTGGGCATACACAGTTCGGCCCAGGCGAGAGAGAAGCTGGACGCCCGACATGGTCACGGAGAGAATGGGTACGATGCCCAACAGCAGTTCTTGTTCATTTTGAACCGGATTCGCTGTCCACGCCGCCGCGGCCTGTGTCCATTCGACACAGAAGGCCGCCTGCCCAACAGCGGCCGCTGTTGGTTTGGGACAACATTTGTTGTTGGGCATTGTACCCATTCTTTCCGTACCCATTTCGGGCGTCCAAAGAGAAATCATGGCAAGATAATGGCAAACGCAGTTTCCGGCAAGGCACGAGTCAACACAGGGTTCCAGCACAGATTTCTGGATCGTGCAGCACAGGCGGGAGAGAAGGGTGTGCAGCAGCGCTTCGGCACCTCCGCAGCTATGTGCCTCATAGGCCCCACAGAGGGCCGTGCTAGCAGCACGCATGTTGCACTAGACACTCGTTGAGTCCAGGACAAGAGTCATTGTAGGGAGGAGGACAATCAGACAGACAAACACCATGAGTCCCATGCGACATCTCTGGGGGATGACCGAAATTCACAGTTGTGGACTCCTGCAAAGTGCAATCATCACAAGGCTGGACGCAGAGTTGCAAGCCAGATGACTCTAGAGCAGCGAACCTGATCGAGCCAGATGCGTGCTCGGAGAAATGGACGAAGAAGAGGAGAAGGACCAGAGTAGACCCCAACATGTATCGGGACGTCCGGCGAGGGTATTGGATAAGGAACCATTGGGTCAGGAATCCAGGGTCTGGAAGGCAATGGAATTCCAATCATGGATTGGCCATGGATGTCACCATCGCAGGGCCCCGAGCCTCCTGCGCACATTCCTTAGCGCACGCCGCCACAGTATTGACGATGGCCCCGTGCCCGCCACCGTGCCCCCGCCACCGTGCCCCTGGGCACGTTGAGGCGTGGTAGACTGCTACCAAAGGCTGCCTGATATCTCACGGATCCCCCCCCCCTTCCGGCACTGGTGGCGCACATCGCCCCCCCCCTCACGGGGCCACGATGCAAGCGGCCCACCCCGCCGAGGAGTCGAAGCCACAATGACTTCCACTGAACGAGGCCCTCTGATCGCACAAGCCGCTCAGCCTCCCCCCACCCCTGCAGGACGAAAGGCGTGCCCCGCCGAAGCAAAAACGCCTACGCACTGCGAACCCTGTCCGCCGAGGAGGTGGTTCAGGAAGAGGCGGGTCAGCGCATCATGGATCGAGGCACGTGCGCGGACGCGGAGGGGGAGCCAGTGAGCGCTTTGAAAGAGGAAGAAGAAGACGAAGATGAAGATGAAGACGAAGAGGCAGGAAAGCACGAGGACGAAGAACATACAGAAACTTAATACGAATAATGAGCATAATCAGAATACGAGTAAAATTGATAACAGTAGCAAGCACAAGAGCCGTGATGAATGGTACTAATGCCAACACTGATCGTAACACCACCAACAACAATCACAACACCAACAACAACAACCACAACGACAACAACAACAACAACAACAACAACAACAACAACAACAACAGCAACAGCAGCAGCAGCAACAGCAGCAGCGGCAACAACAACCACCACCACAACCGCCATCACAATCACAACCGCAACCACAAGCACAACCACAGGAACAACAGCAACAATAAGAACAATAAGCACAACCACAACAGGGACAACAAACACAACACAAACAACAAACAACGAAAACTACAACAACAGCAACAACAAGAGCAGCAACAACCACCTCAACCACAACAATAACAGCAGCAACAACAACAACACCAACAACAACACCAAAACCACACCAACAACAGCGACAACAATAAGCACCACCACCACCAACAACGCAACCATCAGCATAATCATCATAATCGTCACCATCCTAATCATCATCCTCATCATCATCCTCAGCATCCTCATCATCAGCAACAACAACATCACACCATCAAAAGAAAACGGGAGGCGTGACATCCAGGAGGCACCATGGCCCAGCCATGATATCGACAACCACCTCCGCATAGTTCTCACCCTCTTCTTGGACGCCCCCCGAGGGAGGAGAGGGCGGATCGGGTGTTGCAGAAGGCGTCCTCACGTGTCCCCAAGATTTCGAGGGGACGGCCCAGGTGGCCTCCAGCACCCCTCACGAGGCCCAGAGGACCCGCAGGGGCTCCTCGCTCCAGCGGGCGCCGAGGCAGCGGCCGACGTCGTCGTCGTCGTCGTCGTCGTCGTCGTCGTCGTCGTCGTCGTCGTCGTCGTTGTCGTCGTCCTGTCGTCGTCGTCGCCGTCGTCGTTGTCGTCGTCGTCGTCCTCGTCGTCGTCGTCGTCGTCCTCGTCTTGGGGACGTCTTGGGCCAGGGTCACCTCTAGCAACACCCGAGCGGTACATCCGGCACTCCAATCTTTGCCATGCTTGACCCCTGGGAGGTCTGGACAACTAAGGCCGGTGCTTCATCCCGAGTCGGTTCTGTTCCTGCCCCAGGGCCGGTTGAGGATCTCCAGACGCCGAAAATTGCAAAAATCTGGCTGCTCCAGTTTTTCCTCAGCCTCAGATCTCTGGAGGGGGAGGGGCGTCCTTCCAGTAGCCCTTCTCCCACTCCTTGAGCCTGCGCTGGTGCTTCGACCGCGCGGCGCCCGCGGCCGCGGCCCCTGCGGGTGCAGGCGGGGGAAGGGGGCGCGGAGGGACGCGAATGGGGGCGGAGCGAAGCGAGGGCGAAGCTGGGGGGCCAGGGGCCAGGGGAGGTAACGGGGAAGGAGGGAAGGAGGAGGAGGAGGACGAGGAGGATAAGGAGGAGGACTAGTGCAAACCCAAGACTCATCAACGATATTGCAGTCAACCCTCCCTCCAAGTTCCTTATTCATAGGCCCCTACATGGATTCATTTTCACTTACTTAAAGGCCCTGTTGGAAGACAACAGCTTGAAAATCCTAAACTGTGCCAGAACACCATTCCTGGGACTTCAACGCCGCGTATCACCGTTACTCTGACGTCTTGACGGTACGGTCCTGAATCGCGCCAGGAAGCCATTCCTGGGACTTCCACACCGCGAGGCAACGTAACTCATGCGCCCTATCAGCCCGACGTCGCGCGTGCAAAAACAACATTTCTGGGACGGTAAACGTGAGAATCCTCGAAACTGCTGCAAACTCTTGAAACCAATGTGCGGCGCGAAGGCGAGAACCACATGTTGAAAACGACCCGCCCTCCATCCGCAAAACTCTTGCAAGTGTTAAAACGAATGTGCGCGGCGCTAAGGCGGGAGGAAAACGGCCCGCCCATTATTGCTGCGAACATGTAAAACAACTTTGCGCGGCGACGTTAAGGCGAGAACCGCATGTTGAAAACATCCCGCCCTCCACCCGTGAAACTCGAATAAATTCTCAACTCAAGGATCATACACAGCCTCAAGCGAAACGCCCGGCCCGTCCTACCGACACGCCTCGGGGTGCGACAGGGAGGAGTTAGTCGTAACGAGCAGGATAGGAGGAAGAGGGCGACGGCGACGACAACGACGAGGGCGTGGAGCAAGCGACGACGAGGAGGGGGCAGAGGACGAGGAGGAGCAAGGAGAGGGCGCAAGGAGAGGGCGGAGAGAGGGGGGGGGAAGAGAGGAGAGGATGAAGGGGAGGAGGCTGGGGAGCAGAAAGGGAGGAGGGGGAGGACGAGGGAGAAAGAGGGAGGAGGAGGAGGAGGAGGAGAAGGAGGAAGAACGAGTGAGCGAGTGAGTGAATGAGTGAGGAGGAAAAAGGAGGAGGAGGAGGAGGAAGAGGAGGAGGAGGAGGAGGAGGACCAAAATAAACCCAGGATGCATCAACGATGCTGCATTACACCTTCCCGTCCCAGGTCTCGTCCTCGGGAGCCCCTCGAGCACCTCCTCCGCCACTGCGGGAGCCGCCCTCCTGGACGACGAGCGCCCCGCGGGCCTGCCATGCTGGCGAGAGCGCCCGCTCCGGAAGGGAACAGCACCTCTTCCCGTCCACCCGAGGAGTGGGAGACGCGCGGTCCCGGCACGGACAGGGCCCCGAGATGGCCTCATCTCTCGAGCCTCGAGAACCACGGGAAGTGGAAAGGAACAGCACACCTCGTCCTGTCCACAGAGAAGTGGAAGACGCGCGATCCTGGCACTTCCGGGCCTCGCCCGCTGTGATGGGCCTGTGTTCCACCACCACCACCACCACCACCACCACCACCACCACCACCACCACCACCACCACCACCACTATAAGTTGGAGGGGGGGAAGGAGGTGGAGGAGGAGGAGGAGGAGTAAGGAGTAAGGAGCCTGGGGACGCGATGTCCCTCCCTACACCTACAAAGAGGCCCCACCCTGCCCTGACGAACCCGAAGTCCCTCCTGTGAGGACCTTCTGGGCCGCTAAAACGGCCTTCGGCGCTCCCTGGGGGCATGGGTGGAGGCCACGTCGAATTCGCGAAAAGTTCTCGGCACCCTTTCGCGATGGCTCACACGGCTTGCAAAGATGGCGAAAGTCGGTGGAGCCGGTTTTACCGCAGACCGAACAGAAAAACAGCGAACACTGAGGCCAACTCTGCATTACGTGTGAGGCGTGCACGTCCGAGCCTCCAGACAAAATTGGCCCCTGAACCGCCGAGACACCCCCTGGGAAACCAGGCCCCCCCCCCCCGCGCACGACGGGGGAGGGTTGCACGGAGAGTCGGCGGCGTCCAAAACTCGGACCGAGGGGGCCAGGAGGCGGCAGCGGACGCAGAGCCAACGTCCCTGGACTTTCTCCCAGGAATGCGGGCTCTTTCTCAACGCACGCTGGAGACGGGACTGGGTCGGCGGGCGGGTGCGCTCGACACGAGTGGCATTCCACGGATCCTGGGAAATCGTGTTCGTGAGCGCACGGCGGGCCCTCCTCCGGACGAGGGCAGCGATGGCATCCCATTCGTCGGCACGAGGCGCATCGCCGACGATCCACCGGCTGGCCCGGAGGGCCGCACCCCCAGCCGCCTTATCGGCACAGACATTGCCTACAGCTACAAAGTGCAATCCCTCACGATCGACTCGCTCTAAATCATCGTCGAGGTGACTGGGCACCCAACGGATCTCCACATCACTGGCGTCGGACCCCCTGGAGCTTAAGGCCGATCGAGCACGGACCCAAAGGTCGCCATTGCTACCGATGCAAGCTCTGTACCTCTCTGCATTCCACCCGCCCAACAGCGATCGGCAGTCGGAGTGAAAACGAATCTTCCCTGTCGAACTCTCGAGGGCCAACACCAGCGCGAGGAGTTCGGCCCTCGGCACTGTCTGCCTGGGCCCGCGCAGGCCGCCCGCAACGATGCCTGCTGGGGCCCACGATTCTCCGTCTGGTCGAAGAACCACGGCAGCTGGTCCCACGCGTCGGCGACGAGGATCTGACGTGTGCATACCTCCCGAGCCGTCGCCGAAAATGTCGAGCACCTGGTCGCGCTCGGTCCTGCAGCTGTCGAGGGGGCCCCCGCTGTACTCGACCCACTCCGCCTGGCTCTCGTCGAACGTCGGCGTGGTCAAGCCGACGGGGCAGACACCTCGCAGCCACAAGGCAGGGCCCTGTTCCCAGCCCGCTCGGGCTCGAGCGGCCAAGCAATCACTTGCCTCAAAATCTGCATGGCCCGTGTTGCACGGGCAGCTCCAAATTCGATGAAATAAAGTCTCCTTATCGGCGTGGCACCGTTGACACAGCACCTCCGAGTCGTAGCCTGCCTCCTGCTGGCGCTCCCGAGTCCACTGACCGCCGCTGACCACGACGATGGACTGCGACCACTGGTCCAGCGCGCCCTTGGCCATGAATGTCTGGAGTTCCCGCTGGACGTGCAGCATGTCGGCGCCGTTGACGAGGCTCTCGCCAGCCGGATGCAGGGCGGCCCGCTGCCACATGCGCCCACGGAAGTCCGCGATCATGTCCTCCAGCAGCTCGGACGCGTCGGCGACCGCGAAGCCGTCGTCGTCGGGCCCAGGGATGAACCACTCGTCGACGGAGTCAGGCCCAGTAGGCCGCACCCATCGTTGAGGCGACTCTGGGCGCCAGTCGGTGTCCAGCAGCACCGCGATGACGGCGGCCGCGAGCCCGCGCACGCGGCGCCACCGGCGGGGGCCAGCCCGGGTGAGGGCCGCCACCAGGCGGGCCAGGCGCGCCGCACCTTCGAGTGGAGGTCGGGCCGCGCGCGCCACAGCTCCAGCCACTGGTTGACGACCTGACGCTTGAGCTCCAGCCCCGGGTCGCGCGAGCCGTGCAGCGCGGCCAAAGTGGACGTCAGGCATCGGCCATGTCCCTTCCCGACGGCGGCCGCCGCAGCGGCGCGGCGCAGCTCCAGCAGCGAGGACGGCGACAGGCCACTAGCCTGGTGGCCGTATGTCGCCTGCGGCTGGGCGCCCGTGGACCAGAGCAGCTTGGTGATCCTCGCCATGCGGACCTCCTTCCGCATTCGCATGATCCTGGCGAGGCGGCGCTTGGCCGCTTGGAAGCGGCCCTTGGCCCGCCGTCGGCGCCGTCGTCGCCCGCGCGCCGTGTCGATGCCGAGGCCCACTGCCTGCGGAGCGAAGGTGACGGGGACGCCGAGCCGCGCCAAGCCCGCGGCCATGGACCGCCCCAGCGCGGGGTCGGAGCACACCAGCACGGTCTTGTTGGAGACCACGAGGCCCGCCTGGTCGAGCCCCTCCTTGAGAGCAACCGCCGACGCGTAAATGTCGGCCCTGACCATCTGCCGAGTACCGGCAGCACGGAGGACAGCGTCATCAATGAACGCCTACATCTGAGCTCGCTCGCAGGCGCGGTGCGCGCGAGCGATGACTGGCCCAAGCAGCACCTTGGCCATCTTGCCCCCGTGGCAGGAGCCTGCGACCACGGAACGCTCTGCTTGCAACCGGCGCCCCAACCAGGCTCGCTGGCGCAGGCGGCGCGGCCCCGCGAAGAGCTGCACCTCCATGGCGGCCACGATGGAGGGGAAGCCCTGGTCCTCGGCGGCAGCGAGCATGCGGACGAAGGAGATCGAGTCGTAGAACTTCTCGATGTCGAGCAGGAGGGTGGCTGTGATCCAGCCGTTCTCCACGTCGCACTCGTCCATGCAGGCGCGGCATACCGCTGCGCGAAGAGCCGATGAGCCACGCATGGCTGTATCCCACCACTCGGCTTGCTGGTCGCTCCAGTCGTCGGTCGCAGCCGCCCGGATCTTCGACCACAGCTTGCAGGTGGTCGGGAACATGCCGATGATGCGGTCGCCGCCAGTCCGCTTGGGGATGGCGCAGCCTATCACGGCTGAGACCTGCCACGGCCAAGCCCCCTCGGACTCGCACGCGTTGAGGAGAGCGGCAAGCACCTCGCCCCCCTCGCCGGGCATCCTCAAGAGGTCCGCGGGGCTCAAGTTGTCGATGCCGCGCGCCTTGCCCGAGCTCATGCGCTTCAGGCCCGCGCGGACCTGGTCGGCGGTGATTTGCTCTAAGGGCTCCTCACGCGCTCGACGCAGCGTGTCGTTGAGCGCGGCCACGAACTCCGACTCGTCGAAGGTCGGGTCCTTCCAGACGCGCTCCCACTGCAACGTCTTCTGCTCCATGATGGTGTCGGGGTCCGAGATGGACCGAGAAGCGAGGTCGCCGTCCGCGTCGATCCCCATCCTGTGGGTCTCCAGCTGCTCGGCGCTGGGCTCCTTGACATGGCGGTGCACAATGCCTGGCATATTCTTCCACGTCTCGTTCGCCCACCGGATGTAGCCGTTCCGAGCCCGCTGCAGGCTCCGGCCTACCATCCTGTGGCACCAGTGCTCGGTGCTGGCCAGCAAGCGCTTGACGTCGTCGAGGCACGGCATCGGCTGCTGCAGAAAGATCTGGGCTCGCATCCGCCACTCGTCGGCCTCCTGCGTGAGGGACTGGCCGAAGAACTGGCGGTGCTTGTTCTTAGCCTCGCGCGCCCGTAGCAAGGGGGCCGCCTGCTGCACGCATTCTCGCTGCTGAGGAGGGTCGGACACGTTCGTCAACAAAGCAAGGAGACGGACCAAGAGCGTGCTGAGCGACATCCAGCCGTCGAGGACAGGGTCCAGCAAGTGAGCACGACCAGGAGTGGACTTCATCCTGCGCTCCGCGATGTAGTACCCTTGGCCCCGCCCTCGCATGGCGGCCGCGCTGCGCTCCGCAACCTTCTCGGTGGAGATGAGCGCGTCCTCGAGGGTGCTGACCCACTGGGCGTGCAGCTTGGAGGTGCGCTCGGTGGCCGAGGGGGAACGCGCGAACAAGAAGTGGTCTTGCTCCGCAGGTCGCTGGCCACGAGGTCGTGCACGACGGGCGGAGGCTGCGCACCGAGTCCAAAGCTCTGGGTCCACGGCGTACTCGACGTCGTCTCGAAGGTGCGGATCTGGCGGAGGAAATCCGTCGGACTGGAAAGCCTCCGTCCACGCCGCACGCGCTGCCGCCCCCGCCGTTCGGGCCGCCGGCGCGCTGACGCCACAGCCCGCGGCCGGTGGAGATTTTGGCCTGGATCGGGCGCCCGCGCCGCCCGCGCCGCAGCCCGCCGCCGGTGGAGATTCTGGCCTGGATCGGGCGCCGGCGCCGCCCGCGCCGCAGCCCGCGGCCGGTGGAGATTTTGGCCTGGATCGGGCGCCGGCGCCGCCCGCGACGCAGCCCGCGGCCGAGGCGGGATTCTGGGCCAGGAGCTCTGCGGCCCAGAATCGCTTTGGCGCACCGCTGGGGCCGCCAGGGAAGCCGCCGGGGCCGCCGGGCGGCTGGCCGCCGGGCGGCCGACCCCTGCCTTCAAAGCTGTCGCCGTCGTCCTGCATGATATCGAAGCCGCCGTCGAGGTTATCGTCAATCTCGCACATCGGGTCTAAATCGGCATCCATGGAAGTGTAAAGGGCGGCCGCGGGCGCCGCCTCGCAGCCGGCGGCGGCGGCCGCCGCGGGGGCCCAACTGGCATCATCACACCAGCGTAGGCCAGTCGCGCTGCACCAACGGCCCGTCCAAGGGGCGGTGTAGGTCTGGCAGCGGCATGGCAGACGACTGGTCGCGCTCGTCGGGTTCGTCGTCCGCAGCGCCGTCGTCGGCCACTGGCTCGTGGAGGCGGTCGTGGGCGTCGCGCAGCTCTTCGGGCAGCGCCTCCCGACGCCTGTTCGCCTGCTCCGCCAACTTGCGCTGGCGTCGGCTGGAGGGGTCCGCCTTCGGCTGAGGCGGGTGGCGGACAGGCAGGGCGGCAGGCAGCACCAGCGCCTGGTGGTACCAGCGGCGGTGGCTGCAGGCGAGCTCGATCACCAGGCCGCAGTGCGTGCGCCAAGGCACGTTGAGCTCGGCGGTGACCTTCACGTGTTCGCTGCACCCCGAGGCGGCGAGAACGTAGTCGTACATCGTGCCCTTGCCCTTGTCGCACGTCGTCTTCACGTTGTGAGGGGTGACGATGCTGGCGCCCAGCCGCTGCAACCACTCGGTCCCATGCCAGTCGGCGGGCTCGGCGTTCCAGTCGGCAACGATCACGAATGGGTCCTTGACGAGGGAGAGGAACGCCGCCAACGACGCCAGCCGCTGCTGATTGGCGCCGCGAAAGCGGAGCCCAGGCACCAAATACGCCACGATCACGATGACGTTGCCCTGCTGCAAGTGCCAGACCATCGGAACAAAGCCGAAGAAGGGCGGCGGCTTGCCCGCCGCCAGGTTGGCCAGGCGGTACCCCTCGAACGTCGTCGTCGCGAGGGTCTTCTTGGCAGCCAGCAGCTCGCCCCCCGTGTAGCCGTCGACGGATCGGCCCGATGGGATGGCAGGCGTGACCGCGATCTTCCAATTGGACTCCCGGAGATCGATCTGGTGCCGCTCGGATGCTGCAGGCGACGCGTGGGTCTCGCAAAAGCCCACCACGTCAAAGCTGTTGCCGCGGCCCGCGAGGAACTGGCGGGCGGTAGGGCCGTACTCCGTGATGTTCCCGAAGAACATGCGGGCATGCGCCTCAGCCTCTGGCTTGGCGTCTCGCCCGCGGTGGCGGCCTGCCTTGACCGCCGCCGGCGGCGCGGCGGCATCACCCGCCAGAAGCGCGGCCAGCAGGAGCAGCAGGCGCAGCAGCAGATGCGGCCGAGGCGGCGCCCTGGCCGCCGTTCTTGAGGGCCTCGGCCTCCCTCTGGAGGCGCTCGGTGGCGATCTGCGCCGCGGCCAGGTCGCGGGCGATGGCCTGCAGCTTGGGGGTGGCTGCCGAGGTCGCGGCGCTGCCGGTTGGCGCGGCCGCCTCCGAGGCGTCGGGGCGCTTCTCGGGTGCCTCGGGCGCGGCTGCAGGAGGAGGAGGAGGAAGAAGAGAAGGAGGAGGACCCCCTCCCCCTCCTGCTAATGGTAGTGGTGGTGGGAAACAAGCCCACCACACTGGGCACCCGTGGGCGCCTCGTGAGCACCCCGTGCTCCGGCTGGCACCTCCAGGCTGCCGCCCGGTGGGCGCCAGAGGATGCCGCGCAGACGACTCGTGCGCTGGCTGCCGCTTCCAGATTGCATCCCCGAGATTGCACTCAGGTCAGGCCTGTCTCCCTACGGTGGGGATTTGGGGCGACAAGTTGAACATACCCCAAAACTACCCCCCAAATGCTCAAATATAGTCAAACATCGTCCCCAGGCTACTTTTAAAACACATATGTTTCGAATATCCCTCCTGTAGAGGGACAGGCCCGATTTACGATTACACCCAGACAGACTGCGCAGACAGTTCGCACCCCCTGGAGCGACGAGGGCCTCCCAGGAGGAGGCACCCCCCAAAAGGGGGAGCATGAGGGAGGTGCGGCGGGAGCACGAGAGCAGTGCAGCGGCATGGGTCCCCCTTCCCTCCTCTGAAGGCTTGCCCTTTCCCGAAGAATGACTGCCTACCAAGCCACCCCAACCCAACCCGATGACCCGAATTTGACCCGAACTTCGGATGTTCCCCGACCCCCGACCCCACTGGAAATGGAGGGCAAATTGAAGCCGTTGGGTTGGTTTGGGGTGGTTTGGTGGGTGGTGACAGGAGGGCGGCCCGCCTGCCCGCGCGGCAGGGCGCGAGCTGCCGTGCTGCCCCCCGCCCGCCGCCGCTGGGGGGCGCGCCCCGCCGGGGGCACGCAGCCGGGGGGGGGGGGTCGACCGTCCTGCCCGACGGCACGGCCCCGCCGCGTGGTGGGGGCGGGGGGCGCGATTTCGAGCACCACCCCCACCAAGAAAAGCTGGTCCAGCACAGGGCTCGACCAAGACGGTGCACTTGGTGGGGGGGGGGCGCGATTTCGAGCACCACCACCTCCAAGAAAAGCTGGTCCAGCACAGGGCTCGACCAAGACGGTGCACTTGGTGGGGGGGGGGGCGCGATTTCGAGCACCACCACCTCCAAGAAAAGCTGGTCCAGCACAGGGCTCGACCACGACGACACCACCCCCACCAAGAAGAGCTGGTCCAGCACAAGGCTCGACCAAGGCGGTGTTTTCCGTTGTCGTGTTGTTTTCGTCATTCCCTCTCGTTTGGTCTCCAGTCCGTTTTCGCTGCAAAGCGGAAGCGAAACGAGAACGGGCCCACGAAGTCGCCAAAACACCGTTTGGGTCGACCCAGGGTCCAGCACGAGACCGTGGAGCGGGGAGAGGGGGGGAAATGTGTCGTCATCCGCCTGCTTCTCCCCTCTTCTCCCCCCTCCGCCAGACAGCAAAGCCTGCCGGAGAACACCCTGGTGTTCTACAGCCCTTCGAAGTCTGGACGGGGTCCGGGCTGCCACCACCCCTACAGGCAAGCTGGTCCACCACAGAATGCGCGCGCAGGGGCGATGGCCAGAAATCGGCCCCCGAGCGGGGGGGTTCCCCGCACTCCACGCTGGGGGACGCACGCCATCCGGCCCGAATGGGGAGGAAGAGGAAGAGGAGGAGGAGGAGGAGGAGGAGGAGGAGGAGGAGGAGGAGGAGGAGGAGGAGAAGGAAGAAGGAGGAGGAGGAGGAGGAGGAGAAAGAGGAGCAGGAGGAGGAGGAGGAGGAGGAGGAGGAGGAGGAGGAGGAAGAGGACGAGGAGGAGGAGGAGGAGGAGGAGGAGGAGAAGGAGGAGGAGACGGAGGAGGAGGAGCCCTCCTCCGCAGCAAAGGCCCGCGCGGCACGCGCGCCCAACCCCTCGGGGCACTGCCGCTGCCGCAAGTTGGCCCCGAGACCTCGCAATCAGAGGGGTTGCCGGCTTATGAGAGGAACCGGCTGGGGCGAGGCGAGCGAGGCGAGGCGAGCGCCGACTCCGCTGCCCGCGCGCGCGGGGAGCCCGCATGCGCGGGGACCGCCTCCAGAAGAAGACGGCGGCGGAGCCGCAGCCCCGAGGTGGTCAGCCCATGTGGGAAAAGAGGGAGAGAGAGAGAGAGAGAGAGAGAAAAAAAGAGAGAGAGAGAGAGAGGGAAAAAGATAACAAAAACATGAAAATATAGAGAGAGAGCGAGCGAGGCGAGGCGAGGCGAGGCGAGGCGAGGCGAGGCGAGGCGAGGCGAGGCGACCGCGCGGCTCCGCCGGGAGCGGGGCCCTTTTGCGGCCTGTGCGGGGGGGGCCTGGGCCCTCAATGCTTGTAGTCAATGTTTGCCGAGGTCGGGGCGTTGAGTTATGAGCTGGTGGACGCTGGAGGTCAAGTGGCGCAGGTGGAAGTGGAGAATCGGAAGCTGGATGCTGGAGTCGGACTGCTGGGTGGTCGGCAGGCGGAGGCGGAGGTGGAAACTCGGATGCTGGAGGGCGGAGGTGGGAGTGCTGAGCTGCTGGACGCTGGAGGTCGATGGGTGGAGGCGGAGGTGGAAAGTCGCATGCTACTGGAGGGCGGAGGTCAGAGTGCTGCGCTGCTGGACGCTGGAGGTCGACGGGTGGAGGTGGAAGTGAAAGCCGAAGTGCTGGATGCTGGAGGTGGGAGTGGTGAGCTGGAAGAAGCTGGAGGTCGATAGGTAGAGGTGGAAATGACAAATCGGATGTCGCACGCTGGAAGTCGGGATGTGGACGCGAGAGCTGGGGGTAGGAAGGTGGTCAAAAAGCTTGGAAGTGGTGTGCATGTCCAGCTCGCTTTGGTTCGATGTCACGTCCTGGCGGACTGGCCGGGTGTCTCAGTTCGCGTCGTCCGTGCTTTGCTGGTCGACGGCGTATCGTACAAACTTGTCCTCTAAGCCCTTCCAAGTGTACCTATCGTGCGCCAGTGCAAACCACCATTCGCAGCCCATATCATCGGGGAGTCTCTTGTTGTGGCCAATCATATCCATGGCGCCCTCAAATTTGACGATCTCGTGGTCCCAACGTTTCCGCTGTCCGTCTTGTTTTCGTTGTGCGGGTCTTCTGTCGCGCAGCGGAGCCTGCCAAACGGCGGCGCGTCGCGCCCAGCGGTCGGCGGGCAAATTGGCAACCCGCTTGGCCCATCTCCACTTTGCTTTAAAGTAGTGCGGAGCCCAATCGTCGACATTCGCGCGTCTGGCATGGGCATCGGCTGTGTACGTCACTCGTCGGATGAAGTCCGCCCATGGCTCTAATCCGTCGTTGCTGTTGGTGTCGCCGTCGTTGCTGCTGGTACTACCGCCGTCGTCGTCGTCGTCGTCGTGGCTGTCGCTGCTTGTAGCGATTCCGTCCCAAAGCCGTCGTTGTGAATGCTGTCGTCATTGTCTGGGTTGCTCTCAGCGAAGTCTCCGTCAAGCTATGCGCACTCTGCTCCATATCCCTCCTCCTGTTGGTCGCTGCTAAGTTGGAGGTCTTTCTCGTCGTCGTTCCAATGATTCCCTCGCGCGCGTCGCCTGCTAGTGCCCACGATGATTCGGATCATTTTCCGCTGTGTACGCTGTTGTCATGTAAGCATGTCTTTGGTCAGGGCCCACGAGCTGCATCCGTACATGACACTGGGCGTTACGGTCCCACTGTAGAGGCGTAGGCGACTTGCGAGAAGGTAGTGTTTGCATGCCACTTCGTGTCTCAGCTGGTTGAATCGGCGCAAGCCCGACGCGATTCTGTTGTCGAGCTCCGTGATGTGGAAGTCGTGGTATGTAAGCTTTCTGCCCAGACACTTCGCGCTCTGCGTTGCGTCCTCCAAAACCTCGACACTACCACCTTCGATGTTAGTGGCCTTGATAGTTCTGCCTTGTCGCCGGGTGACACTGTTGAGTAGTTTCGTCTCGTCTGGGTGTAACTCAAGGCCGCATTGTGCCGAGTGGAGCTTGATGCCGCGCAGTAAACCTTTCAGTTGACGCAAATTTGGCGCACACAATAAAACGTCGTCTGCAAAACGGAGGTTGGTGAGGAGGGTGTCTGCGGTGAAACCCATCTGTATGCCAAATTGTGTGTTGCGCCATGTGTCCTTCATGCGTCGGAAAATGCTTTCAAGTAGTGCGTTGAAAGGTAGGGAGCTCAGTGGGTATCCTTGTTTCACACCTCGCTGGATGTTGAACTGTCTGTTCGTGCTGTCCGTCCGTACTGTAGCGGTCTGGTCGGTGCAGAATTGCTGGCGAAGGTGTATGTAAGATGCCGGCACCTGCTGGTCTCTGAGCGAGTCCCATAGTGCGTAGTGGTTGACACAGTCGAATGCTTTCTTAAAGCCAACCGCTGCTACCCAGAGTGGAAAATGCCATTCTTCTGACTGGTTGTGCAGGAGAGCCGTCGTGAATAAGTGGTCGTCGGTGCTGTAGCCTTCTTTGAAGCCTGCTTGGTCTACGCTTTGCTGCTTGTCTAACAGTGGACCCAATCGATTGCACAGGAGTCGAGACATAAGCTTTTACAGGAGAGGTATGCTTGCAATTGGTCTGTATGTTTGTGGTAATTCTGCATCTCCTGATTTGAAAATCACAGTGATGGTGGTGCGCCATCGCTGTTCTGGCGGTAACTGTTCTGGGTGAATGATGTCGTTGAACAAGCATTGTAGGTGCTATTCTATGCACGGCCCGAATGCTTTCAACATTTCTGCAGTGATTCCCGGTGTGTCTTTGCATTTTCCGTATTTGAGCTCTTTGATTGCTTGGTGCACCTCTTCCTGAGTAAAAGGTGGTATTTGGTTCGGCCTCACTTCGGCCTCGAGGTCTTCGCGGCAAGGGACAGGGGGGCGGCAGCCGTGCGCCGAACGTCCGTTGTTGAAGTCAGTGTGTCGGTAAAGTTGTTGGTATAATGTTGCAAAAATATGAGCATTGCTTTGTCGGTCGGTCTCGTCGTTGCCGTCTTCCCCTGTCATTGATGGTCTCATTTCGTAGTGCTTCGTTGTTTTGATTACAGCTATCTTCCTGAGGCCTGTGCAATCGACGATGATGTCCCTGATGTTCTCTTGCCGTCGAGCCCGTTTTAAAGACCGCAATTCCTTAAGATCTTCTTGCTGACAGCTTTGAGAGAAAGAGGGGGGGAAAGAGAGAGAGAGAGGGGGCGAAAGAGATAGAGAGAGAGAGGGAAAGAGAGAGAGAGGGGGGGAGAGAGAGAGGGGGGGAGGAAAAGAGAGGGAGAGAGAAAGAGGGAGGAGGGGAAGCTGGAGCAGGAGGAGGAGCAGAAGCAGAGGGGCGAGGAGCAGAAGGGAGAGAAGGAGCAGGATTCTTGTCCCAGGGTTCCTATAGGCTCCTTCCTGGAGAGAAGCAGGAGGAGAAGGAGGGCGATGAGAAGGAGGAGTAGAGGGAGGAGCGGGAAGAGAAGGAGCACCAGCAGCTTCTGCAGCAGCAGCAGCAGCAGCAGTGGTCAGGATGAGAGGAGTATCGCCTTCGGAAACCTCTGGATACCTCCAGATGCCACCCAAAACTCTCTGAAACAAAAACGATGCCCTCCAAAACAACAGGACACATCCGAAAGCCCTCAACACCCGGCTGTCCTACTTCTACCCCTCTCCTCCTCCTCCTCCTCCTCCTCTCCTCCTCTCCTCCTCCTCCTCCTCCTTCTCCTCCTCCTCCTTCCTCCTCCTCCTCCTCCTCCTCCCTCTCCTCCTCCTCCTCATCCTCCCTCCCTCCTCCTCCTCCTCCTCCTCCTCCTCCTCCATCCTCTCCTCCTCTCCTCCTACTCCTCCTCCCCCTCCTCCTCCTCCTCCTCCTCCTCCTCCTCCTCCTCTCCTCCTCCTCCTACTCCTCCTCCTACTCCTCCCCTCCTCCTCCTCCTCCTCCTCCCCCTCCCCCCTCCTCCTCCTCCTCCCGCAGATAAGTTGGCCGAAGCTGCCGCTAGCGCGGTGCGCACCCCCGCTGCTATCAGGACGAAGGTTTGCACGGATGAGAAGATGGCTTTCGCTGTCCATGCGAATTCTGCTGGCCACCTTGGAAAGTTTAAAAGCCGAGCAGGCCCTGGCGGCCGAGGAGCCCCAAGGAACCCGAGTCAGGAATCCTGGGCCCAGGCCACCTGCGCCTGTGGTGTGCAAAGAGTTTTCGACCCAACAGACGTTGTCTGAAAACGGGCTGTCGTGTTTGAAGTGTAGGAGCACTACGACCAAAGCTAGGCGAAAGATTTGGTTGGATACCCCGTGCTTTGACCTGAGGGCTATAGATGGCGTAATGTTCGGGCCGCCCCCCCGTTGCAGGGGGCACATCTGTGGGGGGTGGGCTGGTGAAACTCACACGTTACAGTTTCACGCTGGGCTGGGGATCTGGTTCTGTGGCACCTGTGGAAGATTTGCGGCCCAACACTTGGCCCAACTTGGAAAGAGGTGCGATGGCAGACCGGTAATCGTGTTGATTATTTGAAGAATATTGAACGGGGAATCTGGCCTAAAGCTTACAACACAACTGACAAGGCCAGAAGAGCGGCCCGTTCTGTGTAAGTCAACCCGTAACCGACACAGTCGCAATATCCGTAACTCCGTAACTCCTCCACCTCCTACTCCTCCTCCTCCTTCTCCATATCCTCTTCCTCCTTCTCCTCCAAACGTTTCCATGTTACATATGGATAACTCCTCCCTGTCGCACCTCCAAACGTGTCGACAGGGCTGGCCGATCGTTTCGCCTGAGATGTTCCAACCATGTATGGCCCCAAGCTTGAAACTCTCAGCATCTCCACAGATGGAGGGCGGGTCGTTTTCAAAATGTGGCTCTCGCATCAGCGCGGAGCACATTTGAAACAACTGGAAAACAACAGCAACTTAGACACGGATTGAGTACGGATCTTTTCCAACATGTGGCCCTCGCCTTAGCGCTGCGCACAGTCTCATTAAAAGTCTGCAACAGCTTCACGGATGGAGGGCGGGCCCGTTTCAAAATGTGGTTCTCGCCTTGGCGCCGCGCACATTCGTCTTCAAAGTTCGCCACGGTCTCAAGGACTCGTATGGATGAGATCCCAGAAATGGTGCTCTGGCGCGAGTTAGGATTGTCAGGACGTAGTAGGCACGCTGATTCGCGGCGCTGAGGGTCCAGGAATTGCATTCTGGCATGACCGAGGATTCTCGAACGGCTGTCTTCCAATGGAGCACGTCTCGCAATGAAAAAAACGACTCCAGAACAGGGGACTTGGAGGAGAGGCGTATTGCAACATCGTTGGTGCGCCGTGGGTTCACACTAGTCCTACTCCTCCTCCTCCTCCTCCTCCTCCTCATCATCCTCATCGTCCTCCTCATCCTCATCATCATCATCATCATCATCATCATCATCATCATCATCATCATCATCATCATCATCAGCAGCAGCAGCATCATCATCAGCACCATCATCAGCATCATCATCAGCATCATCAGCATCATCATCATCATCAGCATCATCAGCATCGTCATTACCATCATTATCATCATCGTCATCCTCATCCTCATCCTCATCCTCATCCTCCTCCTCCTCCTCCCCCTTCCCGTTCTCCGCATTATTGTGTTCCTCCTCACCTCCTCATCCTCACCATCAGAATCCCTCAAACACGCCCCCTACACCGACATGTCAGGGAGCGCGTTCTGACAATAGTCATCGAGGATAACCCAGCTGTGGCGACGAGGACCCCCGCCTCGAGGATGCCCAAATGACAGCAGAATTGTCTGCATCGCTCTAATCACTCCTCGTCCTCCTCCACCGCCTCCCTCCTTCTCTCTCCCATCATCCGCATACTCATCCGCGTTCATGCGCCTGCTGATGAGACGGAGCCCTCTGGAAGCTTGAAGGACTTCTCGAAGACCTCGTGGAAGACCTGGGGAGGAGGGGGGCCAAGGAGAAGATGAGAGGAGAGAAGATGAGAGCGGAGGAGAGGGCTGAGGAGGAAAAGGAGGAGGACGAGAAGAAGGAAGAAGAAGATGAGGAGACAGAGGGAAGACGAGGAGCTAGGCTAGTCTTAGAAATGGTATAGGCGTTGCTGTATCTCTTTTGTTTGACTCGGCGTGGTGGACATCTTTACTCGAGCGCTGAAAGACCCCAGAAAGACGGCTAAATCAAAACTATGTTTGCGTTGCGAGTTCAATTCCTTCAGCGCTTTCAGACGAATGATTGTGCTAGTTCACGTTGCCGTCTACCACGTCCTCAGTTCCTTCTCCTTGCGTCCAGCCCTCCCTAAACTTGCATTAAAATCAGGTTGCTCTTCTCTGGTCGTCGCTGCTGGCTGGTCGCGGGGCCCCCGGGCCTGTTCCGCGCTATAGTCAACCAGTATGGTAAGGATGCGCGATAAGGATGCAAGGGCCATGGACGCCCATTCCGAAGCATTTCGAGCGGGGCGCGGCCAGCGAAAGCGGCGAAGGATGGACCGAGGAGGCAAGGATGCAAGGGTACCCTTGGGAAAATGGCCCATCCTGACGATACTGGTTGAACGTAGTGCTAGACCGGTGTAGGGCGCTTCTTGGGCGTCTTTGGCTCTGCGCTCTGCGCGCGGAGCGGGAGGGACGGGAGGCGGCAGGAGCAGGAGAGCGGGAGCGAAGACGGCAGTGACGACAAGAGACAGTCGTTGACAAGAAAGTTTGAAACAACTGAGGCAATGAAGATCTCCAACGACGGGCCCGAAAACGCTCAAATCAAAAACTCCGTAAAAAAAACAACTGCTACAAAAACGTTGCGTTGATGTTTAGCTTGTCCAGAGTCCACCGTACAAAACGGTAAGTAAAACAAAGAGCACGCCCAGGGCGTTTTTGTTGAAAGAAGAACCACAGCGACAAGAGGGAGGGGGAGGAGTGGGAGGAGGGGCAGGAAAAGAGGAGGGAGAACTCGACGGCTGCGGTGGGGAGAGGGAGAAGAACGAGGAGGACGATGGCGAGCCCTCGTCCTCGTGCCTGGCGGCCGAAGAGCCCAGCGAAAAGAAGCGCCACGTGCGTTTGTGTTACTCCAGATTTCGTAATAAAAGGGAGGGGGTCTGGACCCTTCAAGACAAGCCATTTCAGATCTCCCCCGTGGGAGAACCCTCCAAAACATCGTCCCCAGACCCCCCAGGCCCTCCAAGATAGCCTGGAAGAGACCCCCCCCCGAAATGAGACCCCCCTCCCTTTATTACGAAATCTGGAGTACCGCTTCGGCCTCTGGGGGCCGTGCTCGGGGCCCCGGCGGGTCTCAGGAGACGGCCTGCTGCCAGAGGCAGGACGGCGTCGAGAGCTCCAGGGCCCACGTCGTGGAAAACATCGGGACGCGTCGCAAGGACGAGGGGGGAGGGAGGATGGAGGAGGGGGGGGGGAAGGAGGGAGGAGGGAGGAGGGAGGAGGGACGAGGACAAAGAGAGGGGGAAAAAGGGAGGAGGGAGGAGGAGGAGGAGGAGGAGGAGGAGGAGGAGGAGGAGGAGGAGGAGGAGGAGGAGGAGGATGGGGAGGAGGGCAGAACAAGACGAGCGCAGGAAACAGAACACTCTGGCACGGATAACTCGGGTACCTTTGAGGAAACGGCGGGTCCAAACGATGCATATCGGGCACCGCGGTCGACACAGGACGCCGTGGAACGAGAGCGCTCCAATACTAGAGAAAGAAAAACTGCATAAGCACAC
The DNA here is from genome assembly GCA_963575745.1 of Prorocentrum cordatum. Classification (NCBI taxonomy): domain Eukaryota; class Dinophyceae; order Prorocentrales; family Prorocentraceae; genus Prorocentrum; species Prorocentrum cordatum. The sequence goes on from CAUYUJ010003291.1 coordinate 63,621, forward strand.
ACCTTCGCAGGTCCGCGCGGATCGGCGCTGTACACCGCTCCCTGGCGCTGGGAGCGCGCCAGGGGCGGGGTCGGAGGAGCCGCCAGGTGCGTCCAGCGCAGATCCAAGAAGAAATCTGCGCGGAACTCCAGAAGTGTATGTTCATGCCGCTCGTTCTTCTTCGAGTGGAACGAGAAGTGCTCCAGAGCGTTGTTGTTGAGCGATCGGATCATATCCTAGGTATTGTGGAGCGCCAGTTATGCTCCGGAACGTTGTTGTGGAGCGCTGGTTGTGGAGACGGGGGGGGCTCGCCCGCACAGCCGTCCGCACAAACAGCGGCGCGACTGCCTGGGGAGCCTTGCAGCCAGGCTGCTTAAAATGTCACCGTGTGCATAAATTTGCACCTCTCCCACCTCCGCAGTCCCTCCTCCTCCTCCTCCTCCTCCTCCTCCTCCTCCTCCTCCTCCTCCTCCTCCTCCCCCCTCTACTATTCTCCTCCAACCTCCTCCTCCATCCTCCTCCCTCATCCTCTCTCCGCGCTCCTCTTCTCCCTCTACTCCCTCCTCCTCCCACCTCCTCCCACCTCCTCCTTCCTCCTCTTCCTCCCACCTCCTCCCACCTCCTCCTCCTTCCTCCTCCTCCTCCTCCCACCTCCTCCCACCTCCTCCTTCCTCATGTTCCTCTTCTCTCTCCTTCTCATCCTCCCTTCTCAGCCTCCCGCCTCATCCCGCCTGTCCAGGGTTCCATGAGACCTCCCTCCTCCTCCATCCCTCCTTGCTCCTGCTCTTTCTCGTGACTCCTCCAGCCTCCGGCCTCCTCCCTCCTCCCTCCTCCTTCCTCTCTCGAGGACGCGCTGACCTGCACCGGCCCGGCCAGCCGCTTCGGAGCCCCCAAGCCCCCGGGCCAGCGGAGAGAGGGAGAGGGGGAGGGGGGTGGCGGATCCACGTGGCTCCCAGGGGCCCAGGGCAGCCAGAGGGGGTCACGAAGGAGTGGCCGGGCCCCGCTGGCGGCGAGCCCCCGTCACGTGCGCCCCGAATCTCCAGAGGCCTCCCAGATGGGGTCGGAGTAGATGGGGTCGGAGGATCGCGCCGCATCGCCGATACATCAGCGATGCATCGCCGACGCATCGGCGATGCATCGGCCATGCACTGGCGACATCGGCGATGCGTCGGCGACGTCAGCGTGGAGAAAATTGGGCCCCACATCGAGCCGCATCGCCGATGCATCGCCAATGCGTCGGCGATGCGGCGCGATCCTCCGACCCCATCTTCTCGGACCCCATCTGGGAGGCCTAGAATCTCCCTCCTTCCTAACTCCCCCCCGCCTTTTGAGGCAACTCCCGGATGCCTCCCATACCATCTTGATGGCTCTTGCGAAACCGACGCCAAATCGACGCTGATCAATACTCATCGGCGCGGATCGACGCCAAATCGGCGCTACCTGGCCGATCACCAGACGCCAATCGACGCGAGTGCACTCCGGAGACGGAGTTACGGGGGCACACCAGGCTGCCATGATTCGCTTACCGACCCCCCCCCCCGGGGGCGCCGGTGCGCGGGGTGCCCCCAGGTGTGGAGGGGTGAGGCAGGCCCCACCCCACACACACATCCGGCCCCACCACCACGCTCCTGAGGGGCAACGATGGGGAGGACTCGCGCAGGGGGGGGGGAGGGGGGACATCGGCCTGGAAGCGGCGATCCATCGCCGCGATCGGCGAAAGGCCCCCGATAGCAAATCTGCACCTTCGTGGGCAGGCAGGGCTGTCAGACCTCCGTCGGCGATCCGTGGGCGATCCGAAGGTGGATGCCTCCCCCCCTATGCCCATCCCCCCCCCTTGTCGTTGCCCCTGAGCTCCCTCATATATGACCCCCCCTGGCCCCGCACCACGCCACCGACCCCCCCTCCCCTCCCCTCTGGCCTTCTGCAGGGCGTGTCCCCCTACAGGCGGATTTTGGACGAAAGCTAAACACACTCGAAAAATTTGACGAATTGACAAAAATAGTCGAAAAATCGTCCCCAGACTATTGCTTGACTATTTTCGAACTCCCCTCCTGTAGAGGGACAGGCCCGACTTCACTCTGGCCCCTCCCTCCCCGCCGCGCGGCGGCGTGCCGCTGCGCGGCGGCCCCTACAGCATGACCGGGCACCGCACGCTGCACGGACCGCGGGCGGAGGGCCGCTACGTGAGCAGGGACCGACCGTCCCGGCAGTCCTATGGGCCTACCACGACACGGTCTGAGAACCCAACTGACTACCTCCCAAACCACCCCAACCCAACCCGAAGACCCGAATTTCGGGTTGGGGGGGGGTACGGGTTCCATATGTGTTTTCTCGAGGTTCCCCGACCCCCCCCCCCAACTGGAAATGGAGGGCAAATTGGGGCCTTCGGGTTGGGTTGGGGTGGTTTGGTGGGCGGTGACCAACAATGCTGTAATCACAAAAACAATGGTCTTAGAACAGAGGCCCGATGTGATAAGACAAGACAGTCCCGGCCAGAAATGTTCTAAGAACATCTCGTGCGAACCACAAAAGGTTCTTAGAACATTGTTTGGTAGGCCTATAGGCGCGCCAAGACGCTTCACCACTGCTTGAGCTATGTACAAAAATTTCTCGGCCAGCCTGGGCTGAGCTTCTGCACGGCGCCCCGCGAGCACGCGAGCACTGGGAGGACGGACAAGGACGAGGAGGAGTGCATACCCAGACATGCTCGCGCCGACGAAAAATCAGGACGGGAGGCTGTTGGCCGTTTCGGGCCTGTGGGGGTCCATACTGGGCCCGGGGACCGTTCAAAAAAAGAACTCAGGATGGAAAAGCGGTCCTTGGGAAAGGGTCGGGACTTCCGGGGACTCCGCAAAGAAAAAAACAAAGCATCGCACGTCTGGGAATATAGAGAGCCCCAAAACTACACCTGCGCACCGCGGGTTCGTGTCGTGTCAACCCCGGCATTGGTTCCTGACACCGCGGGGATCCTTCAGACTTGAACGATCGACCGTTTCCGAAACGTCAGATCGTTCAACATCGATCTTTGTCGAACCATCTGATCGTTCAACAACAGATCGTTGAGCGCCACCGGCGATCCAAATTCGGTCGACCGATTCTAGGCCGCCGGCGGCGCTCAACGTTGAACGCTGGCTGCGGGTTCGCCTCTGGCTGACACGCCTTGACGGCGAGCGAGGGGGGAAGTGAGAAGGGGGCGGCCTTCTTCAGAAGGCTCGGAAGCCCTCTGGCCTTCTGAAGAGTGTTCCGCGCGCTCCCCAAGGAGACAGAAAGCCCCTCCGAGGGCCGAACGGCTTCTGAGAAGCCCCGCCGCCTTCCGAGAAGGCCTCCTCCCTCTCGCTCTGCGAGCCCCTCCGCACGTGGACATCTCACGCCTCGGGAGCCCACGCGGCCTTCTCGCGGCGGCGCCGGGGGCCGCGCCGCAGGCCCCGCCAGGGCGCGTCGGAGGTGGCAGGGTCCAGCGCCGAAACCCGAGAAGTCCGCGCGCGCCTCCGAAAGCTTGCCCTCCCCGGGCGTCGGCCCTCCGACGCCGCGATTCTGGTCGCAGCGTGGAACCCCGGAAGCCTCAAGTCGGGCGCGTCCCCCTGCAGGGGGATTCTGGGCGAAAGACAAAACAAAACTCAAACAAGGCCCCCAAAAAATACTCAAAGATAGTCAAAAAATCGCCCCCCGACTATTTTTTGTCTATTTTTGAGCATTCCCCCTGTAGAGGGACACGCCCGACTTAACGGAAGCCTCGACCCGTTCTCCTGGAGCCGGCCTGTCGTCCCCAGACTCCTCGACGGTCCTGCCCTGGCGAAGGCCCCCGAAAGCCGAAGGCAGCCGAAACCCTGAGATCCGACGATGCGAAACAGTTGCAGCAGCGCGAAACATCGCGACCGGGGCCTCGAACCCTACTTTTCTGCGGCACCTGTCGAACCGCGTCGATCTGTGATGGTCCTGGGGCCCGACAGGAGGAGGAGGAGGAGGAGGAGGAGGAGGAGGAGGAGGAGGAGGAGGAGGAAGCCGGGCGAAAACGCCCGCTGTGAAAAAACTGCAGCGCCTGGCCTTGTTCGCGAGGCGCGGGGTGAGCGCCTGCAGGTCCATCCGCCACTGCCGTGCGCTCTGCTCCCGCGCGCGCTCGCGCTCCGCCGGCTGCCTCGGGTCCTGCGTGACCGGCCGTGCGAAGCACTGCGCCGCCGCGCCGCGGTCTCCGCTCCGCTTGGCAGCCGCAGCGCACGCCTCCCAGTACTGCGCCCGGTGCTCCTGGGGAACCCAAGAGGCACCGATACTGCTACTCCCCAGGCCTCTCCAAGGGTGCGTTCTGACCAGAATTTCGGGGCGAATCCAGCGGTGTCGACGAGGGCGTTCGGGGAGGCCCACAAAGGCGAAAACGGGGCGAGGGTAGCAGTATGGATAGCCTTGACTACCTACCACCCCAACCCAACCTAACCCAAGGGTCCGAATTTCGGGTTGGGGGGCGGTACGGGTTCCACATGTGTTTTTGTCAACCTTCCCCGACGCCCCCCCCTACTGGGAATGGAGGGCACATGGGGGGCTTTTGGGCTGGGTTGGGGTGGTTTGGTGGGCGGTGATCCTTCCAAGCGCGCAGCCACGGCGGGAGCCTGGTCGCCGGCGGGAGGGCCTGGAAGCCGTGAGCCCGAGGCGGCGTCGCGCGCTACGTCCAGAGCGGCGAGGGGCACCTCTGGCTCCGCGGCCCGGACTTGGCCTCCCGCGCCATGGCCGCCAGGGCTCTCGGCAGGTCCGCGGGGGCCACCTGAGCGACGGAAGGAAACGGGTCTCAGAAGAGGGGATATGTCGGCCCCTATCCCAGGCTTCGTGGAAAAAGTTTGGGGCCCTACCCTGGGATACACCATGGGGGGGAGATCCTCCATCCCTGATTGGGGCGAGTCCGAACAATCCCTTTGGGGTGTAGGGTTTCCCCCTCGGGGATTGGGGTTGAAAAATCGCCTGCGATCTCACGCACCTAGACCCCCTCGAGTCATGAAAAAATCACGAAGGGGAATGTCTAACAATTTGGGGCCTCGCTGGGCCCTGGGACCGTCATCAAATTGTTCAGGATGAAACACTGGCCTCTGGGATTGGGTCGAGACCTCCTGGGACCCACGTCGTGACTTTACCAGAACGTCGGGGGTCTGGGCATGATGACACAGCGACCTTCCGCGGTGGATTACGCGGGCCGCCAGCGCGGCACGCCACATTGTAAGCGAGGGCGCTGCGGGCAGCTTGCGCGCGAATGTCGGTGCGGCCGACCCCGTTTCTCTGCGTCGCTCACCTCCGCGTAGCCCCCCGGGTGCGTAGCGAACGTGGCGGTCGAGTCGGTGAGGGCGGCTAAGACCGCGCCGTACCCCTGCACGCTCGCCTGCTGCACGCTGGCCTCGACGGACACCTCGTGAGGAGAAGCTGGCGATGCCGCTGCTCGTCCTGGGAGGGCCCTCGTCGCCATGGCCGGATCCTCCTCGAAATTCTTGTGAGAACGCAGCCCAGGAGACCAAGAACTCCGACGCGGTGATTTTGTGACATCCTTCCGTCCTGACTCATTGTTTGACGGTCCCGGCGCCTGGCGAGGGCCCCCAGAGGCAAAGATCGTCAAAAAACCTTCGGCCGTGACTTGTTCGCAACGCGAGGAGATGGGGGGAGGTCTGGGGGGCAGCGGTATCGGTACATGTTTGCCACAAAATGACAAACGAACAAAACACACACACACACACACACCCGTACCTAAAGCGGGTAGGGGGATATGGGCGCGTGTTGTCGGATGGGGGTCCCCGCTCGAACGAGCGTCCCCTGGGGGCCGTCAACCCGCACCCAGCCCCTCAGCCAGTCTACTTCCCTCCGACAATCCCACGGGTACGGATGTGTGTGTGTTGTTCGTTCGTCACCCAACATCCGCTGGAGGGGTTGGGCACGTGCTGTCGGAACGAGTGGAAGGGGGGTTGGAGGAAGAAGAGGAGGAGGAGGAGAAGGAGGAGGAGGACGAGGAGGAAGAGGGCGAGGAGGACGAGGAGGAAGAGGGCGAGGAGGAGGAGGAGGAGGAGGAGAAGGGAGGGAAAGGGGATGCACAAGCTCCGTCGGAAGGTCAATCACCCCCCCCTTCATAAATACCCCATCCAGAGCACCCAGATCCCTGAAGTCATGATTTCGTCATGACGTGGATCCCTGGGACCAGTTGCTCATCCTGAAAATAGTTTTTTGACGGTCCCGGGGCCCGGCGAGGGCCTCCACCAAAAACCTCCAGTCGCCATTTCTTCATGACCCGACGGGGTCTGGGCAGCGGCATCAGCACATGCGCGCCCCCCCCAACACCAGCGACGGCGCCGCCCGGCGCAGCGCGCGGACGCGGCCGCCTCGGGCGCGCAGATCCCCGGCGACGCGGGCCGCGTACCTGCGGGGCACGCGCATGCGACGACGACGACGACGACGACGACGACGACGACGACGACGACGACGACGACGACGACGACGACGACGACGGCCGGGCCGCGCACCTGCGGGGCACGCGCACGGCGAGCTCCGCCAGCGGGCTCAGCACCCGCACGGCGGGCGCGGCGAGCCACGCGGCGCCCGCGGCGCCCGGCGGGCCGCCAGCGGCAGACCTCGGCAGCCCCAGCGCGCGCCGCACGCAGCGGGCGCCCGCGGCCAGCAGCGCGGCCTCGCGCACGGCGGCACCGTAGGCGCCGGCGGCCTCGAGGTCCAGCCGCAGCAGGCGGACGTCCACGTCCACGACGGGCAGGGTGGCGAACGCGGCGCCCGCGTCGCGGGCGCGGCCCCCGCGGCCCACGCGCAGCGCGACGACGCCGCGCTCGCAGGTGCGGCGCACGCCGCGGGCGAAGGCGCGCAGCCCTCTCTGGCCGCCGATGCTGCGCAGCACGCACTTCTCCGCGGAGGTTCGCACGCCTGCGCCCCTGCTCGCAGGTGCCACGCGAGCGGTGATCGCGAAGGCGCTGGCCCCAGAGCCTGCCGCGACCCGCACCTCTGTGGTGCACCACGGCGTGGCGCGGTACTGTATGCGGCACGGCTGGAGGCCGAGGTGGACGCCCCACCTCGAGCGCAGCGTGCGGCAGAGACGCCGCAGCTGCTCCTCGCCGCAGGTGGTCAGCTGCATCTCGCCGTCGCCCGGCTCCCACTCGACCCGCAGGCTCTGGTCCTCCTCCACGTGGCGCAGGAGCGCGCCCAGCAGGGCCTCGCGCCGCGGCGCCGCCGTCCGCCCCCGCCCCAGCCGCACGGCCTTCGTGCAGTGCCGGCCCGCAAGCAGCTCGTAGGCCTGAGTGTGCAGCACCTGCAAGCGCACTGGCGCGGAGGGCTCGCACCACGTGCAGAGCGAGCCGCTGCCGGGCGGCGCCTCGGCAGAGGGCAGCGTCAGGCGCACCACGTCGCCTGGCAGAGCGACTGGCACGGTCTCGCCGGGCGCGCCCCCGCTGCGCTGCAGCGGCGGGGCGGTGATGGCGTGGCTCCCCGTGGTCGCGTTGTGCAGGCGCTGCCCTGCGTGCAGGGCCCCGCGGACGACCAGCATGTCGAGCGCCTTGCGGGAGCCCCCGTCCAGGTAGGTCGTCTGGAACGTTATGCCGGCGAACGGCGCGTCCGCGGCAGGCCGCACCAGCTCCCTCGCTCCCGTGCGAGGGTCCGACCCCTCCCAGGTGCCGGCCTCCGCGCCGCTGGCCACGTCGCCCACTGCTGGGAGCACGCGGCCGACGAGGTCCCTGACGAGGGAATGCCCGTTGCCGTGGCAGCCCTGGCCTGATGCGCGCTCACGGCCGCCTGGCTCCGCCTCCGCCACCGCGAACACGACCGGCACCACCTTCCGCTCACGGCACCTACGGGCGACCACGTCCAGCCAGTCGGTGGTGGCGCTGTCGCCAGCGTGCCCAGGCGCCGCCAGCGCGGCTTCGACAGCGCCCGCGCGCGCGCTCTGCAGGGCGAAGCCAGGCTGGGCGGCGGGCACGCTGAGCGCCAGCGGCTCCACGCCGAGGCGGCGCAGGTCAGCCATCGCGCGGGAGAAGGCCGTCGACGCGGCCTGCGGGGTCATCTCCGCCACATCCTCGCGCGAAGCCCACAGCACGACGCCCAGCGGCCGCCGCGCGTGCCGCACGCGCTGGGCCCAGTGCGCGGCGAGCCCCGCGCTGGGCGGGCGGGCGCGCGAGGCGGAGAAGGGCACGACGAGGACCGAGCCGGCGCACACGCGCAGCGCGATGTCCACGAAGGGCAGGAAGTCGACGTGCCCCGGCGCCTCCACCAACGCCAGCGCGGAGGGGCTGGGTCTACACCACACCCTGTTGGTCGCCTGCAGCTCCTGCTCGCCGAGCTGGCCTGCTGCTGGCGCCTCCGCCGCCCCGCCCGGGCCCAGCAGCACCCGCCGCACGGCCGCCTTCGCGGGCCCATCCGCCCCGAGCAGCGCCACCGTGTGGCGGCGTCCCGAGGCGGACGGCGGCGCCGACGCCCCGCCCTGGCGCCGCAGCTCGCCGCTGGCGGCGTCAGAGGCGCCGGCGCCGGCGGCGCCGGCGGCGGCGGCGCCCGCAGCCGCACTCCTGCAGGCCCCGCCGCCGGCGCGGGCCCGCTCGCCCTCGGGGCGGCAGCCCCGCCGCAGCGCAGCCCCGAGGCGCCCCAGGCCGGCGCCGGCGCGCCTCGCGGCGCCCGCGCCGCCCGCGCGCACGCGGCCGCCCTGCCGCCGCCGCCGCGCCCGCCCCGCACCAGCGGCCAGCGCGGCGGCCGCGCCGCCGAGCGACAGGCCGCGCAGCAACGGCGCGCTGCGCGCGCGGCGGCGGCGGCCAGCGCGGCGGCCGCGCCGCACGGGCGCGGCAGCGGCTGCTCGCGCCCGCGCGCGGCCGCCTCGGCGCGCGAGACGTCGGCTAGCAGCGGGCTGGCGCCGCGCGCGGGGAGGTGCATCGCGGAACCATACCCAGACCTCCAACGCATTGAAGAAATCAAGCTCCCTGAGATCCTGGCGTTGCGCTGTCTCACACCGGGCGATTATTGTTGCCCGGTTTCGGGGCCCAGCCCTCGCGGATCGATCCAGCTCGGAGATTGATGCAGAAGGATGGGGTCTGGGGCTCCGTTCGTGATTTGTTCCGCGGTCGCAGCGTCTTTGCAGCCCTGGATGGCGGGGTTCTTCGTCTCCGGCGTCTGGGGGCCCTCGCCAGGCCCCGGGACCGTCAAAATACAATCCAGAGCAAAACAAAAATCCCAGGGAGGTGGTCCAGAGCGTCTGGGGCCCCGTCTTGAGAAAAAAAAATCAAAGCATCGCAGGCCTGGGGAGCACACGCCGCGGGAGACCAGCTGCACCCCTCGCACTGACGAGGGCGGGCGATCAGGGGGGGTCAGGGGAGGGGATGGCTCAGGGTGGAAAGCATCGAGCCAGAATCGGCGATGCATCGCCGATCTATCGGCGACAGGCCCCCAGTTGCGAAAGCGCAGGTTCCTGGGCGGGGTAGGCTGTCAGGCCCCTGTCGGCGATGAGTCGGCGATTGGGGTCTACGCGTTCCCCCCTGAGCCAAACCTTGACGGCCTGAGAATTCGCACCAACACCAACACAGGGGGCTACCTCCACCGGGAGAAGCCAACTCCTCCTCCTCCTCCTCCTCCTCCTCCTCCTCCTCCTCCTCCTCCTCCTCCTCCTCCTCCTCCTCCTCACACAGGGGGCTACCTCCACCGGGAGAAGATGATCCTGGATTTTGGTGCTGATGGCAGTAATCTCTCGGCCACCTGAGAAGCCCGAATACAATCGCCGAGATCAGGATCGTTCTCCCTCGATGGAGGCAACCGCCGGTGCTGGTGTGCTATCCTCTACTGGGACGCGGGAGGTGTTAAGGGGATAGGGGGGCCATCAGTCGATGCCAAGGTGGGTTGTATCTGTCCGAATCTAGCTAACACGTGGGTTACAACTTCCCTAAGTGGCGAAGGCGGGCTATATAACTCCACTAAGTGGGCGGAGCCCACGTCGCCCACCCGCTGGCTTTCCGGTCGTCACTCGGGTTCCCGGCGGCCGTTCGGGACGATCTGGTCACCTCTGGAACGCCCTCGACGAGGCGAAGCTGATGGACGGCACCCCGAGGCCGGAACACTTCCAGGAAGGCCTCAAGATTCCCCCGGTGGTGGCCCCCGAGCCGACCGCGCCGCCCTCCTCCCGCGGAGCACCAGCGCACGGCCCGGGGGGGCTACGCGAGCATGCGCGCGGGCTGCGAGGACGAGGACCTGGCCATCGCGGGGCCCCCGCGCGCGGCCGGGGCCTCGAGCCGCAAGGGCTAGGGGCCCAGACCTCGGGTCAGGACGAGGAGGAGGAGGAGGAGGAGGAGGAGGAGGAGGACGAAGTCCTACCAACGCGCACTCAGACCGCTTTGGGGCTTTCAACGCTCTACGGGCAATCTGGGGTTTACTGTACACCTTGGGCCACTGCCCCAGAGAAGTGCGCCTCAAACATCCCTGACGGGTCAGAGTGGGGCGGCATGAGCATTCAGCACACAAACCAAGCAACTGCTGATCCCCAAACATCCTTCAGGACGCACAAAACCAAACCCCCAGGTCCGGGTGCAGTCTCATACAATGAGAGGGGTCGACCCAACCCCCAGCAGTGTGAATCGAAGCCCCCTCAGAAGTGCACGAAGAGAGCCATCTAACGCAATCAACTTACAACACTGTGACTTACGCCAAGCTCGAACGCGGGCAACGGACGCCGTTCCCGATACCGCCGGCACCGGCTTTCACTCTCGTCGAGAGCTTCAGACGTTTCAAAATCAGAGACAGCTTCAGGGTCAAGCGAGGAGGAGGAGGAGGAGAAGGAGGAGCGTTTTCACGGTTCGTGGCAGCGTTCTGGCCACCGCTTTGGTACCCTCTGGCTTCCTGCCTCCTCTGACGCGGCCCCGCCTAGAACTGCTCCTCGATCTCCACCACGAACACATACAAATGGCTCCTTGGGAGCCTCATCCGCTCGATGTGGGCGGCCCTCTCGTGTGTCAGCCCCCGCGCACGATCGGACTCGTGTATCCGAGCACGCTTGGCGCCTTCTCGTGCCATGTGGTCTGCGGCTGTGGTGCCGTAGGTCATCCACGGTACAGCTCTCCCCTCCAGGACGTCGGCAGGCTCGAGACGAGAGCTGGTGCACAGCACTGTGATCTGATCGGCGCTGCGTCCGCGCAGCTGCTGCGCGATGAGGCCCAACAACACTGAGTGCTCACCCGCTGGATGCGCCTGTTTTCCACCACCACCACCACCACCACCACCACCAAAGTTGGAGGGGGAGGGGGTCCTCCTCCTCCTCCTCCTCCTCCTCCTCCTCTTCCTCCTCCTCCTCCTCCTCCTCCTCCTCCTCCTCCTCCTCCTCGTCGTCCTCCTCCTCCTCCTCCTCCTCGTCCTTCACCTCCTTCCCCCCTCCAACTTATGGTGGTGGAAAACAGGCCCATCACTCATACCTCCTGGACTACCAACCGTTGTGCACCAGATGGTTGTCCGTGATTCGTATCATGAAGTTGCTGGTCAAACGGATGGCGACCCACTGCATATGTAGATGCAGCTCTCCCCAAGGAGCGGACTGCACACACCCAGGAAGCACACCCGACAACAACGCAGCAAGCAACTGAAACCCCAGTTCCAGTTTGCATCAGAGCCGAACCCATCCCTGTTCTCCGGAACCGTGGGTCTCGTGGGTCAGGTCCCCCGCTGGCGTCTCCGAACCAGAGGATCGGACGAGACGAATTCCCAGCACCTAACGAGCCCTCTCCGATCACACCCTGCTCGAACCCCGTCCGGTGCCACTGCTCCTCCTCGGGTGGGTCTGGCAGTGTCGTCCATGCTGCTGGAATGCACCTTCTCAACCAAAGGCCTGGCTCGGCCTCATTCGCCGACTCATGTCGGGAGGACGCCTGCATGTACGACTCATCATTCTTGGCGTGTATGGCATGATCTGCATTCAACTCGCACTCACAGCCACGGTGGAATGCAGTCTCGCTCTTACGCTTGCACCTGGGACAGATGGAGCACACAGCAACTTACTAGCGGCTTCAACTCGTCGGGGCCCGTGGCCACGAGCCTTCCGCCGCTATCGAGGCCAGCACCTCTGATGATTTCCTCCCGCGGGGAAGGCCCACCAGTTGTTTCAGAGCAGCCCCGAAGACTGCATGTCCATTCACTGGTAGAGGTCGAAGCCACAAAAAGTTACCCACCTTTTACCCGCAACAACCTCTCGGACGGACGACCGACCTCAATCTCAGAAAAACTAGGTATTGCCTACAGCAGCAATCTCCGAATATCCTGACTCGCGCTCGTGGGTTCCATCCCGGCTCCAACATATACGAAAAAACAGACATAGGCCCTCGAACCCATCAGGACTTTGGATTAGCAGGCATACCTTGGAAGCGTTGAACGAGCGGACCCCGAGCACGATGACCACGAGCACGGTTTTCTGGGCGACTGGTCCACTACTGCAACCAGGGCTTCAGGCACTCCTCGCGAAGGAGGAGGAGGAGAAAGAGGAGGGAAAGGGTTAGAAGGCAACTCCTGAAAGGTCTTCGCAAGACCGATGATACAAAAAACGCAAGCCCGACTACGGGGCCTTTGATTAAGCAAGATCAGCCCAAGTTAAGCCCAGGAGTAAGCCGGATTGCGCTGGATGTTGCTGGGTTACGCGGGACTGAGCACGATGATATCAGATTCGGCCAGTTGTCTACCACGGAGAAACTAGCGCCGATGCTGAATTTAACCTCCCAAGCGTTACATCCTAAAGAGGGTAACGGGAAAGGAAGAAAGAGAGAGAGAGAGAGGGAGCGAGAGAGCGAGAGAGCGAAAGAGATAACTAGAGGGGGAGACGCACACACACACACAATATCACACTCACAGACCAACACACAAACAAACACACAATTATATAAGGGAGAGCAGAGCAATGGAACAGACCGTAGAGGGGGACACCGGAAAGAATGCGCAGAATCTGCTTTGCCCCAGGCCTTGGAAAAGGCGTGAAGTCGAATTTGGGTCCCAAACCCTGGCATCTGGAAAGCTGTCGGGATGCCTGGCCGCTGGTCAACTGCAAGGCAACGAGGGGTAAGCCTAGCGGACAGCCGCCATGAACTTGAACGGAGAAGCTGGCCTGGATGTCGCGCGAGGCTGGGGCAGTGGCAAGACACCCACACCTTTGAAACTGGCAAGTTATGGCACGGTGCCCCGTGACAGGCCGAGGTACCAGAGCACGACACGGACAAATGCGACAAAAACGGCGCGGCGCCCCATAGCCCAGCATCCGCTGGCACACATGAGTAGAGGCTGCTTCACTAGTTGGAATTGTCGGCCCCGGCTCTCCTCTGAAGGCGGCCAGGCCCCAGCATCAGGACTGCGAGCCCCGCCGCGGCAACGAGGCCTGCACGCCCGAAGCTCCGAGGGTAAAAACCACACCACGTGGGATCGACCCCTTCGACGACGACGACGACCAGTAGAAAGAGCAAGAGCTCTACTCATCCCTGCCGCCTCGCGGGCCGAAGATGCCGCGGCCGCGGGCGGGCGTCCCTATCCCCTCTCTGCGATCAGCAGCAGCAGGAGGAGAGGACGAGGAAGGGCGGAGCGGGAAAGGCCCAAGACGGACACGGGACCGACACCGAAACCCCAGGCGGGCCTTCCACCAAAAACTTAAACGCACCGACGCCGACGGGTAAACACACACACACACGCACACACACACACACAGTGCCACACACACAGTGCCACACACACATACACACACACACGCACACACACACACACACGCACACACGCACACACGAACACACGCACACAGGCACACACGCACACACGCACACACGCACACACACGCACACACACACACACACACACACACACGCACACACGCAAACACGCACACACACACACACACACACACACACACACGCACACACACGCACACACACACACACAGACAACAGACACAGACACAGACACAGACACAGACACGGACACAGACAACAGACACAGACACAGACACAGACACACAACCTCACACACACACACACGCGCACACACACACACACACACACACACACACACACACACACGCACACACACACACACACACACGCACGCACGCACGCACGCACGCACGCACGCACGCATGCACACACACACAACCACACACACAACCACATTTTTGTTGTGTCGGCGGCTGGGCAGAGGGACTGCTCCGGCGATGTGGAATTAGTGGGTCACACAAAACGCGAATTAAGCCGCAGGGCATGCGGGAAAAGAGAGGAGGCCCGGCGCGGGCGGGAGGGAGAGGAAGCCGAGCCCGCTCAGAGCAGGGCCAGGCCGCGGCGGGGGGGGGCGCCAGGGCGGGGGGCCAGCAGCGGCGGCGAGGCAGCAGCTGTGGGGCGGCAGCTGGCGGGCAGCCGGGCAAAGCCGAGGGGGGGGCAGGTCCAGCGCGAGCTGGAGACGGGCAGCACAGCGATGCGACCGAGGTGCCGAGATCCATTGACCTCCAGGCACCGAGGGCAGCCGTCAGAAGGACCACCCCAGGTGAGGGGCCAGGAACACTGGGGAAGGAGACCGAGCAGGGCGGAGCGGAGGAGGCGAGGGCCGGCCAAGGTGCCGATATAGGCGGACCTGCGAGGCAACCCGAGGACGGCCGGCCCGAGACAGCCACGGGGCGGGGGGCGGAGGGAGCACAAGAACAAATGCAGGCGGCAAGGCGGAACCCGCAGACTGGTCACGCCGTTGGGGCGGGCACGGCAGATGGGCTGGCCTGGAAACCAAGCGAAGAGGGGCGGCGGGAACCGTGGCCGCGGATGGCCCACGATGCATCCCATGGACCCCGGGCGAGGGCCCGATCGCAGGACCATGCAGGCAAGCGGTGGGAGCAAGGGAGCACCACCCGGGAGCGGGGGGCAGGCGGGGAGGAGGCAGCGGGCGAAGACCCGGGCCAAAACCTGCATGCAAAAGGCCAGCGATACAACCTGCGCAGGGCAGAGGATGCAGCGGCGGGGGCGCGGCCTCCTCTCGCAGGGAAACGGAGCAAGGCGGGGCAAGGGCGGCACCCACGCGGCCAGGGCGAAGGCGGGGGGAGGCCGCACATGGCGCCGGGGGCGAGCGGCAAGACCGGCTCACTGAAGGCAGGCGCCACGGCACCCCGATGGAGGGGACCAGAGTTGGCCCACGGCGTGCGGAGCAAAGAGTGACGGCCCAACAGGGGCAGGACGGCCCCGTCCGCCGGTGGGGGCAGCCGAGACGACCGCCGCGGGGCGCAGCGCCGAGGCGGTGCGGGCCCAGGGCCAACGAGCGAAGCGTGACACCGGGAGAGCACGCCAGTGGGCGAAGGGGGGTAGCACCGCAAGGTGCGCTGGGCGCGGCAGACAAGGCTTGGCCACATAGGAGGGCAGGGGTAGCACCACACAGGAGCGCGAGAGGTTGACGGGAAACGTGGCAAGTTGCTGCGCGGCTGGGAGCAGGCAGACGGGAGCGGCTGCTGCGGGGGGTAGGCACGAGACCGCACCGAACAAACGCACTAAGTTTGGAAACGGAAGAGGTCAGTCGGATGGGGGTTAGCGGCAGGCCCGAGGGCGAACCCACTGCGCAGGGCGGCAATGGTCTGGTTGCCTGCGGCCGCCTACCAATGGCGACTCGAGGAGCCCGGGCACCGCTGCCGGGCAAAGTCGTTGCTGGGCCAGGTGGGATCGGCAGGCCTTTTACCCTTGCCATGGGTGAGGGGCCTTTCCTTTTGCCTTTCCGAACCAACGAGGCCTGCCAATCGACGTGGATATGTTTGTTCCAGCAGAGAGTCTGGATGTCTCACACACTCACACACACACACACACACACACACACTCTCACACACACACACACACACACACACACACACACACCCACACACACACACACACACGCACACACACACACAATGACACGTCATACGCGGCGCGCGCGCGGCGGAGGCGATCCGCTCGCACGTCGGGCAACCTGGGCCACGGCGCTGCGACTTGTCCCGCGTGCAAGGGAGGAAGGAACAGGAAGGAAGAGGCGGCCGCAAAGAAAGGAGGGGGGGCGCTCTCAGGCGGCAGCGCCGCGGAGGGGGCGCGGAGCGGACAGGCCGCGGAGCAGCCCCTGGCAGCGGCGCGGGGCGGCGTCGCAGGCGCACCCAGGAACGGGGCCAGCAGCCGCAGTGCGGGCAGGGCCCAGCAAGTGGGAGGGGCGGGAGCGGCGGGCGGTTGGCGGACGGGAGGCGCCCGCGCGAGGTGGGATGGGGCGGCAGCCGGGGCGGGCGGCGGCTGGCTGGCTGGTCCAGCGCGGTGCAGCGGCCGCTGAGGCAGCCGCGAGGAGGCGGGCCGACGCGGCCAGGCGCGGCGGGCGCCAGGGGGCGGCCTGGGGTGGGCGGCACGCCCGCTGGTGAGCACCTAACTGGCGCGCGGACACGTTGAAAGAGCCGGGGCAGGCCAGCGACGGC
This sequence comes from Prorocentrum cordatum, assembly GCA_963575745.1. Classification (NCBI taxonomy): domain Eukaryota; class Dinophyceae; order Prorocentrales; family Prorocentraceae; genus Prorocentrum; species Prorocentrum cordatum. The sequence continues at coordinate 80,005 of CAUYUJ010003291.1, forward strand.
CAGGCGCACTACCTGGGGTGGATGGCGCGTCTGAAGTCAGGGAGCCGACGCCACCTCGGGTGGGAGGCGCGCCAGAGCACCTAACTGGTGCACAGAAGGTGAGAAAGCTAAAGCAAGCCCAAAGCACCCGGGCGCACCACCTGAGGTGGATGGCGCGACTGGAGCCAGGCGGCAGGCGTAACACCCGGGGTGGGGGCGCGCCAGGAGAGCGCCTAACTGATGCGCAGTCAATGAGGACCAAAGCAGAACACCTCCCGAGGGGGAGGGCGCCAGGCAAAGCGCACCCCCTGGGGTTGGAGGCGCGCTGGTAAGGAAGCAGGTGAAAAAAATGCGGGCACCTCCTGAGGTGGAAGGCACCACGCAATCGTCAGCGCCCAGGTAAGTCGCAGTCGCGTCGGGCGGGCCAGGTAGTGGCGGGCCACTGTCGCCTGTCGCCCTTAAAGCCCGCGCTGCCAGGACTGGTCCCCTGTGGGCCAGATCGGTTCGCTGGGACGTTTGCCTCCTTGCCCCTTCCCAGCTGCCTGGCTCTGGCGGTTCTGCTGCTGCTGCCACACTGCGCTCCAGTCGACATCCAGGTTGCGGTTGCGGCACAGGGCGCGGATGTCGTAGCTGGCGTCGGCCAGGTGGCCCAGGAAGGCGCGGTTGAATTCGTCGTAGCCGCGGGAGTTGTAGGTCCCCTTGCCGCGGGACGTTCCGCCCCTCTTGTCGCAGACTCTGTTCCAAGCTTCCACGAAGAGCACGCCGCAGGCAGCTTTCCGGCGGTTGGTGACCTCGGGCCAGGACTCGAATTTACCCTCCGCGTCTTTCCAATGAGGCGCCCACTGGAGGTTGCGTCTGGGCGTCTTGCACAGGCGATCCTGGGGGGTCATATCATTCCTTCCGCCCATGGGCCTCTCTAGCTGCTCCCCGCGTACGTATCCTAGCCCCGCGGCCGCTCCCATTAGTTGTGTATGGGGTTGAAGTACAAGGGCGCAGAACCCCTGATCCGTTGGTAGAGGGAAGGAGGGATAGATGGATGTCTTTCCCTCCTGCACGATCAAAGGTCTGATCGATCTGCCCCAATACCTGAGCCCAAACGGCCAGGCGCAGGAGAGGTGAGGATAAGGAGTATTCTATGAAGGTATTACACGGGTTTTATTCGCACACCCCGTCCCGAATCCCGCCCGTGAGGGTAGGACTCGGGAACAGAGGAAAAGAATCCGTCACCCTTTTACTCCTTCAATCCTCAAGTCTGCAGGCAGCTGAGCGCAAGATCAGTACAGCCTCAGCTGCAGGGTAAGGTAAGAAGGAACACCCAGGGTCCCAATTGCTTCGCCAAGCACGCTCTGGTGCCCCCTCGGCGCGCCCCCAAAAAACGCTTCGGCACTCGAGGGCGGAGAAGAATGAGACACGGGTGGGCGGAGAAAGAGGATCTGAGCAAGTTAAAGCAACATCAGAATCTGCCTCGCCTAAGCGAGGCAGGTGTTGCCACCAGCTGTCTGAAGAGAGCTGGCCGTCAGATCATGCTCAGCGCAATGTAAGCAGACTCTAAAGCGTATGTATTCTGAGATCGCGTTAATGAACGCAATCGTGTTACGAAACGCATCTATATATCAAAACAAATGTCTGGCCAGACGCAAGGTCGCGTTGATAAACACGAAAAAGTTGCATATGTATAAATTCTCTATTTGGCGACTCCCGTTGGCGTTGCCCCTTAGGAGGCTGCCTTGGTTATCGCAAAATGTGTGTATGTGCGTGGCCACTTGTCTTAGATAGTGAAGCGGCCTAGAAGAATATATAATAGCCACCGCCCAAGGCGAACTTGTATTATAATGAAGTTCAAGCCTTTCGAGCGGTGGGCCCGGCGGCCGACTCTACTACGCGTTGCCCCTCTCGTAGAACCTGCGGTCCCACATCCTGTGGCCATCGTGCGACACGTAGCTCGTCTTGAAGGTATCCCAGGGAGTCCTCGGGATCCAGTGGCGGAACCACTCATTGTACTGGATGTCGCGGACGTAGACGAACTCGTCGTTGTTGTCCGTGATGTATATCCAGCATTTGATGTAGTAGCTCCAGTATTTGGGGCCCCACTGGCTGTCCTCCAGGTCGTCGCGCCACCATGTAGCGCAGTCCTCCGCCATGCGCGCCCTCTTGGCGCGGGGAGGTGTAGTAGGTCTGCGGCTGTCGTCGCTGTCTTGCCGCTGTGCTGCAGTGCCGCGCGGCCTCTCGGGCATGTAGTCCTGCGCGTCAGAGGCGCTGGACCCTGCAGCATCGCCAGGAGCGGGGCGCGGCGGCGGCGGCGGGTGCCGCGGCATGTGTGGCTCCATGGCATCATCGGAGCACTGGGGGCGTGTATCAGGTTCGATCGGATCGGTTCTCATCCCTGAATCAACCCCCCTTTGGTCAGTGGAACCCAAGGCGGAACCAATCAACCCATAAGCAAGCGCGGCAAGCTTGCGCTGCGTGACTTTCTCACGGGCGCCACCCCCTCTGGGGAGGGCAATCGCGACAAGTCCGCGTGCCTGCCGCGTGCTTCTGTCGAGTCTGCCTGCGTTCAACCACCATTTCTTCCGACCAGCTTGGCCAGTCCTGATGCTGGTCGAGGATTTCACAGGCGTCGCGCATGTCCTCAATGGTATAGGCGTTCTTGTCTTTATTAATACGAGCGCCTGTCATTTGGTGGTGGATCTTCAAATCATTGAGAAAGCGCCGAATGAGGTTGGCAAATGGATGGTATGGAGGTCTGTCGTCTTCTCGCTCGCCCATCAATCTGCACATGTGTGCAGGAGGGGAGCCAGAGTCGACCCGCTTCTGATACCTCTTCCTAGCGGAATTGGCCATTCTCCTCAGCACATATTTCTCATTGCCTGGAATAGAGCGCTTGCCTGTCATGATGACCTGCGCTCCGTCTCTCATGTACCTCGTGATGTCATCCTGGGAGAGCGTCGTCTTGATCCAGTGGGTCAGCTTCTGGAGGTATGCCAGGTCGCTCTCGACGGCAGTACTTTTACCCGTAGCACCTACGGCAACAGTGTACTGCCAGCAGATGTCACAAAGGGTACCTTCGTATGTGACGATCCCTAGGGATAAGATGCGATCGCAATTCCGACATCGCGCGATATCATGCTGAATAGCTTCTGGGGCTCCGTCCATCGCGAGGTGCTCACGAGATCCCCAACGAGCTTCCCGACCACGAGCAAGACTGCGGCCGATCTGATCCATGGCATCGCGGTTGATCTCGGCGTTCGGTCGGGAAGCGATCGATCTGCTCATCCCCTCGATCTCGATCCTAGACAATATTTCCCCTGGCAGTCTTACGCGCTCGGTCGTGTCGTTGTCCGCGTCATCAGTATCACCATGGTATACGTTTTCTGTACGGATACGGCTAGCCTCTTCCTGCAAGGCGGACTCGTTGTCACCCTCCGCGCGGTTGATTCCCTTCTGTTCGGCTATGATCCGTACCGTGGTTTCCTGATCTGGAGCTGCGGACGCAATGCTGCCTGGATCCTGGGGAATGTCCTGCTCCGCGCCTGGGCCACGTGGCGCGGCAGGTGTTTCCACCAGCTCCGTCCATACGGGGAAGCCTGGATTGCCGAATGTCTTGATGCAATGTGCAAATAGACCACGCAACGTCTGGAGTGCAGGATGGTTCTGATGAATAGCATATTTTGTGAAGTCACGGAGCTCCCCAATACTGTCCAGCAATATGATTTGATACACTTTAGAGATCCATTGGAAGACGCCTGTAGTCGACTCCTCGATGACCTCTGGGTCCAGGTAGTGTACCAACTGTTTGAAGAAGCTATCTGCACTGCAAGTTGGTAAGTGACGTGCCCATTTGTGGGTATGATTGTAATCCAACTAGTATTTCTCCACGTTCCATGTTTTGGATCCGAATTGAATTTCAAATCGTAAGTACGACTGTGCTTTATCCACCACAAATCTGTCCGCGCCAGTGTGAACCTCAATGATTCGCCACACCTTTATCATAGGTGAGTCCACCAACAACTGCGATGTCCAGCGGTATATGCGGTGGTCATATGATTGTTTGATCCAATTTGAGTCCTCCTCTGGGTCGTAGTCGGGGTGGTTGAGGAAGTCACCTGGCGGGTCAATGATATTGTCGAGGATGCTCGCGTCGACGTGCCCATCTGCTTGGATCTCTGCTGATAGATCTGCTCTCATGTTGTCATTTGCCGCTTTCTCTTCGGCAGTGAGTGGTATGTTTGATATATCCACAATGACGGTAACCAGAGGTTCAGCAGATTGGCCTGCCTGTTGTTGGGGCCAATCGTCCGCGGGAGCAGTGTCCTCGGCAGGTGTGGCCACCAGCTCTTCGGGATCGGGTGTCCGAGGAGCGGGCCGTCTTGTCGGCGTACGTGGGATACGTGGCTTATAAATACTCGGCATTCCGAGATATGGTAGATCACCATCTGTTTTATGCTGATGTATTTGGTCACGGCATGATGATGGTCCTTCCAGCGCAGTATTCATATCTCTCGGGTCAGTGTCGGCACGTACTGGTAAAGCAAAGACAACGCCATTGAGAGGCATGCTTTTGTCGTTGTACCATATGTTTACCCATCGTCAACCGTAGTTGAGGATAGGTATTTGCACCGCAAAGAACTTGTCAAAGACTCCGAAATGAATGATTGGGCCATATATGTGGCCCTTGTTCATGAGGACCTTGGTGTTGTGATTGCCCTTGGGGTAGTGATTGTCATAATGATAACAATTGGTAGATCCCCAATTCTTAGTGACAATGAAGTCCCCCATGCGAACATCATTAAATATAGGCCGACGATTCCAATCTTTCTGTGTAATCTTCGATGTGATGGGTCGAAGGGCCTCTCGGCAGTATGACATAGCGATTAACCATTATTTATCTTCTGTTTTGTGCTCGCATTCGGCGATCATAGCGCGGACCATTTGTTCGTCCAAGGCGTCGGCGCCAGATATGCGGCCAGCAGGGGTTGCCCCCAGCTGAGGGGCAATCGGGCGCTGAGCCGAAGATGCTGATGCTGATGGTGTCCTTGGCTGCTGATCCATGTCGTGATCCGTGTCAGCTGGCGTAATCCCAGGAGGGTCATCGATGAACTCCTGCCCAGGAGAACGGCACAAATTTCGCATTTGCTCAATGGTTGTCTTGCGGCCAATGGCGGCTAGTCCCAGGACGAGCACTCCGGCCATATCTGCTGGCCGTGCGTGTGGCGTGGTTGGAGACGGCGAATTGCAATGACTGCCGCTGCTGGAACCACGTCCTCTGTCATAATAGCGCCTTGAGCGCCCAACCAAAAGCTTCAACCAGCTTTTGTGGCAATCTCCATGTTGATCACCAGCTCGACCTCGTTCTTGTAGTGATTGAACTTGTATGACTGTACCGAGGTGTGGGGATGCTTCTGGACATTGTCTATATATGTGCTGGAACTGAAGAATGCCTCCGTGCGTGGTGATGGTTTATGATGCTTGTCTCTCTGAGAAGATGGATCGACGTAGCCGGGAATGGCCCCTGTCTTGAGAATGTTGCGCCAAGCACGGAATGTCGTGCCATGGTGGAGGTATTTCACGTCTGTCCATTGTAGGCTCTCCCAGCCCACGTTCCATGGTTTGGAAAGTGGATTGACGCAACTGTGGCCTCCAACACATCGAATAGCAATAACGCTGTTCCAATCGAAGCAGCTGGGATCGCCTCCCTCGGGGATTGGTTTGGCATATATATCGGTCCGATTCTTCTGCGGGTCAATATGTTTCTGGAACGCACGAATGATGAAGATCGGCTAGTAATCGTTCCAATCGGGATACCCATCCTTTTCACCATCCTTTTTGAAGTGCGTCATGGCCGCATCCATGGATGGTCCGTTGTGGTTTTTACGATCACTGAATTTCCATCGGACCATGTCCTGAAAGGATTTCCAATTACTTGGGATCGTCCACTCACGATCTGTTGTCTTCGGCCATATGTTGATACGTCGATCGTGAAATTGATTGATGTGGAACTTCTTGTAGTGGATCTCGTGGCGTAACATCGTCGTGATGTCTTTGCTCATGTATTTGGGTTCTCCGAGCCACTCATCAAGTAATTCAGGGCCATAACGTATATCGTCGTAATGTGGTAACGATGTCCATTTCCATTCTGGAAAGCAACCAGATTGTGCAATATCAGGAGCATGAGCATTCACACAATCGTCGCGTTGCAATTGATCGAACCATTCCTCATCTTGCAGGCAATCAAATCCATTGATCGCGGATGTACCCCGCAATACCGGAGAAACGTACGGATGGTCATCCACGATGCCTGCTTGCAGCTTGTACTCTCGAATAGTGCATGCGTTATCGAACATCCCGACCTGGCTGATGTCCTCGCACATAGAACGCTCGCAGCTGTCCTGCCACGACAATAAATTCACCGTGCGTGGAGAAGGGTCGTCGTCGGCAGGAGTTGCCTCCAGCTCCATCGCTTCTATGTCAGTGCCGTCGTCTGGGATCGGGACTGCCTCGGCTTTCGGGAGCTGATCGGCTGGCGGTTGTACTGCTGGCGTTCGGTTTGGGAGCGGGCCAGGCGTCGATGGCTTTGGCACGGCTATCGGTTGCGGGCCAGGCTGTAGTGGCTCAAGCAATGGGCCTGGCGGTGCTGGCTGGTCCGCATCGGCCGCCGCGCGCCATACGGCAGTCGGAACATCGGGATCGTGTCCCAATGCCACTATTCCAATGCATTCTGTCTGAAGAATGTTTTGCATGCTTCGATGGTCTGTTGGTTCTCGGCAGCAGGGCCTACACGGTGGGGCTTCAACCTGTTGCCTTCTGCAATGAGTCGCGATTTGGTCGCCTCATCGTCTCCGTCCAAATCGGTAATCTGCTGTAGAAACTGCTCAAACACAACCCAAGTAACAGCATGTGCATCTTCAACTGTTTTCATGATCTTGGTGTGGAGGAGTTCTTGTTTCTCGACTGAATCCCAGGATGCCCATGCCCCAGGGTGGTCGTTGATCAGCAGTAAGAGGTAACTGAATAACTCGTCATATGCAGGACCAAATGGATCGTGCTGAGGAATAGCCTTGTTCGGCTCGCGAGGATCAAGTGCTGGTGGCTGTGTCGGGATTCCAGGAATCGGCACGCTTGGGTCACCTGCGGTAGCAGGCAGTGATGCCGACAGCGTACCATCGGCACATGATGCCATCCAAGCACAATGAGCCATCTCGCCTGCTGTCTGTGTCATAAGCGTCGTAAGGCTGAGATCTCTCTCCCATTCGTTTGTGATCCTCTCTCTGAAGTCGAGAGCCTCCATGATCTCCTTGGCCTGTCTGTAGGCCTGCTCGTCCGTGACGGGAGTCATGATGGGAGGCCTGAATGGATACGGCTGAGAAGGCAGTGACTGAATCAAAGCGCAGAAGTTACGATAGCATACTGCGTCGCAGAACTGTGTCGTAAACATTGCCATGGTGCGGTTGTTCTGGTTTGCATGCCAAGCCTGTGGCGTAATTCTACCGTACGCTTCTATCCAATGGTCTGATGGAAGAACTGTAATACCACGATTTTGCATCGTCCTGATCAAATCGTCCGTGTGGTAATCAAAGTTCGGGTGCACGCCCCACTGTGCTGCTTTGCCAGGCCCCATAACCGTGGGGCAACGGAAGTACTGCATCACATCGATAAATCGTGATACATCCACTTGTACGTGCACTGGCATGAGCGTCGGGACGCAGCCCTCACATTCCATCTTCTGGAGCTCGCGCACGGCAGTAGGTGCTCGATCTTCGTGACGACGCATGTCCACGGTGTTCTGTCCGTGGTTGGCACATGCGATGTCGTTCGCGCTCCACACCACCATGGCATTGAGGCATCTGCAATAGTGCCTTTGTTTCACATATGCAGGAAAATCATCGGCCCAATACTTCCAGATGGCCTCGTTTAATTCGCGCCATTTGTTGATAGAAGCGCTGTCGCTGTATAACATCAGGCCTCTGGCCTCGCGGATCATCTTGATCACGCTGCGCTGCTCTAGGGTGGACTCGAACTGGTTGTTCAGAATAGCTGCGGTACGGCTCTCCTGTGTTTGCGTACGCTGTTCACGGAGTTCTGCCATACCACAGCGGGTGTCTCCACCAGCCTCTGGCAATTGACTGCAATCTTGGCCGATCGGCGTGTCGTTCTGTTTGAACCATTCTTTGTAATTGCCAAAGGAGAATGCCCACATCATGATGTCGTCGCGGATGACGGTCGACAAGTGCTCGAGGGTAGCGCCGCCCATGCATTCCGCGCGATTGAGGCACGGCATAAATAGCGGTACAAGACCAACGTTTGATACTTTGGCGAGGTGGCCTCGCTTCCGTGGACTGTTGAGCTCGTCAATGCCGTGATTTGGGTACTTATTGTGCTTGGCGCCCTTGGACCCTTTCTTGGGCTGCATAATCCATGTTGAATCGGTGTACAAGTTGGTCCATTTGTATGCGTGCCCTGATGGACCGAAGGCATGATGCAAGAGAAGTCCCAGATCTTCTTGTACGAGTGAATACCACCCGTTATCTGAAAGAAGAGTAGAAACCAACCGACCACCACAAAACGCGCTGTACTTTGCTTGTTCAAGCTCGAGTGGGTCAATATCAGGACCAGGAGTAAGACCAAGGTCAACCTCAGCAGGAGTCTCACCTGAGGACAGAGCCCTCGTTGTATGGTTGCCAACGATAAGTACTTGTCATAGTCTCGTCGTGCTCTGGTATTGCCTGCCAGCCGTCTGGGTGATCGGATGGCGTTGCCACCGCCTTGGGGTATGATCCGATACCTCCGAAGCCTCCGCGCGCAGTCAGCCATGTGCTGAGCTTGCGGCGGAATTTGCTCGTCTGGTTAATGTCGGAAAATGCTCGCATTTCGGTGACAAGATTATCTTCAACAACGTGGCCGATGTGTCCCGCAGTATCGCATGTCCTGGCAAAGCCAAGTGGGCGTGTGGGTAACTGGATCGTTGCACGATCAAGTTTAGGAGCATAGCTTGGAGTTGTTCGGCTCGCGAGGATCAAGTGCTGGTGGCTGTGTCGGGATTCCAGGAATAGGCACGCTTGGGTCACCTGCGGTAGCAGGCAGTGATGCCGGCAGCGTACCATCGGCACATGATGCCATCCAAGCACAATGAGCCATCTCGCCTGCTGTCTGTGTCATAAGCGTCGTGAGGCTGAGATCTCTCTTCCATTCGTTTGTGATCCTCTCTCTGAAGTCGAGAGCCTCCATGATCTCCTTGGCCTGTCTGTAGGCCTGCTCGTCCGTGACGGGAGTCATGATGGGAGGCCTGAATGGATACGGCTGAGAAGGCAGTGACTGAATCAAAGCGCAGAAAATACGATAGCATACTGCGTCGCAGAACTGTGTCGTAAACATTGCCATGTTGTGGTTGTTCTGTTTTGCATGCCAAGCCTGTGGCGTAATTCTATCGCACGCTTCTATCCAATGGTCTGATGGAAGAACTGTAATACCACGATTTTGCATCGTCCTGATCAAATCGTCCGCGTGGTAATCAAAGTTCGGGTGCACGCCCCACTGTGCTGCTTTGCCAGGCCCCATAACCGTGGGGCAACGGAAGTACTGCATCACATCGACAAATCGTGATACATCCACTTGTACGTGTACTGGCATGAGCGTCGGGACGCAGCCCTCACATTCCATCTTCTGGAGCTCGCGCACGGCAGTAGGTGCTCGATCTTCGTGACGACGCATGTCCACGGTGTTCTGTCCGTGGCTGGCACATGCGATGTCGTTCGCGCTCCATACCACCATGGCATTGAGGCCTCTGCAATAGTGCCTTTGTTTCACATATGCAGGAAAATCATCGGCCCAATACTTCCAGATGACCTCGTTTAATTCGCGCCATTTTTTGATAGAGGCGTTGTCGCTGTATAACATCAGGCCTCTGGCCTCGCGGATCATCTTGATCATGCTGCGCTGCTCTAGGGTGGACTCGAACTGGTTGTTGAGAATAGCTGTGGTACGGCTCTCCTGCGTTTGCGTACGCTGTTCACGGAGTTCTGCCATGCCACAGCGGGTGTCTCCACCAGCCTCTGGCAATTGAATGCAATCTTGGCCGATCGGCGTGTCGTTCTGTTTGAACCATTCTTTGTAATTGCCAAAGGAGAATGCCCACATCACGATGTCGTCGCGGATGATGGTCGACAAGTGCTCGAGGGTAGCGCCGCCCATGCATTCCGCGCGATTGAGGCACGGCATACATAGCGGCACAAGACCAACGTTTGATACTTTGGCGAGATGGTCTCGCTTCCGTGGACTGTTGAGCTCGTCAATGCCGTGACTTGGGTACTTCTTGTGCTTGGCGCCCTTGGACCCTTTCTTGGGCTGCATAATCCATGTTGAATCGGTGTACAAGTTGGTCCATGTGTATGCGTGCCCTGATGGACCGAAGGCATGATGCAAGTGAAGTCCCAGATCTTCTTGTACGAGTGAATACCACCCGCTATCTGAAAGAAGAGTAGAAACCAACCGACCACCACAAAGCGCGCTGTACTTTGCTTGTTCAAGCTCGAGTGGGTCAATATCAGGATCAGGAGTAAGACCAGGGTCAACCTCAGCAGGAGTCTCGCCAATGAAGACAGAGCCCTCGTTGTATGGTTGCCAACGATAAGTACTTGTCATAGTCTCGTCGTGCTCTGGTATTGCCTGCCAGCCGTCTGGGTGATCGGATGGTGTTGCCACCGTCTTGGAGTATGATCCGATACCTCCGAAGCCTCCGCGTGCGGTCAGCCATGTGCTGAGCTTGCGGCGGAATTTGCTCGTCTGGTTAATGTCGGAAAATGCTCGCATTCCTGTGACAAGATTATCTTCAACAACGTGGCCGATGTGTCCCGCAGTATCTGATGTCCTTGCTAAGCCACGTGGGCGCGTGGGTAACTGGATCGTTGCACGATCAAGTTTAGGAGCATAGCTTGGAGTTGTCAATCCATTGCTGTATACATCAGAAGGTGCACAAAGACCATTTCCATAGTAGTATTTTGTATCCTGAACGCTGTCCTCGGCATATTGTCCCAGTACTGCACTGCCAATTCTGGACCAATCGTTGTGAATCATCATCCACTCCGTCTTCAATATCACCGTCGTGAGGTCCATTGGCGGGCACTTGCGGTGCGCTCCTGGGATCACTGCGTTCAAAAGATCATGTAAACCACGAACACTTTCTTGCGCAGACGAGTTACGAGTGAAGAGGCTGGAAATCATGCACATGGCCCTCATGAAAGACAGCCATGGTGTAGCCGTAATCGTGCTGTACTCGTAGTTGGCGTCGCCGCCGACTGATCCACCAGTTTCGCTGATACAACTCTTTGCGTCGGCGGACGCAGAGCGGGCAATTTCTCGAATAGTGGATTCGTCGGGTACGCGGAGATCAAAATCTGCACTGCGATCAGCGCGCCGTTGATGTATGTATATTTATATGTTTATATATATATATATATATATATATCCATCATCAGGATCACGAGGACGACCAGTTTGAGCGTGGTACGTGAAGCCCACGCGGTCGTCGCCCTTGGCGTTCGGGTCGTACTCGGCGTCGCAGCCGATGGGCCAGCCGATGCGGTGGAGCGGCTGTGCCTGATCCATCTCGTGGATGGGGGTATCGGGATTAGAACCGATCTCACTTATTTGCGCCTCGCACACGGCGAACAGGATGCCTGTAAGCTTTGTAGCTCGAGTCGTAAAATTGCTGCGGTACGAACGCATAAGGAGTGTCCTAAACCTCTCTGTATCCTGGGGAGGCGAGGGAGGATGGCGGGGCTGTCTACCGTGCGGGGAACGGGCTCTCGAACGAGGTGCGCGCGAACCGGTAGCTGCGGCGGGTACACCAATGTGGTACATACATGCACATATGCCCTCATGACTGGCTTGTCCAACGAACTGCATTCCACATTCTGATCCTACCTCGCCCCATCTTTCTTTCTCTGTAAATAATATTTTGCATACTTCCGGACATCCATCCAGTTTGGGAGGTTCTGCAACATGAGGTAAACCGTCGGGCCTCCGAGGCCCTTTCAGCGGTTTCCACGGTTTCTTTGGAGGACACTGTGCCGGAGCAACGGGAAAGATGGGCGAGTGTTCCAAGAGGTCCCTCCAGAGGTCTGCTTTCTTTGGCTCGAAATGTTGTCATCATATCTGCAATCTGCTCTTTTGTACCTACATATTTGAGCTCGATATGTTCGAGTTGGCATGTCTCGCATATCCAATCCAGGTTGATACGATGAGTACGATGAAGATGACGAAGTGCTGGTGTACGTCCCTTTTGGACAATTTTGATCACGGCCTGGTTATCCTCGAGGACGATAAGACGCACTTTGGGAGAGCTGATCTCCTGAGCTGGTTCTGGGTCCACGTGCAATGCGGTACCCTCGTGGGATATCGTACGCCTCTTTGGAGGCGTAGGTAACTCCGTCTTCAGCGGTAGTTGCCTACGGCTAGGAGAAGACCCCCTTGCGGGGGGGGCCTTGCGAGGCGATGGCTTGCGCCTCTTTTTGGCGGCCAACGTCGGACACGTCGCCGTGTCGGCGCGTCCCTGGCAGCCCAGGCAAGCGTTCCTCTCTTTGCATGTTTTGGCAACTCCAACCACGGCTTCCCATAATGAGAGTAGCGGTAGTCCTTCCAGTCGTAGTGCTGAGTCGAGAGCAACGATCTCGGATTCTGTGGATGAGTGCGATACAACCGTTTGTTTCTCACACACATCGTTGACCGGGAAGAACGTATTAGGTCCAACAAGCGCGGCGAAGACGCCGGTAGTGGACTTGGAGGATGCAATGCAATCGGCGAACGAGGCGTCAGTGAAGAGCATGATGGATAACTTGTCTGATGAATCGCCTGTCCATCCGTGTAAACAATGTGTACGCGTCGTTTTGATGTAGCATATCAATCGATGTAGACGTTTATCACATGTGGTATTCCATGTAGTAATTTCTCTGGCTAGCATACATACTGGATGTAAAAAATCGAAACGACAGCAACGTGCCAGGTAGAGAATCTTCATCAGTACACTCGCCGCGTCCTGGCCAAGGATGCCCTCATCGGAGTAATCGGAGTCAGTGAAGGAGGCGTCCTCGATGCCAAGGGTTTCGACGTCAGGTAGGTCATCGTATGTGACTGGTATGGGTTCTGTTGTAGTATATGGTGTATCGACCGATCTTGCTGGGCTGGATGATCGCGGCTGTGCGTTGAGAACGCTAGTAGGTCTGGCGACCGACCCGGAGGATGCAGGCGATTTGGATCGCGAAGTCCTCGGCGAGTCGTACCGTTTCCGACGTGACCCGGGTCCCTGGGCGCGCTTGGAAGCGCATTCCAGGTACCGCTCAATGCACTGATCAGTAAAACCAAGCATATCATGTCGAATTCCACGAACTTGTTTGGCTGTGTTGTAATATTTGTCACTGTGTGCGGTCAACATAGGTCGCATGGTAGACATTCTTTCATCGAAGATGTTCTGCGGCACATCGTATGCCTGTTGTCCACAGCCAAGATATTGCGAGTATGGAGTAGGTGGATCCAAGTCAATACCGCTTTTGCGGATATATAATCCCAGCCAACTTGTAGATTGTTAGCTGGTCTGGCTAATTTGAAGTCGTCCACGTATACTGAAAGTATCAGTCCCAGTTTGTTGTGTCTCCATACGCATTCCCATCCTGGAATAGGCTCGAAACCAACGCTTTCCAAGCATGTGCGACACTTGCGTTCCCAAAAGACCCCTGCAAGAGGGTGTCCGTATAGTGCCAATCGTAATCGGCACACTGGATTTTTGCATTTTGACCAGGATGCCTGTTGGCGCCATTTGGATATGGTGATCCAAGTATCAACTGGATCGATTCGTCCGTCGCCGTATAATAATGCCTGCGTGTAGGCTCCAGGTGCATCACTTTGTTCGCCCGCATATCGTGGCAATAATGCAGTAGCACTGGAAGCGGCGTCGGCGAATATGGCGGCCAAACCAGTTTCATCTTTGCCTGTATTGCCCTGAACCACCACTCGGCCCTTGAATTTGCGTAGATCAGGTGGAAGTTCCTCGTGCTTGACTGAAGATAGTTCCAAGATATTGAAGAAATGAACTTTCGTCCCAGTGCGAATAGCTTGTGACTCAATATCAGCTTTTTCTGCAACAGTCTCCAACATCCACGTTTGTTTCTTTTCCAATCTCTCGTATTATTTTCGCAGGGCTTCCTGTGCACGTGGTTATGCGGCAACTTCTTTCTTACTCAGATTTCTGGCAACTAGGGCCGGGCGTGCCCATGAGAAATCGGGAGTTTTGTCTCTGTGTGCCGGTGTATAGGTCGTCTCACGTGGCATAGTGGGCATTGCTACCGACTGGGTGAACTGGCGCATAAGCGGGTTCATGGTCCCAAAGTCGGCCCCCTCACTATCCACAAGCACCGAAGCACGTTCGTCTCCAGCGTGCTGTTGTGGGGTTTGGCGGTAGTACAGTACCGTAGTAATGTCACGTGGCCCGCCAGGTTGTTTGGCATACAGTATTTCTTTGTTCGTCACGCCCTCGACGTTTTCTTTGCGGATGACCGCGCCGTTGACAGTGTCGTACGTAATCCTTCGTTCCACAGTATTCCATGTGGGTCCGCCGGCTGCAGTGGCACGGAAATTGTTGACCTGTTTGGCCTGTCTTGTCCACACTCGAAGTGCAGCTCGGTCACGAATCTCACGAGCTCGTTTAACGTCTTTGGCGTACTCGATTTCTTTCTTCTGTTGTCCACGAGATAAGGTTTTCCAATGCTCAGAAAGAATGTGATCAGGACGCGTAGTAGTCTGTACACGTGTCTCGCGGCCACGGACCACAATTTTGCCATCTGGCGTTATTTTTGGAAGCTCATAGAATCGAACCAGGCCGGTCCATGGCTCGCTCAACTCCCTGTGGTCGTTGACGCTGACACCGTCCCAAACATCGCGAAAGTCACTTTCTCCTTCAAAAGTAGAAGTCGTCTTGAAATCTCGTGTCACGTCGAGTTGATCAACAGGTACAGGTATGTTCATGACGTCGTCCGTCGGGATGAACAATTTCTTGCGTGGAGTACGTATATGTCTGATGACGCAATATCCGCGCTGTTCCCAGTAGTCGGGCTCCGGCGCTGGTGCAGCAACTTCAGCGGCCGATGCGTGGATATCAGCGGTGTTGTCTTCCGTTGTCGTCATAGACGGATCATCCCATTCTTTAGGGTAGGAAAGTGGAGGATCGGGCATTGGTTTGTCGCCCAAGGGGCGAGATGTGGATGCTTTGACCTCGTCGTGTGCCTCAGGGTTGTGGTGTCGCAGAGTACCTTCTTTCACTGGGTAGGTGAACTTGCCATCAGGGATGATGATGTCTTTGGCTCTGTGCACGTGACGCAGTTCCCCATCGGGGTTCTTGGCATATGTAGCCGTGCCCAAGACAAGATAGTCACCTGACCATCGTCCACCAGAGTGTAAATGGTAACCCATGAATAACCCTTCCCGAGTATTTTCTTTGAACTTTGCAGTCTCGTTATTAATCTCGGGGTTGAGGCATTTCCAGAAGATCCGAGCACCGAATGGGATGCGGTGCCCGGGAAAACTTTCACCAAAACGCATTTCATGAGCTGTCTTATCGACATGCCCCTCGCTGAGGGCAGCAACGCCCGTGGATGTATGCACAAAATTATGTCCACAGCAAAAGGCTTGCATGGCGTCTTTCCACCATTCATGTCCCAGACCAGACATATGTAACACAGCTCTCGTACCGAGAATGACAATCTTGACGATGCGCTCGATCAATCCATTCGTTTGCGGACGACGCGGCGTACTAGTGTCATGTCTCCATCCCAGTTGGCGGCAAGCCTTCTGAAGCTCTCCAGAGTTGCCTGTATAGATATGATTCACCTCATCGTTCGCGGCGATGAACTGTTGAAAGGATGCCTTTGTGGTGGCTGCGCATTTGTGTAGTGCTGGGTAAGCCATGAAGATGCCGGTGTATCTATCCAGGACAACAAGTGCATACTTGTCGCCGTGCTTGTCTGCGGCATCGTCTTTGGCCAAGACGATATGGTCGGCGGTCAGAGCTTCCCCAAACTTCTTCGGGATAAAGGCTTCGTAGGCTGCATCCTCGTCGGTGGGGTCTGCCGGTGGATGTGGTTTGCGCTGTCGTCGACACGGAGCATTCTGCGCCATCGTGCGAGAACAAATCTCACAGTCAGGGTGTTTTGGGCTGTGGGTCATGTAATGCATCGGGTCAATCGGTTTCTTCTGTCTGCTTGGAAGAACGCGATCATTGTCGTGGTGCACTAGTGTGAGCGTCTCCGTCGATATGTCGGTATCTGCTCGAGCTGCATCTGCTAGCCCCCCGCACGTTGGAGGAGAACACTGCGTCTGAGACGTAGTCGAGTCGGTGGGTGTGTCCACGTTAGGCTCGGCGTTATTTGCGTCGGGAGGTTCTTCGACCGTGGCGGTCCGTGCTCCTCCTCCCTCGCCGACATGTAATCTCTTGTGGCAGGTCCCTATGTGGGGCCGTAGCTCATCTGCAGTTATTGACTGCTCTGTAGTTTTGCAGCACCAACATATGTCATTGCAGCGGGCGGATGAACGCTTGCGCTGACGACGTCGTGGTGCTGACGAAGTGCATAGGCGTGGTGGTGGTATCAGTGTCAGGTCGTCGAGTCGTAATTCTGGAACTCTATTGTTGACTGGAATCTTATACCATTGGCCCCCCGGGTCCTGAAGCAAGTAGCCCAGCTCAGGATCCCAAAGCTGCCGAAAGCCATCAACCTCAATCAATTTCCCAACTGATAATAAAGATGGACAGTCTGGCAGGGCAAGGGCTGAACTATGTAAGCCAACCTCGGGTAGCCGTATGTCGTAGTGCTCGTTGACAGTACGATCACCATTGGCGGTTTCCAGAATATGCTCTTCGCGAATAGATATTCGATCCGATTCGGTCTGCGTCAGTTCGTGTTTACCCTGAATATGATGCGCAGAACCACTGTCGAGAACCCAAGATCGTGTCAATGCAGCGGTCGAGCGTGGTGGGTCGACTTGCATCGTCGTCGTCTTCGTCTGGGCTGTCTTTGATGACTGCTTGACAGCGTCATCGTATTCTCGGGTCGCAGTTGGTGTGACCACCGACTCCTTGTTGTGTCGGTAGTCATATAGATCTTTGTACCATAGCTGTGCCTCTTTTTGACATTCTCGTAGAGCGTCTGCACTTTGATCCCACCATCGTTGTGGTAGCGGGTCTGGTACATTGACAACGTCACCCTCGTTCGGCATCTCCTTCCATTTGTCCAGTCTGGCCCTGCCAGATACGGTATGTAGGTAGTATTCCACATTACGTGTGTCGAAGCGTATCCGACGGCGTGTTTTGGTAGATGTCGTAGTGGACTTAGTGTTGGCCATGAGGGTCTTATCACGAATGACGTAACTGCGGTCGGAACGGCGTGAACGTCGATAGTTGGCAGGAGAACGTGCTCTGCCGCGGGGGGAACCAAGGGACGAACCACGGCTTGGGGAACGTCTGCCACGTCCTTTGTCACTACCATATGATCTATCACGGCCGCGTGGGCTGCCACGTCCGCCGCCACGGTTGTCTCGTCCTCGGGAGGTAGATCTCGAAGATCTGCCGTATCGACTTCTCGATTGACTGCGAGAGTCTGGGGACCCCCTGGATGTTGAACGAGATCGGTCGTATTGGCGTCGGTTGTCGCGTCCATGTCGTGAGTCGTTTGCGTAGCGGAACCCCCCGCGTTGTGAAGAACGTTGGCTTCCTGATCCGCGGGGTGGTGATCGGCCACGACTATCCTGACTGGAGGTCCGTGGTCGACTCGGGCTTAGCTCGGGAGTCTTCGCACCAGGTGTAAGATGAGCGTAGTTGCATTTGTCGCCCTTGGGGCACTTGTTCTGCGCGAAGTCTTTACACTGTGCAACGTGTGGAAAGTTGCACATGTCGCCTCTGGTGCATGTGTTGCGCTTGGCGAACTCGAAGCAAAATGGTTTCGATGCTGGCTTCTTGTGATTCGCAGGAGTTGACACGCTGCGGCGGGAGTTGCCACCAGCTGTCGATGCTCTGGAAGATTTGTTGTTCTTCCAATCCCTGGAATATGCATGCAAAGCCTTGCACCGTTCACCATTGCGACAATTGCCTTTCTTCCAGGCAGCGCACACATTGACTTGAGAACGTGTCTCATGTTCGTACCGTAACTTATTCTGAGTCCCCTCAAATTGTTTGAGCTCCAGTACGTCCAGGACGCGCTGCTGGAGCCAATCATAGGTACGATTCGGGTCGCTGATCTTCATGCGCTGGTACTCGTACATGTCTTGTTTCATCCAGGCATGTCTCCGAATCTGTGTACGAAACAGAGATTCCAAGATCTTTGGATCGGGTGCTTCTCGGCACTCCAATAGGAAAGCGTCCCAGTCAGTAATAAAACGCTGCAAAGCTTCATCTCTCATCCTCAGTTCTTTAAGGCGCTCGAAGTCGTGCAGGTCGTCATCAACCTCTGTCACTTTGTAGGACTGTAGGATGTGCCAGTATATCTGGCGTCCTTTGAGCATGCGTCCTGCTTTGTGCTCTCTGGTTTCGATGAGCCTGAGTTGGTAGCGCAGGTCTGAGGATAAGATGTCGCTCAGAGCGGTAGCGAGTTTGCAATCGATGCTCTCAAAATCTCCACTATCTTGTAAGTCCTAGAAGGTACACTCGGGCTGTTCAGCCACGCATAGGAAGGCATATGCTTTGGATGGCCGCCCTGGGGCAGCGCCAAAGTTCTTCCGTACCTTTTGCTGCCACTCGAGCAGCTGTGTAATCTTAGGCAAGACAGGGACTCGGACGGTGTCTGACTCCTTGATAGGAGTAGTAGCATTGACCGAAACCGCAGACAATGGTTGCGAGGGTATCGGTACACCGTCAGTAGTCGGTTCTGTGCGCACAGGAGACACATGGCGTGTCTGTGCAGAAGCTGCCGCGGAGGCTGCTCCTGGTGACGCACGGCGTTGTTGTCCTGCAGAAGCTTGTGGTGCTTCGGCGGACGCTGCCGTCAGCCTGTGCAGGTCGGTCGCAGATCGAAGGTGGAGACTGGTGTCGTTGGTGCGGTCGATCAGCTGATTCGTCCAGCTCGTCATGTCTTCGTGTAGTTGGGCCACCTTTTGGCGTGTGTACTCATCAGTATCCCGAGAAAGTTGCGAGCACCGATCAAGTCGTTGCTCGTGGGCTCGGAGACGGGCGCCTTGTGCCTCCAGCTCGCTTTCCAGACGTGCGAGGTGCCCCTCAACACGTACCTTCTCAGTATCTCTCTCACGAATAACCTGGGAGAGCTCCAACTGCGCGTGGTCCGCCGCCTTCTCAACCTCCTGCAACCTGTCAGTGAGGCGGGCGAAATCGTAAACCGTGGGAGGAGAATCCAGCTGATCAGTCTGGGCTCGTCCGACACGCAACTCTGCCAGGGCGTCCTGTACACGAGGAAAACGCTGCTCGATTTCAGAGATCCGGTTATCGAGTGGCTGCACGACAGCGTTGGTCGCATCAAGCTTTTGAGTGATGACTCTCTCATTACGCTGCAACACGTCGATCAGGTTCGACGAGTTGGTGCGCGCTTCGTTGCGAAGCGTCGCCGTAGTGTGGTCTATGTGGGATCGAAGATCATTGATCTGAGACTGAATGTCGCCAAGGTCGGTGGCCTCGGCTGGTGTTGGTCGGTTGCGGAGCTGGTCGTGGATCTCATCGTGTAGGATCCTGACTGCTGAAACGCCTGTGTCGCGTACGAGCACAAGCTGTTGCTCCATCTGCGCTAGGCAGTTGCGCAGGTTCTCGGCCATCGCCGTTCGTTCACCTGAGTGTGACACCTCACGATCAACCTGGTACTGCAGCTCGCCTATGATGCGTCGATCTTCGGCAATCCTGGAATCGATGATCCCTAAGGCACCGTCAAGATCTTGGCGTATGGCTGCAGTATTAGCAGCGTTCGTCTGAACGCTCTGCAGTAGTCCAGAGTATTGCCTGGACACGAAGGTTTCAACCTGGTCTCTGAGCTCAGCTATTTCACCTGCGGCGGACGTTTCCGCCAGCTGGTCGTCTGAGATGGAGAGGTGGGGCGCATAGGCTTCCCTCTGCTCCCTCTCGCGAGGAGCGCTTGGCCTCTGAGAGGCTGCGCGCGGGCTCGACCTAGTCTCGCCGCATGGGCCTGGGGCCCCACGACGGTTGCGCGCGGACGAGCTGCGACTATGACCGTGTGTGTGCGTGGTGTCTCATCCGATGATACCTTGGGATACTGCGTCTGCGGCTGCGCCGCCACTGGTCTACTGAGTTCCTCGAAGGTGGCTACGTGCTCCGCAACAGGAACGGTCGCAGGGCTGGGGGGCACCAGCACCTGAGGTCCATCGGCGGTTAGCGCGAAAGCGCCCTGGAGTATCAGGACCAGCGAGGCTTTCGCCTGACGCAGTTGGGATTGCTCCCGACTGAGGACGAGATGGAGGATCGAAGGTAGGCGTGTGAAACTCCTTCCTTCCTGTTCCTACTCCTTCTCCTGCCCCCCCGCGGGCGGCGCTGCGGTGAAGTTCAGCAGCTAGCCGCGCCTCGGGTCCGTCGGAGCTGGGGGGGGGGGGGTACCTGGGACACCAACACAGTCCGCACTAAGGCTCTCCAACTCATCACCGAGCCGTCGCGCCGTCGGAGAGCTCGGACGCGAGGCCCCGATGGACCCCTTACGGCGCATGCGCCGCTTGGGTTCCATCGAGGCCGCGTGCGAGGTCGCGACGCGGGGTTCGATGAACAGTGAGCTTTAAAGGGCTGATAACCTGTGTATGGGGTTGAAGTACAAGGGTACAGAACCCCTGATCCGTTGGTAGAGGGAAGGAGGGATAGATGGATGTCTTTCCCTCCTGCACGATCAAAGGTCTGATCGATCTGTCCCAATACCTGAGCCCAAACGGCCAGGCGCAGGAGAGGTGAGGATAAGGAGTATTATATGAGGGTATTACACGGGTTCTATTCACATTAGTTGTCTCGCCCCAACGATCTCCACTGAGACGATCCGCTGACCCATTCGGACTCAGCGCGAGTCGAAAGCGGAGGCCTCCATGCTGCTGCTGTTCCGTGCTGATCATCTTCCGGGAGGGGCGGGTGGCGACAGTTACCGAGCGTAGTGGTTCGGCCAGGGCCGCTTCGGCGGCTTCGCCCAGGGGTCCCCGAGCGGCTTGAGTCTCATGAAGGGCCATGCCAGGTGGGTGCTGCTGGGCCCGTCCCAGATCGTCAGCCAGAACGCGCTGATTCGCACGCATGGGTGCTGCCCCCTGCGTACCTCCTCGACTGGCGCTACGGCCATCCCCCAGCGGGAGTCAGGCGGCAACCGCCCTCGCTGCTCGTCGGCCTGCGTGTGCCAGCAGGCAGCCCTGCGCGTGCCCGCGTCGCCCCTGGCAAAGATGTGGTCTCCCGAGCTGACGACAGGGGCAGGTCCCTGGTGCGACCCCGGGGCCCCTGGGCCTCACCGACAGGAGGTACCCTCGGCGTATCATCCGGCCGCCGCTCGGGCGCACGTCCCCGTCGGAGCTGGGGGCGCGTCCGTCGGGTGTCTCGCAGTGCGAGAACGGGGGCGGCATGCTGGCTCTGTGAGGGTCGTCGCCCCCCCGCACGCACGCACGCACGCACGCACGCACGCACGCACGCACGCACGCACGCACGCACACACACACACACACACACACACACACACACACACGCACACAACACACACACACTCACACACACACACACACACACACACACACACACACACACGCACACACACACACATACACACGCACAGACACAGACACAGATACAGACACAGACACAGACACGGACACAGACACAGACACAGACACAGACACACAGACACAGACACAGACACAGACACCGACACACACACACACACACGCACGCACGCACGCACGCACGCACGCACGCACGCACGCACACACACACACACACACACACACACACACACACCGCCAAAGAACCCCACGCCGAGGGCTCTCAGGTTCGGACTTCGCCCCAGGTACCAACGCAAGAGACGGAGGGAGGAAGCCCAGAGGCCAGAAAAGAAAAAGCGGCGCACACTTGTCGGAGCGAGGCGGCCGCGCGGTCCCCGATCAAAAGATCTGCTTCCGGCGGGCCCACGGGGCCTTTTGTACGCGTCTTGGCGGGCGCTCGCAGCTGCGAGGAGAAGGGTACTGAGTCAGGATGAACTCGGCCCGGGCCGAATTCAGCTCGACCGAGTTCAGCCTGGCCGAGTTCGACCTGGTCGAGTTCAACTGCTGCCACGAGAAGGGGTTATTTGGGCGTGGCGTTGCACCTAGCTCGAAGCCCCCTTTGAGACAGCCACAGAGGGCCCGAGAGAGGACCGGAAAAAGCAAGGCGAGCCACGAATCGGCTGCTGACGGAGGGGGCTAACGTGGGCCAAGAGGGCGTGCCGCGGCATCAGTGACGCGTGGTGAACCATCCTGGTCATCTTCCTCCTGCTGCTGCTGCTGCTGCTACTCCTCCTCCTTTTCGTTGTCCTCCTCCTCCTCCTCCTCCTCCTTCTCCGCCTCCTCCTCCTCCTCCTCCTCCTCCTCCTCCTCCTCTTCATCCTCATCATGATCCTCATCATCAGCATCAACAGAATCACCATCATCGTCAACATCGTCATCAGCATCATCAGCATCATCAGCATCATCAGCATCATCATCACCATCATCGCAATCATCACAATCATCACCATAATAATCATAATCATAATCAGAATCAGCATCATCAGCATCATCATCATCAGCATCAGCATCATCATCATCATCAGCATCAGCATCAGCATCAGCATCAGCATCAGCATCAGCATCCTCAGCATCATCATCAGCAGCATCAGCATCAGCATCAGCATCAGCATCAGCATCAGCATCAGCATCAGCATCATCATCATCATCATCATCATCATCATCATCATCATCATCATCATCATCAGCATCATCATCATCATCATCATCATCATCATCATCATCATCATCATCATCATCCGCATCATCCGCATCATCATCATAGTCATCATCATCGTCATCATCCTCATCATCAACAGCATCATCATCCCCTCGAATTACCCTGGGGTCTCCCAGCACGCTCTAGAACCCTCTAGCATGACGTTCCATCGTCCTCATCCCCATTGTCCTCCTCCTCCTCG
This sequence comes from Prorocentrum cordatum, assembly GCA_963575745.1. Lineage (NCBI taxonomy): Eukaryota > Dinophyceae > Prorocentrales > Prorocentraceae > Prorocentrum > Prorocentrum cordatum. The sequence goes on from CAUYUJ010003291.1 coordinate 103,146, forward strand.
ACCTCCTCCTCCTCCTCATCCTCCTCCTCCTCCTCCTCCTCGTCCTCCTCCTCCTCGTCCCTGCTCCCGCATCGTCCCTTGGCACGGCGAAGGGACAAGCGTGACCTCGTTCCGCCCAATGGGGCCCATCTCGTTCGTCGCCTCTGGAAGGCAGGGGTGAGTCGCGGAGGGATCGAATGAGGAGGAGGAGGAGGAGGAGGAGGAGAATGGAGGAGGGGGGAGCCGAGTCGGCTCGAACCTGGGCAACTGACTCTGCTTGCTCACACTGCTGCGTAGCGAGACCAGTAAACTGGTTACGTGATGCTACACACGATCCAGGAAGGGGAGAAAGGGGGGAGTCAAGAAGTTTGCCAGGGGGGGGTTCAAGGGAAGGGGCAGGAGCAGGGAGACGCGCTATCGAAGCGCGGTGCCCTACCCGCTGAACGAGTTTGCTGTGGCTGGTCAGTACTAGCACGCCTTGTCGTGGTTTCTACGCACAATGAATCGAAGAGCTGAACATATTACCTGCTCGACCCAGCGGCTGGCACGCGATGGTGCGAAAACCGATCCCTCCCGGACGTGTGCGCGTGCGTGTAAACATCGTAGGCTCCGGACACCCTGAACCCCCCAAAAACTGCCATAGCGTGGAGACGCATCTTCTACTTCCGCCGCCTTCCGCTGGCCTTCCGCCGGCTTCTGCCGGCGGAACCGTCATCGTTATACTTCCGCTGGCTTCCGCCGACCTTCCGCCGAAAGAAACCTCTGGAGACGTCGTAGGCGAGACCCTGTCTGGAGCGCCCCATGTTTTCTGCCTCCAACGATACACGCCTTCTGGTTTTCACGAGCTGGCGTAGCCCGGCCACACATCACATCGAAGTCGTGATGTCGCCAATCCTATATCGAATCACTGGCAAGCTATGGTGCGAAAAACTATCCCTCCTAGACGCGCATCTATACAGACGATACTCATACATCTGCACACGCGCACGAACGGTCCACAACTGGAGACAGCTGAACAGAGCCATGAGGATGGAGCGAGCCACGCAAAGCGCACGCAGAACGCGCCGGGTCAGGGGCGTCCCTGGAGGACCGAACAGAAGCCACGACGGGCATGTCAAAGAACCACAGCGTGCCACTGCTGAATAAACAACAGGCCTTCGGACAAAAACGGAGGAGCAACGCGCTGACGGGCTCCCAACGGCGGCGTGCCACTGATGCTTCCCCTCCAACCGAGGGTTGCGTCGTTATCTCCCGCTCCCGTCCCTCCTCTTTTTCATTGGCAAGGCACCACAGCGTCGAGGCCGCTCCCGGTCCCCAGCGGCGGGCGCAGCGGCGCCGCCGAAAACAAGGACAGGCAAAGAGAAGGAGTGGGCGGGCGGGACAAGCGGTCCCACCCTTGAGCCCAAAACAGCGGCGCGGCAGGTAGGCGGTGTGCGCGCGCGCGAGGGACACGAGGAGGGCCAGCGGGGAGTCGAACTTCGCCTCACCTTCGTGAGTCCGAGTTTGCTTCAGAGGCGCATCATCCCGAAGGCCAGCTTAGGCAGCAGCCAGCCCAATTGCACCCGCGGTGCCACTGCGGGCGCTCGGCGCCGCCGCAAGCCCAGGCTCTGCGCAGGGCGGCTTCTGCTGCCGACTCCCCCGGTCAGGATGGTCCGCAACACTGCGCCGCGCCGTCCACACGAGGAGGAGAAAGAGGAGCCTTACGCCCCGGGAGTGCCCGATGGTACGCCTAAAAAAAAAGGAAGGAGGAGGAGGAGGAGGAGGAGGAGGAGGAGGAGGAGGAGGAGCAGGAGGAGGAGGAGGAAGAGAAGGAGGAGGAGGAGAAGGAGGAGGAGGAGGAGGAGGAGGAGCGGGAGGGGGCGAGCGAGCGAGCCTCAAGTCTGCGGGTGGGTCACTAGCAGACAGAGATGAATGGGGACAGCAGGAGGGAAGAATGAGAATCCATCCCTTCCGCAAGAATAGAGCAGCCAGCACGGCGGCTCCACGGCCTGATGTCAGCACCTCCCGAGGGTACAGCGCACGATACACCCTGCACAGCTACATTGCGGCGCAAGGCCGAACGGAAGCGTCGGCATTCCCAGGGACCAGCCGTGGCGACGAGACCCAAGAAGGGCACCGACAGGAGCGTGCCACATCCACCACCCCGAAGGGTCGCGGAGGGTGCACACCCCACCCCCGCGGGGACGACCCGACGGACCAGAGGACCCAAGGAGCGGGACCGACAGCAGCCAGGGCACCCACGGGGCCGAGGCAGGCCACACACAGAATTTCGAGCCGAGTCCAGCACGGTACGAGCAGGCGGCGGCGCCTCAGTGTCTCGGCAGCTTCGCTGAGCCACCGGCCAACACTGGCTGAATAATTATTGATCAGCTGTATTAGCATGCAGACAATGAAGGAAGAACCACATTCAACTTCAATCAGAAATTGTGTGAAAATGTCCGCACAAACAGCCAGGTCACAAATCAACACAGGATAAGTAAATCAAGATTAGAAACCTGTGAGCGTACAGAAATAATAGATCTGCACACACAGTCTGGACTACAATCAGCAAACCTGATCGTATATCAAATGGGCACTCTCGGCCTCATGCAGCACTCACCCGAAGTCGAGGCATTGCCTCGCGTCCGTGGGCACAATCGCTGGGCCTAGCAGCCCGCTCTTCCCGCGCGGGGGCTTCACCCAGTTGGTCAGCAGCATGCCATCCATGAGGTCGCCATGACCTTCGAAGACGGTATCGACCACGCCGCGCTGGCCGACGACCGCACGCTGCAGGCTGCTCTTGCCGAGGTCGTGGGCGCCCAGCGGCACGAAGGAGGCGGCCACCGCGAATGGGGAGCCTGCCACCACACCACGACCAGCGCCTTGATTGAAGATGCAGTCCACCTCCGTGGACCTGAAGACATTGAGGTACTCCTTGGACGCGTCGGTCTCCAGCACGTCCTTCACCTCATCCTGCAGGGCGGCAACAGTGAACTCCAGCGCCCTCAGCGTGCCCGCCGACTCGCAGGCGCCCGCAAGCGATGAGCTGAGGGAGCAGCCCACCAGCTCGCCTATCGGCTGGCCAGTCTGCACGCCGACCTCCATGGCGAGCACCGGCTGGCTCACCAAGGCCTGCGTCTTCCAAGCTGCGGCCCTGGCCTCCATGGTGTCGAGGGCCAGGCCATCGCACGCAGCCTCCGCCTCCGCGAGGGCCAACCCCGTGTCGACCAGGAAGGCCTGAAGCGCTTGGGCGCGGCCCTCGGCCTCTGCGCGCGCCTCGGTCTCCACGGTGAGGGAGGCCTCGAGCGCCAGGGCGCGGCTCTCGGCCGCATCGCGCGCCACCGCCTCCGCCGCGAGGGAGACCTCCAGCTCCTGGCACCTGGACTCCAGAACCTTCATCTTATACCGCACCGCCGTCACGCGCTTCTCCTCCAGGGAGTCTTGCACCTTCGGCTCGGGTGTGGCCTTCGGCTCTTTGACCATTGCGGCTGGCTCCTCACAGCGATGGCGAGGAGGCTTGCCAGGAACACCATCTGGAGGCTGGATTACGGGCTTGGCCAAGGCGTCGAGGACTTGTGCCCGTAGCTGTCCTGGTGGATGGGCAGCTGCAAGGCGTTCATCCCTCCAAAGAACGAAGTACTTTGAGAGCTCATCCTCTCCCCTCAAGACCAAGCCTTTGCGAATATCCTCTGAAGATGCCTTCTTGGAGAGACCTAGCGGGGTAGCGGCCTCCTTCATGAGGCAACTGAACTCGCTGATGTGCTGCTGGAGGTTGTGCTCAGCCTCGCCACCACACAAGAAGTGCATGATGTCAGCAGCTTCGCGTGGATTGGATACGTAAGCAACGCATCGCCCATGACGAATGGAAATCCCTTTCCCCATGATGCAAGAAAGGGTGAGTGGATTGCGGAAGATCCAGTGCCGTAGAGAGCGTGCAGACGAACACTCGAGCACAAATGGCTACGGAGGAGTGGGAGGGGGAGGAGGGAGAGGAGAAAAGGAAGAGGAGGAGGGGGAGGAGGTGCAGCAGCAGGAGAAGCCGGAGGAGGGGGAGCGAGGGGAGGGGGCGGAGAGCGGAGGCGAGACCCGTGGGAGTGGGGACGGGGGAGGGAGGCAGAAAGAGAGAAAGAGCTAAGGGTGGGAGGCAAGGAGACGATGTCTCTCCCGGGGGGTACCTGGAGCTTAGCTGCCCCGATACGCAACTCGCAGCACGTAGCGTATTGATACGGAGCTCAACACGTAGGCTGAAAACGTAGGTCCGACGCGATACATTCGCCAAAACGTGGCCCAATACGTGGAGCCAACACGCAACGTACCGACACGGACGTCTGGAACACGGGACGTACCGCGTATCAAAACGGGCGCATCGAGGCAGCTAAGACCGGAGAGGCCGCTCGGGCGCGGCCTGACCGACCCCTTCCGTGACGAGACCCCTCCAGGAGGAGCTCCACACCCGGAGCTCATCCTGGAGGGGGAGGAGGAAGAGGAGGAGGAGGAGGAGGAGGAGGAGGAAGAGGAGGAGGAGGAGGAGAGGAAAGAGGGGGAAGGGGGAGGGGCAGGAGGAGGAGGAGGAGGAGGAGGAGGAGAGGAGGAGGAGGAGGAGCAGGAGCAGGAGGAGGAGGACGAGTCTCCCCACCGGACACCTGCCCACGTCGGAGGCGAGGCGAGGGGCTCGTCACGGCAGGGGCCAGCTTGCCGCACGGGCCTGCGAGACCGCCGCGGGGTCTCCCGAGGCCCCGGGGAGCCCCGGGTCCCCCCGGAGGTCTCCAGAGGCACCCCGGAGGCCTGGGGAGACCCAGACATCCCGCGGTCCCAGACAGTCCCGTTCTGGACCCCTCCCCCAGGGCACTAGGAGGAGGGGGAGGAGGAGGAGGAGGAGGAGGAGGAGGAGGAGGAGGAGGAGGAGGAGGAGGAGGAGAAGAGGAGGAGGGCACTTGGCGCATCCCGGGTCGGTGACTGACAGTCCCGGAGCCCGCAGCGTGCCCCAGGAGGCCGAAAGCGAGAAGGAAACAGACAGATGGTCAACACCAAAACAAGCTCTGCGTCGGAGGTGTACGCTCCACTTTTGGGAGGGAGGGCGAGGAGGGCGGAGGGAGGGAGCAGTGGGCGAGGATCCAATTCCCGTCCATCCTGCTGTTTTGGGTCCTCGTTTTGAAGAGACAACGCTCCACGTCACTCACTACTCCTCAGGCCTCCTCCCCCTCCTCCCCCATCCCATCCTTGCCTGTGCCCTCCGCATGTACATCTCGGGGAACCCCATCATACGCTTCGTGGCCCCGCAGGGATCCCCAGCTAAGGCCCACGTGCCAGTGTTCGCGTGGCGTGGGTGTCGCATTTCGGCACACTCCTCACACACTTCACGGCCCCATGGGGGGAGCTCCAGCGAAGGCCCAAATGCAAGGATTCGCCTGGCGTCGGTGCCGCATTTCGGCACACCCCTCACACGCTTCGTTGCCCTGTAGGGAGCTCCAGCTAAGGCCCAAACGCCAGGGTTCGCATGGCATCGGTGCCACTTTTCGACACACATCTTAGACGCTTCGTGGACCCCTAGGGAGCTCCATCTAAGACTCAAATGCCTGAGATCGCATGGCGTCGGTGCTTCATTCTGGCACACCCCTCACGCGTTCCGTGGCCCCACAGGGAGCACGAGCGAAAGCCAAAATGCCAGGGTTCGCATGGCACACCCCTCACACGTTTCGCAACCCCGTAGGGAGCTCCAACTGCCCAAATGCCAGGGTTCGCATGGCGTCGGTGCCGCTTTTCGAGCACACCCCTCACACGCTTCGTGGCCCCATAGGGAGCTCCAGCTAAGGCGCAAATGCCAGGGTTCGCATGGCGTCGGTGCATCATATCGGCGCACCCCTCACACGCTTCGGGGCCCCATAGGGAGCTACAGCCAAGGCCTAAATTTCAGGGTTCGCATTGCGTCGGTGCCGCTTTTCGGCACACCCCTGACACGCTTCTTGGCCCCACACCACAGGGAGCTTCAGCCAAGGCCCAATTGCCAGGGTTCGCATAGCGTCGGTGTTTATTTCGGCAAACCCCTCACACGCTTCGTGGCCCCATACCCAAATGCCAGGGTTCGAATGGCATCGGTGCTTCATGTCGGAACAACCCTCACACGCTTCGTAGCCACAAAGGGAGCCCCAGCGAAGGCCGACATGCCAGGGTTCGGATGGCGTCGATGTCGCACTGCGGCATACTTCTCGAACGCCTCGTGACCCCGTAGGGAGTTCCAGCTAAGGCCCAAACGCCAGGGTTCGAATGACGTCGGTGCCGCTTTTCGGCACACCTCTTAGACGCTTCGTGGCCCCGTAGGGAGCTCCAGCTAAGGCCCACATGCCAGGGCTCGCATGGCGCCGAAAGCGAAACTCACAACGACAGTACGCACAACTGCATATGGCTGGGTGTTTGGCCAAGACTGTGTTGCTCCCAAACCCTCCTGTGTTGGGCTTTCGTTTTGAATAGAACACTGTGGTCTCCGTCCTTCCTCCTCATTCGTCCTCCCCACATCCTCCTTCTCCTCCTTCTCCTCCTCCTCCGCCTGCTCTTCCTCCTCCTCCTCCTCGTCCTCATCCTCCTCCTCCTCCTCCTCCTCCTCCTACTCCTCCTCCTCCTCCACCTCCTCCTCCTACTCCTACTCCTACAACTACTCATAGTCCTACTCATCCCTCCCTCCCTCCCTCCCTCCCACCCTCCCTGTCTCGCTCCCTCCCTCTCCGTTTCCTCCTCCTCCTCCTCCTCCTACTCCTCCTCGTCCTCCTCCTCCTCCTCCTCCTCCTGCTCCTCCTCCGCCTTCTCTTCCTCATCCTCCTCCTCCTGCTCCTCCTCCTCGTCCTCTTCCTCCTCTTCCTCCTCCTCCTCCTTCGCACCTTTCCTCGCGACAACCGGCGACGACGACGCCGACGACGACGACGCCGCCGCTGACGACAACGACGACGACGACGACGACGACGACGACGACGACGACGACGACGACGACGACGACGACGACGACGACGACACCGCCGCTACCGACGACGACGGTGACGACGACGCGGTCAAGGCTGCGGCGGCATTCGGCGGCCGCGCCTGAATCACGTCCAGTACGGAGCGGGCCCAGGCGCGGGCGGGCCGCGCAGTCGACGGCCGCGGTCTCAGCTTCCTCCTCAGCCCTCCCCCCCTCCCTCCATCCACCCCTCCGTCCCTCCCTCCCTCCCTTCCCCTTGCCCTCATGCCGCATCCTCCTCAGCATCCTTCATCATCATGATCATCATCACCATCATCAGAGCCAACACATTCGTCATCATCATCAGAATCATCAGCATCACCAGAAGGAACAGCATCGTCAGCATCATCATCATCATCATCATCATCATCATCATCATCATCATCATCATCATCATCATCATCATCATCATCATCATCGTCATCATCATCATCAGCATCAGCATCATCATCATCATCAATATAAGCATCATCAAGATCATGTGCATCATCAGTATCATCATCGCCAACATCACCATCACCATCATCAGCATCATCATCATCAGCAGCATCAGCATCAGTATCAGCATCAGAAGCAGCACAATAATAGTGGCAACAATAACAAATATTATAATAATTGCCAGCATCATCATAAGCATCATCAGCATCATCATCATCATCCTCAGCAGCAACATCAGCATCATCCTCATCATCATCATCACCACCATCATCATCAGCATCATCATCGTCGTCGTCGTCGACATCGTCGCCAGCATCAACCACAACATCATCAACAGAATCATCGCCGCCACCGTCAGCATGATCATTGTTGTCATCACCACCAGCAAAATAAGAGGCATCATTATCACCATAAGCATCAGCACCACCAGCATCGTCATCATCATCATCAGCAGCAGCAGCAACATCACCATCATCAGCACCATCATCATCAGCAGCATCATCATCAGCATCATCAGCAGCATCAGCATCAGCATCAATATCATTGTCGTCAGCATCGTGAGCAACATCGTCATCATCAGCAGCAGCATCAGCAGCATCAGCATCCGCATCAGCAGAATTATCACCAGGATGTTAAACATCAGCATCAGCATCATCATCGTCATCGTCGTCGTAATCGCCACTGCCATCGTCATCCTAAGCCTCATCCTCCTCACCCTTACCAGCAACAACATCAGCGAAACCCTCCTTCATAAGTCTGCTCATCCGCATCATCACCGTCATCATCACTAATCAGCATCAGCATCAGCATCATCACCATCAGCATCATACCCATGATCATCATCATCAGCATCGGCAGTATGATCAGAATCATCAGCATCATCACAATTATCACCATACTCCCCATCATGAGCATCAGCATCATCACTATCCTCATCGTTCTCCTCATCAACAGCATCATCATCCTCATGACCATCCGCCTGCGCCCCATCATCCTCCTCGTCCTCCTCCTTTTCCTCCTCCGCCTATTC
>CAUYUJ010003291.1:111659-151659 GCA_963575745.1 Prorocentrum cordatum
CGGTGGTTTCTTTCTGCGTCGGTTGCCACCGCGATTCCCTCGGCAGTCCGCCGAGGGCCGAATGAGGAGCCTTTTGTCTACGTGGCTGTCCGCGTGGGCGCTCCTGGCGCGCGGTGATGTGCCGCGCGCAGAAGCGTTCGCGCAGTCGCATCCTCATGTCTTCGGGATGCGCAGGCGGGGCGGACGGACGGAGAGTGCCCACAGCAAGAGCGAGCGTTGGCCAGAGGGTCGGTGGCTCAGGGGTCCGAAGGATCTGCTCTGGTGAGGGCCTGTCGAGACAGCGGCGGCCCTCCGTAGCGTTCTTCGTCCGACCTGGCCTCCTGGAGGCCAACGGCTGCCCTCTGTGGCGTTTCTCGTACTTCTTGGGCCTCCCGGATGCGGTTCCGCCCCGGAAGACGGGTCACGACGGACCTCGGGATGGGGTCCAGGGACCTATTCTGAGCGGATCCGGGCAGGGCTGGAGAGCCGCCGCTGTCTCAGCTGGCCCTCCTCGGAGACGCACTCGCGAGGCCACCCGGCGAGGAGATCGGCTCTCGAGCTCGGTGTTCAGTGTACGCTGCGTGGCGCGCCCCGCGTGAGAGGTCGAGCGGGATGCCAGGGTGCTTGGGGGTCTGCGCTCGGGTCATCGTTTGTCGTCATGCTGCTCTTGCCGTGGCCGGCGGTTCAGCGAGGAGCCAATGAGTTGCGGTGCCGCGGCATTGTCGTGACGTGGTGGTGTGGTGTCAGGGCATGAGGCCGTTTTGGACCACACGCGCAACGACTGTGACTCCGAGTGAATCAGTGGTGGCTCGCCCGTAAAGCGACGGTCGAGCAGCTTGTGCGCCCGTTGGAGACCAGTGCTGAGCTGGATCAATTGTGGATCAGCTGTCTAATTACCAGCTGTGCCAGTTGTGAACGTGACACAGCCGTGGAGTTGGCATGAGTTAATTCGGCGTCACCCCAACATACTAATACTATGTGTGCGTTGCCCCCCCCAGGGCGACGCGCGCACCGAGAAATCTTATAGTATATTCGTCGTGGTAGGCGCTTTCTGGCCACACCGCTCGGGAAACGATCTGCCACAGGATGGGTCTACCATCTGTTCGGGTCGGACGCGCGCCTCCAAGGAGTACATACAGTACTAGTATGCCTTTGTGCGTCCCATCAATTGCAGGGCTCATTTCGACTCCTTCGACTCGATTCGATTCCGATGGCTTCCGATTCCGATTCGATTCGACTTGGGATTCCGATTTGGGTTTCGACTTCTCATTGGAGGCATACTGGCCCGCCGATTCCCGCCCTTTCGACTTTTCCCGGTTCGGCTGCCGATTTCCGCCGATCCGTTTCGTTTCGATCGCCGATCCGACGTATCGATCCGATTCTGGGGGCGCCTGCAATGGTGTGCCCGCTGCGGCCCGCGTGTGAGGCGGGTGCGGGGCGGCCGTGGGGTGCTGCGCTGCTGCGGCGCAGTGACGCCGCGCTGCTGCGAGTGCGGCGTCGCGGCGCTGCGGCTCTGCGCAGCCGCAGCGCCTCGGCGCTGGTGGTGTCGTGGCGCCGCGCTGTCGCGGCGTCGATCGTGCGGGGCCCCTGACGGGCCCAAGGTTACGTCGGGCACGTCCTCTCCACAGGAGGAGTTATTCAAGAATCGTCAGAAAGTAGTCCGGGGACGATGCTTCGACTTTTTGTTGGGGGTCTGTTTCTGATTTTTTTTTCTGACTCTTGGCAATTGTTTCTTCCAGTACCCGCCTGTAGGAGGATATGCGCGACCTATCCCCAGGGACCGTGAACCGACGACTCGGGATGAACAGCTGGACCCCCAGGCCCCCCCTGAAGGGGTTCAGACCTCTGGGGAGCCACGCCGTGAGCAGTCACGACGTCGGGTGTCTGGGGGGAGCGGCCGATGGGGTGAGGGAGCCTGCAGTCCGTAGCCGTTCGGGCCCGCACCAGCCGCATTTTCGCTCCGGCTCCCCACGCGGAGGGAGGCGAGAGAGGGCTTTTCCCATGGCGCCCACGAGCTTGCAGCAGGCCGGGCAGCGAGACCATGCGCCAGCACCAACCTCTGCAGGGCCCATCCTGGGCCCAGGATGGGATATGCGCCTCCCTTGGGCCACGCCAGGAGGGCGTATGCCCCGATCCTGGGCCCAGGATTTGGCTGCGCGTGAGAGTGACCCTTCGTCGGAGTGACCTCACACGGATCCACCCAGCGCTCGCGTGCGCGCTTGGATTTGGCCCCCGCGGCCCCTCCGAGCCCGGCACCAGAGGTCACTCCTGCTCGGGGCCAGTCTTGCATGCAGTCGATGCACGGGCCTGGCCTCGCATTGCTGCGCGTGCATATGTCGGAGCTGGGCCAGTGGAGACAATGGCGGCTCTGCCGCTGGGCCCCAATCCGTTCAACACCTGCCCCGGACCCCGCCCGTGGCCCATCCTGACCAGTATCTTGGGGGCGGAAAAGAGGGGGGTGATGACTAGGGGGGGGGTGGATATCATGGCGTGGGCCATGATAGTTTTCCAGATTTCATGGCGCCTCTTCTTATTTCATTACGTCCCTGGCCCCCCCGCTGGGCCGCGCACATGCCGCCGGTCATGATTTGCACCCCCCCCCCCCTCTTGGACACCCCCCTCTTGGCCGCTCCCGAGTATCCCAGGGAGGATCCAGCCGCGGCGACGAGAAGACTCCACGAGGTTCAGGCGTGACCAAAAAGGGCGAGCAAGTGCCAGGGAGGGGCCGCCGTTGTCTTGACCGGCCCTCCTCCGGGCATAGCTCTCGCCCCCCTGGCAGGGGTACCTTGGGCTGGTCAAGAGGAAGGGCGTCGAGCGCCGCTTCTTCGTGCTGCACGACGATCGGCTCGAGTACTACCGGAGCGAGGGTGACGCTCTCGACCCGCAGAAGCAGGCCTCGAAGGCCTTCCCGATGTCCACCATCTCGGGGGGGCCGACGCCGCGGGGGCAGCGAGACTTCTGCTTCCTCCATGCCTCCCTTGTCTGTCTCCCCTCCACTCCTCTCATCTCCCTCCTCTCGCCTCCCTCTCTCCTCCTCCTCCTCGTCCTCCTCCTCGTCCTCCTCCTCCTCCTCCTCCTCCTCCTCTTCCTCTTCCTCTGACTTCATCTCGCTCGCTCGCTGGTTAGAGCCCTAGGGGTCTTTCTCGATGTTTCCTTATAGCTTATTCCTCCCTGTGGCAGCCCGCGGCTGGTCGAAAGGGCGGGCCTGGCGTTTCGTCTTCGATTTGTTCATCATGTGTGATCCTGAAGCTTAAACAGTGTTAACAGTTTCTCGGATGGAGGGTGGGTGGTTTTCAACATGTGGTTCTCGCTTTAGCGCCGCGCACATTCGTGTTCAAACTTTGTATGGACTTCATGAACTCAGGGCTGGCCATATTCAAGATGCGGCTTTCGCTTTAGTGCCGCGCACATTAAAACATTGCAAGAGCTTTACGGTTTGAGGGCGGGTCGTTTTCAAAATGTGGCTCTCGCCGTAGCGTCGCGCACATTCGATTAAAACATTTGCAAGAGTTTCACGGATTAAGGGCGGTCGGTTTTCAAAATGTGGCTCTCGCCTTAGTGCCGCGCACAGAAGCCTGCAAGAGTTTCACGGATGAAGGGCGGTCTGTTTTGAACATGTGGCTCTCGTCTGAGCGCCGCGCACATTATATTGAAAAGCTTGCAAGCGTTTCACGGATTGAGGGCGGGTCGTTTTCAAAATGTGGCTCTCGCTTTAGTGCCGCGCGCACTCATCTTAAACATTTGCAAGAATTTCACGGATTTCTATGGTCAATGTGCCAGAAGTTCTGTTTTGGAAGGACGTAGGGTTGTGAGAGCGCAGCAGCTATGTTGATTCGCGGTGTTGAAGTCACAGGAATGACGTTCGGGAATGATTCCGGATCGCCAAGACGCAACAGTCATGTTGATTCGTGGCGTTTGGGTCCTCAGAATTTTGTTTTGGCACGCTTCAGGGTCTTCAAACGGTTGTCTCCCAACGAGGCGGATCCCCCAGTGGAAATGAACCCTGGTAGGGGCTTGTGAAGAGAGAGCTTGGAGGGAGGATTTATTCCAACACCGCTGATGCGTCGTCGGTTTACTGGTCCTCCTCCTCCTCCTGCTCCTCCTCCTCCTCACCCTCTCCAGCTGCTGCTGCTCCTCCTGCCTTGCCTCCTGCCGCCGCTGGCGCGGGCGGGGGCGGAGCCTCGCCGCCGCTGCGGGCCCCGGCCCGCCCCGGCCGTCGCCGTGACGCCCCAGGACGACGGGAGCATCACTCTGCACATCGGCCACGGCGGCCCTGCCTCTGCGAGGGGAGGCCAGGCCCAGACCTTTTTCGCGTTGCGACGAAGACTGCGACTGGGAGGTTCTTCGCGATTTTCGGCCTCCGGGGGCACTTCCCGGGCCTCGCGGGGCCGCCAACAAAACACGTCAGGATGAAAAAGTGGTCCTGGGGTACAGGTCGAATCCTCTGGGGGTCGACGTCATGAAAAATCATGACGTCGGGGGGCTGGGGTGACGAGCGAACAACATACACCCATACCCATAGGAGGGTCGGAAGGAGGAGGACTGGCTATGGGTATGGGTGCGAGTTGTCGGACCCTGGGGGCAGCTCCCGTTCGTGCGGGGGCCCCCATCCGACAACACGCACCCATAGCCCCCTCCGTCCCCCCTATGGGTATGGGTGCGTGTTGTTCGTTCGTCATGGGGGGTGGGGGGGGGTGGGCAGAGGCAGCTCCGGGGCGGAGATTGACCCATGACCGCCACCTGGGAGATCGCTCTCCGGGGCCCTCGGCGGGCGGTGGATGTGGGCACATCCGGGCCCCCCTGGGGCCAAGCGGTGGATGCGGACAGAGTCCCCGCAGCGACGCCGTCGTTGCGCAGCGGCTTCTCTCCGCTGCGCTGCGGCCGCCCCCCCCTCTTCCGCTTCGGCATTGCGGTCCAACGGCGGTCCCGCGGCTCTGCTGCGGCTGTGTGGGCCCTGCTTTGCCGGCCTCCTCTCTCACGGCCCCCCCCGAGGTTGAGATGTGGCTCGCGAGGCCCGAAGAGAGCAGCACGTTCCCCCCACGGCCGGTGGGGCCAACGCCATGCCAGTGGGAATGGGGACCAGCCAAGCGGTGCTAGTCCTGGACCCATGTTTGATAGCCCCGGGGCCATAGAACGGCCCTGGAGGGCGAAATTGAGGAACATCGCCGAGATCGAAGCAGTCATATCATCGGATATCTCGGCGCGGACCCCCGTGCCCCCCCTTCCCTGCCCCACAGACCAGATCTTGGCTGCTTGGGCGGCTGCCCTTGGCGACTTGTCATGACCCCCACCCCGGTCTGCTTGCGCGACCAGCAGAAGCATATCGACTGAGCACCGGCCCAGGCCCAGAAGCCCCCCTTCCCCCACCCTTCGGCCCAGGCCCAGAAGCCCCTCTTCCCCCACCCCCTTCCAGAGCGTTCCAGAACGCTCTCTGAGCGTTCCCGAACGCTCTGAAAAGGCCGCGGCGCTCGAGACACCTTTCGGAGCTGCCGGATCTCGGATGTTCTCGATTGATCCTCGCCCGAATTTATCTTCGTCCTGGCCTCGTGTTGAAGCCCAGATCGAAGAAGCGCCCACGTCGCCGGTGCTCAGATGGGCTGCTCGTCACTGCCCCCCCGCTGTGTCCTCGAAGAGGGCGGGCCCGCCGTGGGCGCATCGGGGACCAGACGGCGACGCTGCGGGAGGTCGCCGCCGGAGACGCGAAGGTGCCTCGACGGGGGCCCTCGCCGCAGAGGTGGAGGAGGGGGGCAGGGAGGAGGAAGAGGAGGAGGAGGAGGAGGAGGAGGAGGAGGAGGAGGAGGAGGAGAGGAGGAGGAGGAGGAGGAGGAGGAGGAGGAGGAGGAGAAGGAGGAGCATGAGGAGGAGGAGGAGGAAGAGGAGGAGGACCAGCGTAAACCCAAGACGCATCAACGTTGTTGCAATCGACCCTCCCCCAAAGCTCCCTTTCCATAGTCCCCTACCAGAACTTGTATGAACTGCGGAAGGTGCATCATTGAAAGACAGCCCCTTAATAATCCTCAATCGGGTCAAAATGTAGTTCTTGGGACTTGAATGCCGCGAGTCCACCGGACTGTTGCGTCCTGACAATTCTAGATTGTGCCACCTCGGATTTGGGACTGCTGTAGCCTTTTAAGACGACTGCGCGCAGATCTGAGGCGAGAGCCGCATTTTGAAAACGAGACGCCCACCATCCCTGAAACTGCTTTTACACATTTGGACAACATGTGCGCGGCGCTCAGGCGAGAACCTCCACCCTGGAAGCGGCTGCGCACACTTAACACGAGTGTGCGCGGCGCTCAGGCGAGAGCCACAGTTTGAAAACGACCCGCCCTCCATCTTTGAAACTGTTGTCACTTCAAGATCATACATGGCGAGAAAGTCTCTGGCGAAACGCCCGGCCCACCCTACCAACACGTCTGGGGGTTCGACAGGGAGGAGTTGCTTATGAGGGAAAGGGATGGAATTACAGGAAGAGGAGGAGGAGGATGAGGATGATGCTGATGATGATGACGGTGGTGGTGATGATGATGATGGTGATGATGCTGATGATGATGCTGCTGATGATGATGAAGAGGAGGAGAAGGAGGAGGAGGAAGAGGAGGAGGAGGAGGAGGAGGAAGAGGAGGAGGAGGAGGAGGAGGAGGAGGAGGAGGAGGAGGAGGAGGAGGAGGAGGAGCGGCAGCGTCACCAGCAGGGTGACGAGGAGGAGCAGGGGGGCGGAGGGGGATGTTTTTGTTTCTGTGTTGTGTGTGCGCGTGTGTGCGTGTGTGTGTGTGTGTTGTGTGTGTGTGTGTGTGTGTGTGTGTGTTGTGTGTGTGTGTGTGTGTGTGTGCGTGCGTGCGTGCGTGCGTGCGTGCGTGCGTGCGTGCGTGCGTGCGTGCGTGCGTGCGTGCGTGCGTGCGTGTGTGTGTGTGTGTGTGTGTGTGTGTGTGTGTGTGTGTGTGTGTGTGTGTGTGTGTGTGTGTGTGTGTGTGTGTGTGTGCGTGAATGTGACTGCATGTGAACGCGAATGTGTGTGCGCGCGTGTGCGCGCGCGTTTGTGTGTGTGTGTGTGTGTGTCGGGTGGGGGGTCGGGGGGGGGCCTCGTCGCCACTGCCGAGTCCGCCGCAGATCCTGCTCAGACTGCTCTCTGGGAGAGGTCCAGGGATCCGCTCTGAGGGAGGCGCGGGGAAGAGGAGGCGGAGCAGCAGGAGCAACAGGGGGAGCAGCGAGACCAGGAGGAGCAGCAGCAGCACAGCAGGGAGGCGAAGGCGGGAGGAGCAGCGGCAGCAGGAGAACGAGGCCCCCCTCACCCCCTCGACTCCCACGAGGGAGGGAGGGGGGAGGGGGATGTATAGTGTTATAGTGTGTGTGTGTGTGCGTGGTTGTGTGTGAGTGTGTGTGTGTGTGTGCTGACCGCACGCTCTCGGGCCCTTCTACTGGCTGCCAGCGCTGCGTCGCTGCGCGCGCGGCCGCGACGCCAAAAAGTGCGTGCGGATTGGTCTCGCCGCCCGCTGCCTCCTGCACGCGCCGGGTCTTTGCTGTCCAGCGGCCTGGCATGCCCGTGCTCCTCGCAACGTGGCTTTCGGCTTGCGCCCTCGCTCCCGCATGAGGTGGACTTGCTCTAGTCGTGTCCCGCCTCAGTAGTGCTTGAACAGCGGACTGCGCCCCATCGGCGCGCTGGAGGAACAAGAATGTGCAAGGGTCGTATCGGATTGGACGGGGGAGTTAGGATGCAACTCCTGGGAGGGTAAATTCAGAACGAGCGCTGGTATATCCCTAGTCGAAAACCTGGCCGAATCTGGTTTAATCCCGTTCGGTCTGGCCTAATCCCGCTTCGTCCGATTAGGTCCCGCTGATAATTCGGCCTCATCCCAGCCAGCTCCGACCTAATCTTGCTCAATGGCCCCTTGATCAGGCTTGGTAGCCTTGGACCGTTCCGGCGAATACTTCCTAGGAGTTGCCTTCTGAGGGGAGGGGACACGTCTCGGACGGGGCCAGGACGAGGATAAATCCGTTCCAGAGTGTTCCAGAACGCTCTCGGAGCGTTCTGGAATGCTCTGAGAAGGCCGCGGCGCCCGAGACATCTTGCTGAGTCGCCAGATCTCAGAGATTCTCGATTTTTCCTCACCCGATCTTATCCTCGTCCTGGCTTCGTTGGCCTTGGGGTATTCCAAAAAGGGCGGATCGAAGGAGTTGTCATCTCTTCCTCGGCGGAAGTCGGCGGAAGCGCGGCGGAAGGGCGGCGGAAAGGCGACGGGAGTAGAAGAGGTGCCCCTGAGAGATGAAACCGTTTTTGAGGTTCAGGGTTTCCTAACTCGCCCGCGACTCGCCCACCTCATAGGGGGAACGAACAATGACACAAACATCCTCTGAGGTCCTCGCCGATTTCTCGGATCCGCGCTGGGGCCCCCTGGCGGCGCCTCGGGTGCCGCCCCTGGCGCGCTCCGCGCGCCAGAGAGGGGGTCCAGCGCAGATCCAAGAAATCCGCGCGGACCGTCGACGGTTTATGTGAATGCCGTTTTTTGTTCCTCTTTCTCCTTGCCAATCGTTCCGACCAAGACCTCCCCAGGGGAGGGGTCGGCAGCGCGTAAAGGTGACCTTTCGCCAGAGTGACCTTTGGGTGCGGGCCCGCTGGGGTCCCCCAAGCGCCGAACGCGATGCGGCAGTGACATCTTGCGCTCGTGTTCGGCCCCCCCGCGGCCCCCCCAGAGGCCGCGCACCAAAGGTCACTCTCACCCAGGGTCGCTCTTGCGTCTAGCCGAAGGGGGCGCGCTCGCCACCAGGGCCCCAGCAGGCCCGGCCGCTAGGCCCCCGCGGGCCTGGGGCGGACCTCTGCAGCGCCCCATGGCCGGGCGGGGCCGCGAGAGGCCGCGGTGCCGAGTGCTTGGCCCAGCCCAGACCCCCTCCCCCTCCTCCTCCCTCCCCTCCTCCTCCTCCTCCTCCTTCCTCCTTCCTCCTCCTCCTTCCTCCTTCCTCCTTCCTCTTCCTTCCTCCTTCCTCCTTCCTCCTTCCTCCCTCCTCCTCCTTCTCCTCTTCCCTCCTCCTCCTCCTTCTCTCCTCCTCCTCCTCCTTCCTCCTTCCTCCTTCCTCTTCTCCTTCCTCCTCCTTCCTCCTTCCTCCTTCTCCTCTTCCCTCCTCCTCCTCCTTCTTCTCCTCCTCCTCCTCCTCCTCCCTCCTTCCTCCTTCCTCCTCCTTCCTCCTTCCTCCTTCCTCCTTCCTCCTTTCCTCCTCCTTCCTCCTCTCCTCCTCCTTCCTCCTCCTCCTCCTTCCTCCTTCCTCCTTCCTCCTTCCTCCTCCTCCTCCTCCTCCTCCTCCTCCTCCTCCCATCGACTACACGTAAGACCCAGACCCCCTCGAGTAGTGAAAAAAACACGGTGCGAGGTTTTTCGCCATTTTCGGCCTCCGGGGGCCTTTACGGGGCCGCAGGACCGTCAACAAACGACTCAGGATGAAAGACCGGTCCCAGGGAACGGGTCGAAGCCTTTGGGGGTCGACGTCATGAAAAAATCATGATGTCGGGGGTCTGGGAGAGCGGACCCGCCATTGGCTGCACGTAAGCGACGACAGAAAACGGGGTCGCCGGCGCCGACACTGGCGCGTAAGCTGACCGCGCAAGGTCGCGCGTGAGCGCCCTCGCGTCAAATGTGGCGTGCCGCGCGGGCGGCCCGCGCAAGCCACCGCGCAAGGTCGCTATGTCATCTCGCGTAAGACCAGTTTTGGATCGTTACTCACGTGCCCCGAGGTCTCACGCTGGGCGCTTTCGCCAAGATTCGGGCCCCAGGACCCCCACGGGTCCATGCGGCTCGAGAGGGACGCCGCAGAAAGTCGGTGTTCAGAGCTCCGGTCGTGATCTTCCACGATGTCGGGCCATGAATTTGCATGGCGTTTCGATTCTTTTGTCCCGCTGCGTCGGATCTCAGAGTAAGGATCGGGGGCGAAACGCGTATCCGCATCCGCGGCCTCGAGGGCCAGGCCCCTGGGCCGCGCACCCCGTATAATTCGGGGCGTTTTTTCGCGGACGCCCCCGCGCGCGCAACGTATCCGTGGGACCGCGCATCCGCGGGATCGCGCCCCGGAGTCCAGACCGCGAGGGCTCTGCTACGGATCTGCCCGCCGCCCGTGAAAGGAAGTGGCCCTCCGCCCGAGCGGCTTCCATTCTGGTGCGCGGCTCGCTTCCGGGGTGGGCGCGGGCGGGCCAGGTGCGGGCATGCCCGGCCGCGGCTGCCACGCCGCGCGCCACGCGATAGCCGGCCCGCGCCACGCTCGGCGGCCCGCGTGTCGCTCCAGCATGCAGCCGGCGCTGGTGTTTCAGCGGCACCGCAGGGGGTACGGTCGGGAGCTTAAGCTCAGCGTGTCGCTCCGCCGTTTCTGGCCCACCACGCCTCGGCGCGACACGCTGTCCCAAGCGTCAACGTGCCGAGCTGCCTCCAGCCTCCCGCCCCGCCGAGCGGAGCGACGCGCTCTCCGCTTGCAGGGCACAATGTGCCGCCGGGGCTGCCGCGGTGACACGCTAAGCAGAAGTTCCTGTCCGTATTCACCAGCGGGTGCTTTGGAGCCCCGCCGAAAGCTGCCACAGTTTAGGGCCTCCCCCTTGGGCATTGCAGCACGGCCCGCGCCGGGAAGGGCTGCGCTTGCCGGGCCGCTGGCCAAAGAGCCCGTCAGTGGAGTACCCGCCAAGAGGGGCTCACAGTGTGCGCGCGCGTGTGTGTGTGTGTGTGTGTGTGCGCGTGTGAGTGTTTTGCGATTGCGATTCGCTGTTTTCCGACCTTCTACGCCCTGTCGACGCGCGCAGGGCCGCGACGCCAAAAAGTGTGTGCGTGTGTGTTTATGTGGGTGTGTGTGTGTGCCTGTGTGTGCGTGTGTGTGTGTGTGTGTGTGTGTGTGTGTGTGTGTGTGCGTGTGTGTGCGTCTATGTATACATATATATATATACACTCTTATAGATGTATCTCTGTGTGTGGGTGTGCGTGTATGTGTGTGTGTGTGTATCTGTGTGTGTGGCCGTGTGTGTCGTGTATTGGCGATCGGCAGCGGGGGCCCTCGGAGGCGTGGACGGCCGCCCTGCTGTCGGCCACGGGCCAGGGCGGCGAGGAGCGGGCCGCGGAGGGCGAGGGGCCCGCGCAGGAGCTGGGCGGCGAGGGGCCCGGCGCAGCGCCGGGCGAGGCCGCGGGGGCCGCCGCCGCACAGAGCCCCGCGCCCGGCGCCGTGGTCCACGAGGGCCCCCTGGAGGTCAGGGCTGGCCCTCAACGGTGTCTTGGCGATCTCGTGGGCCGTTGTCGTTTCGTCTTCGTTTTGCGTTGAGAGGCGGATGGAAGGCAAAACGAGGGGAAACGGTGTTCTGGCGATCTCGTGGGCCGTTTTCGGTTCGGCTTCGTTTTGCGTTGAAAGGTGGGTTGAAGATAACACGAGGGACAACGAACACAAAACGGAAACGAAAGACACCGTTTAGGGTCAGCCCTGCCGGAGGTGGTGAAGGGCAGGTCTGCCCCCCTCAGGCACGGCGTCCTCACGGGCGCGCAGTTCGCGTACTACGCCAGCAGGTCGAAGAAGGAAAACCGCCACAAACATAAACTTTTGGCGCTCCGCGCGGATTTCTTGGATCTGCGCTGGACCCCAGATCCAAGAAATCCGCGCGGAGCGCCAAAAGTATATGTTAGTGGAGTTCTTTCTTCTGGCAGGGACGAGTACCTCCAGGGCGCAGCGCCGCGGGGCAGGGCCCCGCTTGTCGACGTGACGTCGCTGCGGTGCTCCACGCGCAGCGGACTCATGGCCATGACCGTGAAGGACTACGACAAGGTCCTCAGCTTTCGGCCGCGGGGCGGCAATTCCGAGCTCGAGGTCTGGGCGAGCAAGTGGAAGGATGCGCTCGCCCTCTGGTCTGGAGCGCCGATGGTGGAGCAGAGTGACGACGAGGGGCACGACGACCCCCGCCTGAAAGAGGGAACGTTCCTCGTGAACCGCAGCGGCCAGGTGCAGTCGCGGCATTTTGTGCTCTATTCCGACCGGATGGTGTCTTGGTCAAGCAAGGCCTGTTGCGACGGCCGCGACGCCCCGACGTACGAGTTTTCTCTGAGCGAGGTGGACGACATAGAGATCCTCGACAACGGCCTAGACGTGTACCTGCGGGGCACCACGGAGCCGCTGACGCTGCTTGGCCCCGCCGGTCAGGAGCTCGATGCCTGGGCGGAGGCCATCTCGCGCGTCTTGGAGGGGCACGGGCCTGGCGAGCCTCATGGTGCTCGCCCTGTCGCTCTGGAGCCGAGCCGCCCGTGGAACGCCCTGGACGGTCCGGGCGCCGCGCCGTCCTCGGCGCCCCAGCCGAGCGTGTCGTCAGGGGCGGCGGCCACGAAGCTCTTCAAGGAGGGCCTCTTAGGCTTCGCAGAGGGGAGCGGGCTGGTCTGGAAGTACTGCGTGCTCGAGCAGGACCACTTGTCCGCCTGGAGCGACGTGGGCGCAGCCGCCGCGCGGAAGTCACCAGATCTCGTCTTGGACATCTCGGCCGGCGGAGCCTTCCGGGCCGCGGGCGCCGGCTTCGTCGTCACCTGTGGCAAGGGGAAGGTCGGCGTGCACGTTGGCGCAGACGGTGACCTGCCAGGATGGTCGCAGGCGCTCTCCCAGGCTTTCAGCGCCCACGCGTTCGACGCGGAGTCGTCCGACAAGGTGAGCGCGTGGAGGCCGCCGTCACGGCACAGCCACGCGGGCCCGCCGGCGCCGTCCGTCGGCCTGGCCAGCGGCGGCCCGAGCGGCGCCGCCGGAAGCAGCAGGGCGGCCGGACGCCAGCGCTCCCGCAGCGCGGAGCCCGGCGGCAGGGGCACGCCCGGCTGGCTGCCCGCCTGCGCGCTGCGGGCGCCGGCGCGCAGGCCCACCCTTGGGCAGGTGGAGCTCTGGGCGGACGTGGAGCGCCGCGCGCCGAAGCTGAGGCGGGACTCTTCCAGAGAGGCGCCCAGGTCCATGGTGATCCAGAGCCACGGTGCGGGAGCCGATGCCGCCGTCCTGCTGCACGGCGCGGCGGCCAAGTTCCACTCCGGCAGCACGCCCTCCAGCGGTCCGATGCGCAGGGCAGCGGAGGTGGACGGCAAGTCCGCCGTCCAGACGAGAGACAGCTCCGCCCCGTTGCTGGGCAGGTCCCCGCAGACGCTGCCAGGCAAGGTGACGGACAGCGGGTTCTCCACCGCCAGGTGTTTGCCAGCCCGGGCCGAGGTAGGCAGCGCTGCCCACGGCTGGTCGAAGATCAGCGGGGAGAACCGCGCCATCACGACTGCCAGCCTCGTTGTCCAGGGGCAGCAGCCGTGCGCTCCCAAGGTCACCGCCGCTGGGAGAGCTTCGCCCTCGCCGCCTCCGTCAGGCAGGGACCGTCGTGCTGTTTCGGGCAAGATCACAGGCGCCAGCTCGGCATCGCCTCCGTCCGGCAGAGGCGCCCACGCAATCGCGGGCAAGATCACGGACGCCAGCCGCAGCGGCCTGCGTGGCTGGGCCGCTCGGACGCCGGCCGCCGCGGTGATCAAGTGCCACTGAGCGGGCTGAGCTGTGTGCGGCCGGGCCACCTCAGTCACTGGCCGGAAGGCGTCCACGGGTCCGCGGCGCTTTCTTTCTGTTTTTTTGTTGTTGCTGGGATGCCTCGGCATGCAGCAAGCTTTTCGCTGCACGTAGTTGTCTGTGTCGACGCTTCTAGCGCGCGGTGGTCAGCGCTTCCAGCGCGCGGTGGCCACCGCGCACAGAAGCGTTTGCGCAAGCGTGTACTGTATTTGTAGTGTACAGGTAGGACATTCAGTGAATTCCCAAACGGCAATAAGAAGCATGGGCCAGATCTCGCAGCCAGCGCTTCCACGAAACATGCTTGGATCTGGAATGTTTGTGAAACTCGAGTGTGCGAGACCCTGGACGAGAGAGATCGCTTGCTATCCATTCCTAGGAACACAAAGCGACTCGGACTGTGAGCTGTGCATGTGCTGTTGTCTTTGCGGTTTACTGAGAGAGGCGACGGTACCCTCTTGCAAGCGGTCAGCGTGCCAGATATTCGGCCGGTCTGGGCATTAGGTCTGTTCGGCTCGTCCAGCCCGAGGGAGCGTCAGAGCGAAACAAATCCTTCTGGGTCGCACCGTGAGAAGCAGCGTGTCCGCGCCCTTGGCCGAGACACGGCCGAGGCGACGTCTTAGCCAAACATCGTTTGGCAATTTCCTCAAAACATGCGGGTTCAAGGCGTTTTTGTATCACCGTGGATGGCCGAAGCTATACTCGGGAGCTTTTGCTCAGCGTCTCGCTCCGCCGATTCTGCTCCATCACGCCTCGGCGCGGCACGCTAACCACGTCCCGGTCCCCGAGCGTCGACGGTCTGAGCCTTTTCTGGCCTCCCGCCCCGCGGAGCGGAGCGACGCGCTGTCCTCTCGCGGGGGGTCTGGCGTGCCGCCGAGGCCGTGCGTCCTCCCTGGTTTTTTTTGGGGGCCCGCCACCAGGCCGCCGCAGGCGGCGTCCGCGCGGCTCGAGAGGCCTTCGGGTGATCCCAGGACGGCCCCAGAGAGGCTCCACGACGGCCCCACGTTGGCTCCAAGACAGCCCAAGACAGGACCAGGGCCGCCCTGGACGGCCCTGAGACTTCACCAGAGGGCCCCGAGACCGCCCACCCTGGACCTGGGCCCCGGGTCCCTTGACACAGCCTTGAGGCCCCCACGGCGGTGCGGTCGAGGACGCCTTCGACGTGCCCCATGACAGCCATGCATAATGCATAGGGCAGCGCCGTTGCCGCCGTGATCGCCGTTGCCGCTGTTGCCACCGTCGTCGCTGACGTCGCCGCGCCGCCATCGTTGCGGCGTCGTCGACGGGATCGTCGTCGGGATCGCCGTCGGGATTGTCGTCGTCGTCGTCGTCGTCGTCGTCGTCGTCGTCGTCGTCGTCGTCGTCGTGGTCGTCGTCGTCGTCGTCGTCGTCGTCGTCGTCGTCGTCGTGTTCGTCGTCGTCGTCGTCCTCGTCCTCGTCGTCGTCATCGTCGTCGTCGTCGTCTTCGGCGGCGGCGGCGGCGGCGGCGGCGTCGTGTTCGTCGTCGTCCTCGTCCTCGTCCTCGTCGTCGTCATCGTCGTCGTCGTCGTCTTCGGCGGCGGCGGCGGCGGCGGCGGCGCCGTCCGATGCCGTGCGAAGCCGCCCCCCGCGCTCGTCTGACTCTGCCCGCTGGCGATCGGCCCCCCCCCCCTGCGGCGCGGCCCGGCCCCCGAGGACGCCCGCGCGCCGCAGAGCCCATCAGAGCCTCTGCGGCCCCGGGGGCGGCGCCGGCCCCGCGCTGGGCGGGCGGGCGCGGGCCGGTCGGCGAGGCGCTCGGGGGTGGCGGGGCGCAGGGGTCCGTCGATGAGACGCAGGGGTGACCTCTCGCCAGAGTGACCGGTGGTGCGGGCGAACAAGGGGGCCCCCGATGGCTGAGCGCGGAGCGGTAGCAGCGGCTTGCGCGCCCCGGTCGGGCCACCCCGCGTCCCCCGTTCAGCCGCGCACGAAAGGTCACTCTAGCCCAGGGTCACTCTCGCGTGTAGCCGAAGGGGGATCGGCACGTTCGGAATAGGCACAAAATGGGTACGACGACCGACAGCAGTGCCTGTTCGCTTTGAGCGGGGCTCGCTGTCTGCGTCGCTGCGGACGTTGGCCACTCGATGCAGAAGGCCGCCTGCCCAACAGCGGCCGCTGTCGGTTTTGGACAACATTTGCTGTTGGACATCCTACCCGCTCTTCCCATGCCCATCTCGGGCGTCCACAGGGGAGGATCGGCGGCGCGTCCCAAGGGCCCTTGGCATCTCCGCCTTCGTAGTAGCAAAAATCACCACGGGCGGGTTTTGGCCGTTTGCGGCCTCCGGGGGCCCTTGCTGGGCCCCAGGACGGTCAAGAGACGCTGCGGCATGAAATGCCAGTCCCCAGGAAGGGGTCCAGACCTCTGGGGATTTAGGCTTCCCAGATGGGGTCCGAGTAGGTGGGGTCGGAGGATCGCGCCGCATCGCCAATGCATCGGCGATGCGGCTCGATGTGGATCCCGATTGTGTCTACGTCGACGTCGCCGATGCGACGCCGACGTCGCGGATGCATCGACGAAGCATCGGCGATGCTGCGTGATCTTCCAACCCCGTCTGCTCGGGCCCCATGTTGGAGGCCTCCAGGGGAGCCACGTGGTGAACAAAAACACGACGGCGGATGTCTGTGGGGGTGTCGCGAGGGCGGTCGCCTTCCAAGGATGCGGGGGGCTTCAGAGAAGGCGGGGGGGGCCCTCTCATTGGCCCTCCCGCCTGGGCCGTCTTGGAGCGTCGGGAACTCGAAAAGGCGAGAACGCAAGCATGCTTCAGAAACGGGAATCATTGAATTTGGCCTCTTGTGGCTCTCTGGGCGGTGCTCTTCAAGCCCGCTTGGGGGCCACTTGGGCCGTCTTGAGGCCCATCTTGGGCAGCTTGGGGCGCTCTTGGGCCGTCTTGGGGGCCTCTCGGACCGTCTGGGGGGCCTCTTGGAGCCCTCTTGGCCCTGCTGGGGGCCCTCTTGCCTCCAGACAAGGTCTACGGGAGAGCACGTGACACACCCCAGGAGATCCAGGGATTTGTCTGGACGCCCGAAATGGGTACGGAAAGAATGGGTACAATGCCCAACAGCAGTTCCTGTTCATCTTGAACAGGACTCGCTGTCCGCGCCGCCGCAGCCTGTGTCCCTTTGAGACAGAAGGCCGCCTGCCCAACAGCGGCCGCTGTTGGTTTGGGACAATATTCGTTGTTGGGCATTGTGCCCATTCTTTCCGTGCCCATTTCGGGTGTCCAGAATTTGGGTCCGGCTCGACAGTTTCAATCTTCAGTATTGAGCGGCGGAGGGCTCAAGGGACCTGGGCGTGGCCAGCGGCCTTCCGCCGCCGGCCCCCAGGCTGCCCGTGGCCGGCCTCTCGCCTGGCCGCGGCAGCCCCTCTGACTCGATGAATCAACCAGGGGCTTCCCGCCACCAGCGCGCCGGCGGAGGCAAGGCCGGGCTCCGGCCCAGCACGCCCGCCTCCTCCTCCTCTTCCTCTGCTTCCTCCACCTCCTCCTCCTCCTCCTCCTACTCATCCCTCTCCTCCTCCTTTTCCTCCTCCTTCTCCTCCTCCTCCTCCTCCTCCTCCTCCTCCTATACCTCCTCCTTCGTGCCTCGGGGCATGGTGACGGATGTATTGTATACATGTATGCATACACACATATGTATCCAGTCTTTTTTAGATACGTACTTATTTTTTTATTACTATTATTATATATATATATATAGATGCACACCTTTGTCATTCAGAAGCTGCTGGCAGGCGTAGAGACAAGTTTCCGAGAAGCATGTTGGAGTCATTTGGTAGGCTCGCGAGAGGCGCTTGAGAAGCTTTAGAGAGGCCCCGAGCAAACTTAGACAATTTGTTTGTGTGTGTTTTTGCTTGACGGGCCTCTGATCGGTTTCCCGACATGTTTTTGGTAGTATGGTATGATTAGCGCACGCTGTGGTGTTCTAGATACGTCGTGTTGCTAGGAGGTTGTTCTCGTGCTTACCAGCGCGCCAGGGCGTTCGTAGGCAGATTGTGCGTTCTTATGTTATTGTGTACCGTGCGTTGTTCACTTATGATGTTATATATGTTCAGGGTTATGTGTATATATACACATGTATAGGCATGGGCACATGATTTTATACGTATGTATATATATATATATATACATACACGTGTTAATGTATGTGTTTATGTGCATGCTTTTGTAATTGCCTTTGTATGGTTACTTATACATGTATATGTGTTCGTTATCGTACATGCAGATGAAACTGATTACATGCGCATGTGCGTAATCTATATGTACACTTGTGTGTATCGGCATAGGTACATGTCTATGTATATTTATTATGTATATGTTTATTCAGATGTACATGCGTATGTGTATGTATACGTGTACATTTACATATATGTAGATGTGTATGTGTATGTGTTTGCATATGCATATGTGTATGCAGATGCATATGTATATGTAGATGCCTGTGTCTACGATTATGCATGCGTATATGTGTATATATACGTAGATGTATAAGTATACGTAGACGTATACGCGCATGTCTATGTTTATGCATATACGCAGTTACATGCGTATGATTAAGAACAAGAATATGTTTATGCGTCTATGTACATGTGTCTGTATACGTATATGTATATGTGTGTGCTTATCTTCATACCTGTATAGGCATATGTGCAGCTAAATGTACATGTGTATGTACATGTAGATGGCTACGCGTATGGTCAATTCTATGTTTAGTATAAGTGTGTATTTCTGTCGATTCACATTACATACATATATATGCATGCATGTATATGTATGTGTGTATACATGTGTGTATGCATATATGTATGTACGTTTGTATGCATGTATGTATGTATGCATGTATGTATGTATGCTTGTCCGTATGCGTATAGGTATGTAAACAGGCATGCATGTATGAATGTATGTATGCATGTATGCATGTATGCATTTATGTATACAGATATGTATGCATGTATGTACATGTATGATGTACACACATATATATATATATATGTATACAAACAAATCCCCCCTATGTTTTTGCAAGCTGGGGGGGCGGGATAACCCTCACCTCCCCCCCAAAAAAACCTGACTCCTCGGGATCTGGGGCTTTGGGGCTCGCTGGACGCCCTTGGAAGAGGTCCCCCAGCCCTACCGCGCCTCCCAGGGCGCCTTGCCGGGACTTGCACAGCAGACCCAAAGCGATCAGAGAAGAGGTCGAAGAGGCGCAGGAGAGCCGCAAGGCAGCGCAAGACGGCCTCAAGACGGCCTAAGAGGCCCCAGAGACGGCACAAGAGGCCCCCAAGACGCTTCAAGAGGCTTTTAGGAGGGCCCCCAAGAGGTACACATCTTGCCATTCCCTTGCGGAAGCGTACATGTTCAGCATATTCGCTTTCTGTGTCGCAGTAGCGTTCACGACGGCCCAAGAGGCCCCCGAGATCGCCCCAAGAGGGCCCGAGAGGCCCCCAAGAGGGCTTCAAGACAGCCTGAGAGTGCCCCAAGGCTGCCCCAAGACGGCCCAAAAGACACTCACGAGGCCCCGAAAGGCTCCCAAGAGAGAGACCCACGAGAGCCATGGCACGTCTCCAGGAGGGCCCAAGATGATCCACGGAAGACCCGTAGAGAGCCCAAATTCCCCAAGAAGGTCCCATCATGGCCCAAGAGGGACCCAAGACGGACCAAACGGGCTTCAAAAGGGCCCCCAAGACGGCCCACAGGCCTCCAGAGGTCCCCAAAGACCTTGAGAGGATTTCGTGGGGCCCGCAAGGGGGTTCTCCAAAGAGGAGCCGCCGCAACAGACGTGCCCGCCTAGGCTGCATCTTAGGCGCTCGTGCGCCCCACGCCATACAGCTTACACTGGTCTTTTCTCCTCGCACAGCTTCCTCGACGCTGTTCCCAACATATTGTTCATACCACCTGTCCTGCATCAATAGCTTACCTGATGTAGATACCACTACATCGCCCGCATCCCACAGTCTTCGCAACATAGTTACCACCACATAGCTAGCACCGAATAGCTTTCACCGCATAGCTCGCACCACATTGTAACCACACCATCGCTCACATCATATAGTTTAAGCCGCAGAACTTTCACCGCCGGAGTTCAGCACCTCACTATTCGGGGTCTTCGATGGCTCATCTATTTTTTGGTTCTATGCCGTTGAGAGCCGATGGAAGCCGCCAGGCTTCTCGGAGCTTCCGCAATCTTCGGAGGTTTGGGTTCGACGTCGGCCTCCAGGAATCGCTGCAACCCAGAGGGTCTGAAAAACAGTTTCTGGAGTGGAGAAAGCGACCCGCGAGAAACAGCTTTCCCTCCATAACGGTAGGTTTGCGTCGTGTCGACGCGTTGGCGACACTGGAGCGGGCGTTCGGAATCAATGCGGCCAGTGGTCAAGAATCGGCCATTGAACGGGAATGCGCGATCGTTCACGGTTGAACGATCCAAGCGGTGTCAAAAATCGACGTGCAGGCCGTGACGACACTTGCCGCCGCAGGATCCAGCGAAGAGGGCGCGCGATGTTGGTTTAACGTTTTTTCGGAGCCTTCAGGTGGCGGTCTCGTCGCCACGTCATCGAGTCCGCCTCGAAATTCGAATCACAACGAAATTTGGGTGGCCTGCGAACATGTAAATCGAGGACGGGAGCAAATAAGGAGCAGGTAAGGGGACTTGAGAAACGCCACATTTCAAGGCCAAAGAGGATGACGCCAAGTGCCAACATATGCTAACCTTGAAGGGCCAAGGTGCGTGGCGCGAAGCGCCAACGCAGTCTTGTGTGTGTATATATATATATATATATATATGTATGCATGTGGTGTGTATATATATATATATAGATGTATGTGTGCATATATATATATATATATGTATATATATATATATATGTGTGTGTGTGTGTGTGCTCGGTCCCCCCCAGCGACTCCCCTAGAACGTTGAATACACGACGCCGCAGAATCAGTCGGTTCACGAAGCTGCACAATCGCTTCGCTCAGCTGCTCTTGTCTTTTGCACAACCAATTCTTCAGCTTGTGGTCCTGGTTGACGAACGGCTTATTACAGGAATCCGTCCAACGGATTCCTTTTTCAAGGGATCTTTACGAAGGATTCTTCAATACAGGTATCCCTATTAGAAATTCGTTGCAAAAAGGCGACCTTACTTAGTATTCCTTTTTCGAGGAATTCGTATTCATGATCCTCTATGAGTGGTGTTGGGAAGCGTCTCGAACGAGTCAGCCAGAGTTTCCCTTGCGGTTCTTTTTTGCATAGAGACGGGATGCACACGAGGTTGGACAGAGCAAGGCCCCCCGCTCCGAGGCCTTGTATCGGGATTTGGAGGGGCAGTGGAGACATCGTCGTCCAGGGCCACCACCGCCACAATTATGGTATTTTTGGGGTAAACGTGTTCCGCAGTGACACGATCTCGTTTCTGCGGGGCTCTCTACATGGAGACGAACCAAATCAGACCTGATGGATCACCTTTGCTGCGCCTGGAGCCCGCCTCGATGGAACCTGCAACTCGCCATGCAAATCGATGCCGTCAGGCGGGCCGTCTCGACGCACCCGGCAGGGGAGGGTACAGTGGAGGCCCATGGCAAGAAGCACCCTGCTTGCCTCCAGGGTGCCCTGGGTTCCTTGGGTTTCGATTGGGTTCCGCGATGGAGACGGTGGCGTTCCCGCACCAAGAATCCATGGACGTCCTGGGGTCTCAGGGCTGGGTCTCTTGTGGAAGGTTTCTTGTGGACTGGCTCCTCCTGTAGCCGCCAGAGCAGTTCTGGGGGTCGGAATAGAAGTCCCACTGAGTCGAGCACTCGTCGAACGCAAAGTCCAGGAACCGATGGACGGAGGGGCAAGAGTCGTCGTGGGCCTGTCGACGCCGGCGTGCTAAACCCCTACAGTGGAGGCCGATGCCAAGAAACACCCTGCTTGCCTCCAGGATGCCCTGGGTCTCTTGGGCTTCGATGGTTTTGCGATGGAAGGCGTGACGTTCCCGCACCAAAATCCATGGACGTCCTGGGGTCTCAGGATTGGGTTTCTTGCGGAAGGTTTCTTGTGGTCGGGCCTCCATTGTACGAGCCAGAGGTCGGGAAGCGAAATGGTAGGGAGCAGACTCGATCTGTCCCCGCACCCCTCTTCTCTCTTGCCCCTGGCCCGCTCCCTCCCCCTCTTCCTCTGCCAGCCTGTGCGTAGGCGTCAATTCAATCCCTCGCCCAGGCGCTTGCTGGTGAGTCTTTTGCAATCCGGGAGAACATTCTAAAATTGAAGATTGATTTTAACATGCCCTCATTCGGGGGTGGATTCCCCTAGAGTCCCTGGGTGCTCCAATAGTGTGGAAGCCCCGGGACGAGAATGCGGAAGCCGATGCCTTCCCATGGACACACGGACGGATTTACTCCACACCATGTATTTGTGCACTCTGACAGCGGCTGGAGAAAACCCGGCCTGAGCGCAGGTGGATTTCTGCTGTGGGTAGGGTCCCAGGAGCAAGGCTGGAGAGTCCTAGCCTTTGGAGGGTTTTGCGGTCCGAGTCTTTGAGGCTCTTTTGCTGCGGAGTTGGCAGGCGTATCCAAAGTGCGCACGCTGTTCACAATCGTGCACGATTCGAGCGTCTCCCGAACTGCAGAGATCATCGGGTCTTGCATGAATCTGTCCGTGCATGAAAATATATCTGTTGCAGCACTTATGTGCACTAGCGTCCATCGGCGTTCAAGGGCACTGCAAAGGCAGCTTTTTGGTGCATAGCCAGATCTATGATAATAGTATACCAAAGGCATCCTGTCGAAGGAGTCTTTACTAAAGGAATCCGCAGGAAAGACACAGGAGTACTGAGGGCTCCTTACCGAAGGAACGGGCCCTCGGTGTCACGAAACGCAGTGTATGTTTGTGGTTGTCTTGGAAGCAGCGAAGCACTGTGTGCTTTGTTTTCTTTCTGTGTGTGTTTTGAGCTTTGGAAGCTCAAGTCCTCAC
Source organism: Prorocentrum cordatum (assembly GCA_963575745.1). NCBI lineage: Eukaryota > Dinophyceae > Prorocentrales > Prorocentraceae > Prorocentrum > Prorocentrum cordatum. The sequence goes on from CAUYUJ010003291.1 coordinate 134,106, forward strand.
CGCGGTTTCCTCACAGCACCCCGCTCTGAGCTTCCCGAACTAGAAAACGCAAACATTCACACTGTCTGTCACTTTCGGTGCCATGACAAGCTTTTCGTTGATTATGTTTTTTTTTCTTGGGGTCTGGTAAGCAGCGAATTGTTGTTTCTTTTTCTTTGTTCTGTTGAGTTCTCCTTTGTAAAGAACAATTATTGTTTCCCCCCCCCTCCAGAAACCATTGCATTTTTCAATCGAAGTGCTTCTCCCGGGGCTCGCACCATGTTTTTTACAAGGGAAAGTGTGGGGTCACCAAGCTGGGCCCCTGGCCCCCGGTCTACAACAACAGCGGCTCCCGCTTTGCTTCTTCACAATTTATTCTCAAATCGCTCTCTCGCGCGGGCCTTCCTCACAAGTTACACAGGAATCGCGCTCTCGCGTGGCATCTCCTCGCAATTTGTTCAGACGCCGCGCCCTCGACATTCAGGAATCACGCTCTCGCTGTAGATTTCCTCACGGTTTATTTGGGAATCGTGCTATAATTCGAGACTTCTGCGCGATTCGTTCAGGACGCACGCTTCAGCAACCCGCCTGCCCCTTGTCCATTCTTTCCATTCGTCCTCTCTTCCCCTGCCTTAGGGGCTGCACGACATACACGTTGCAGGTAAGAAAGGTATACCCCTAGGGGGGTACGATCGAAGACGAAGAGGGCGGGTATCGAGGTTTTGGGATATATTTGTTGAATGTCACGCGAACAGAAATGAGCGAACAGTCTTGAACGGCTTTTTACTGTTGTTGTTACCGCTGTTGTTGCTGCTGTTGTTGTTGTTGCTGCTGCTGTTGTTGTTGTCGTTGTTGTTGCTGTTATTGTTGTTGTTGTTGTTGTTGTTGCTGCTGTTGTTGTTGTTGTTGTTGTTGTTGTTGTTGTTGTTGTTGTTGTTGTTGTTGTTGTTGTTTTGTTGTTGTTGTTGTTGTTGCTGTTGTTGCCGTTGTTTTGTTGTTGTTGTGGTTGTGGTTGTGGTTGTGGTTGTTGTTGTTGTTGTTGTTGTTGTTGTTGCTGTTGTTGTTGTGGTTGTTGTTGTTGAATTCTCATTTCTGAAGAATAATTATTGTTGATCCCCCCCACCGGTGCATATTGTTTTTTCTCAATCAAAGTGTGCCCCTCGACGCTCGCACCCGGTTTTTTGACAGGGAAAGTCTTGATGCTCAAACTGGGCCCCTGGCCCCCCTGGTTACAACAACAACGGCTCCCGCTTGAGACTTCCTTACAATTTAGCCAGGACCCCTGCTCACGCCCGAGACTTCCTCGCATTTTCTTCAGGAATCGCGCTATCGCTTGGGACTTCCTTACAATTTATATAGGGATCGCTCTCCCGGCGCTCTGGAGTCGCGCTCTCGCTGGAGACTTGCTTGCAACTTACTGAAGAATGGCCTTGCGTTGGAATTTCTTGCAATTTGTCCAAGCGCCGCGCTCCCGACACCCAGGCACCCAGGAGTCGCGCCCGTTGTGGCCCCATGTGGATGCCCTTCGTGGCCCCGCTGTCGCCATTTGTGTCCCCCTCACTGTCCTACGTGGCCCAGTTGCTACCCTCAGTGGCCCCATAGTTGCCTTCTGTGGCCCCGCATTATCTGCACTTCGTGGCCCCCGCTCGTTCGCGCTCTTCGTGGCCCCATACGCATTCCCTTCGTGTCCCCGCTGTCGCCCTTCGTGGCCTACTTCGTGCCCTTCGTGGCCCTGCTGTCGTTCTCTCTCGCTCTCGCTTTCGCCCGTCGTCGTCGTCGTCGTCGCCGTCGTCTTCGACGTCCTCGTCGTCGTCGTCGTCGCCGTGGTCGGTCCCCTGTCCTTCCCTCTTGGGGTCGGGTCGACGGTCCGCGGCCGCCCCGCCGATCAGCGCTGCCGCTGGCCAGGCCGACGGTCCGCGGCCGCCCCGCCGCTTGCCGGGGCCTGGCCTGCAGGGAAGAAGGGTATACCCCCCAAAAGGGGTACGATCGAAGACGAAGAGGGCGGATATCGAGGGTTTGGGAAATACGCGTTACTGGGCACTCGAGCATATAAGGGCGAACAGTCTTATTATTATGATTGTTGTTGTTGTTGTTGTTGTTGTTGTTGTTGTTGTTGTTGTTGTTGTTGTTGTTGTTGTTGTTGTTGTTGTTTGTGTTGTTGTTTGGTTATGTAGGCTCCGAGAGGGGCGTCGAGGGGAGACCGCGGTGAGAATTGGAGCCTCCCCCCAAAACCAAAACATACACAATGTTTCGCCGCTCCTCAAACCAAGACGACCAACAAAAACCAAACATCCACATCGTGGCACCGAGGGCGCCAGACTCTGTGTGTCTGGCTTTCAGGTCATGGAAGCTCAGAGAATGGTGCTGTGGAAGCGGCGGTGAGCCCTGGAGCCTCTAGAACCAAGAACAAAACAAACAACCATACACAGTGTTTCGCTGCTTCCCAGACCAAAGCAGCAAACACAAATCAAGCATACACAGCGTTTCGTGGCACCGAGGGCGCCAGACACTCTGTATGTTTGGTTTTTCTGGTTTGTGACGCTCAGAGAGTGGTGCCGGGGGGGGGGGGGGGGGCAGGCCGCGGTGAGCCCTTCAGTTTCCCAAGCAAAGAAAGTTCAAATAACAAACGTACGCAGTGCTCCGTTGCTTCCCAGACAATAACAAACAACACACGTACACAGCGTTTCGTGGCACCGATGGCCGGTTCCTCCAGTAAAGAGTCCTCATACATTTTTTTTCTTGTGAAGGATTCCTTAAGCAGGGGCTCCTTCGTCAGGATGCCTTTGGTATGGGATTCTTAGTGCGGACTTTTCTAATAGGGAGTACTGAGTAAGGACCCCTCCTGGTAAGGAGTTTCTAGCAAGGACGCCTCATTCAGGAATCCGCCGTAAACATCATTGGACAAAAAGGAACCCTCAAAAAGGACGCTTGTAGAGTCAGCCGTTCGTCAGCCAGGATCACAGGCTAATGGGTCGGTTGTGCAGCTTCGTGAAGCGACCGGTTCTGCTGCTTCGTGCTGTGAGCGTTTCGGGGTCCGCTTGGGGGGGGACCGTCTGTACACAGACATGTGTGTGTATATATATATACAAGTATATATATATATAGAAATGACAGTAAAGCTATTGAGGTACTGCTTGCTGCTGCCCATCCCGCCCTCCTCTTTCGCCGGCATAAACATAAACTTTTGGCGCTTCCGCGCAGATTTCTTGGATCTGCGCTGGGCCTCCCCGGCGGCGCCCCAGGCGCCGCCAATGGCGCGCTCCGCGCGCCAGGGAGGGCGTTCCAGCGCAGATCCAAGATATCCGCGCGGAGCTCAAAACGTTGATGTTTATGCAGTTGTTTGCTCCTCTATGTTCCCCCTCACCTTTTCACCATGTTGCAAAGTATGAGTGCTACTCTCCACTCTTCCCTGATGTCGTGCTGGTGTGAGAAGACTATATCGCGTACGGTGCTGTTGCAGACAGGATGGGTCCAGTTAGCCAGTTGCATGTCGATGTGAGTTTCCCAATCAGACTTTCAAAGTGATGCTTTCGCTGGTGCGTTCGCCATGTTTTAAGATCACCAGGGAGCCTGCTATCCCTTCCCTCCTCCTCCTCCCCGGGTTCTTGCAGAGCGTTCCAGATTGGCCTCCTCTCCCTCGCCCCCTCCTCCTCCCCCAGTCGTGGGTTCTTGCAGGGCATCCCAGAATGATCCTCGCCTTCGAGACGGATCGAGGGGTTGCTGCCTTGTCTCATCCCCGAGCGGAAAAGGCCGGCGGAGGGAGGCGGAAGTACTACACACGGCGGCGGGTCTCCTCCAGCGGAGGCCGGCGGAGACTGGCGGGAGGCCGGCGGGAGCTGGCGGAAGCACATTTGTTCGGAGAAGACCATGTATGATAAGCTTTTGGCGCTCCGCGCGGACTTCGTGGATCCGCGCTGGGCCTCCCCGGCGGCCCTCCCTGCACCGCCCCTGGCGCGCTCCGCACGCCAGGGAGGGCGTTCCAGTGCAGGTCAGAGAGGTCCGCGCGCAGGGGCGGAAGTTTCTGTTTGTGGCGTTTGTTCTTTTTCTAGTTGTGTCGGCGTCACCCCAGCATAATTACTAACACTGTGTGTGCGTCGCTCCCCCCCCCGGGGCGACGCGCGCACCGAGAAATCTTATAGTATATGCGTCGTGGCGGGCGCTTTCTGGCCACACCACCCGGGACACCACGACGTATTACAAGACGGGTATACCATATGTTCGGGTCGGACGCGCGCTTCCAAGGAGGACATATAGTACTGGTATGTCTCTATGCGTCCCATTCCAAGAGGTGCAGTCTTTTTGGATTCGGGGCATTTGAAGCGGGCCAGGCAGCGAGCTGGGGTCCTCCCCACGCACAGGGTGTCTTCTTTTGGCCAGAGCCTCGCGGACTCGCACCGCGAAGGGACCCTCTCCATCCCATTCCGTTCCTCTCCCCTTTGCGGCCGTCTTCTGCTTGAGGTTCGGGGCGAGGCGCCCCCACCCGTTCCGAGCCCGAGGCCCCGCAGGCGCCGCCCTGTGGCCCAGTCTGTCTGGCGATGCTGGCGCGCTCGCAGGCACTCCGCTCTGCCCTGGCGCGCTCGCGGCCGCGCAAGTCTCGGCTGCACGCAAGGGGTGACCCTTCGCTGGAGTGTCCTTTGGTGCGCGGCTTTCGGGGGGGGGGCGAACCCTGGCCGCGCACCAAAGGCCGCTCTTGCCCAGGGCCGCTCTGGCGTGTCATAGAAGGTCCGGGGGCGGCTTCGGCTCCCCCCGCGACCACGAGCCTCTGTGGATCGAGAAGTGGAACAAGGACGGCCGGGGGGGAGTTTGTATGCATGCCTCGGGCAGCTCTTCGGCTCAGGATGATGTCTGGGGGGGGCATGGGGATTGATTTTGGGTGGCAGTGGGCGAAGGTGGGCAGAAGAGGAGGAGGATGGGGGGATGTTGATGCTGCCTCTCCCTCTCTTGAGGCCTCCTGGGGCGGCCCTCGTCGCAACGGCTTGGCCCGCCTCGTCATCTGGGTCCGAGCGCGCCTGGGGAGAGGTCGGGGGATAATTAAATGAGACGGGCAGGTCTTTCGCCGCTCGGGCCCCTCCGCCTCAGGGGACCGTTCTCGGGGTCCTTGGGCCCTCAAGAAACAGACGTGCCGCCTCGGGGATGGGGTTGGCAAGGCCCGCGATGAGAAGCCAGCCCCTGGGGATGGGCTCGACAAGGGTGTCCGCGTTCCGGCTGGCTCGGCTGCCTCGCAGCCAGCTGCATCTGGTCGTCTCGGTTCGGCCGGATGCTGCGCCGCTGCGTCCTTCGGGGCCGCTTGCGGCCCGTCGCTCCGGTCGGTTTCGGTTGCGACGCCGAAGTTCGGGCCCTCGATTCTGGTGTCGCCGTGGGACGTCGATGGTCGAGGGTTCGAGGGGGTGCTTTGAATTCGCCCTCCGCCCTTCTCCTCCGCCTCCTCCCCGCCCTCACGGGGGTGGTTGAAGGCCCTGCTGTGCAGACCCCCCAGCCCCGCGAGGACACCCGCCAGGGCAAGGACTCCCTCGACTGGGCCTTCCGCGCCTTCAACGCCACGGGCATCTACGAGGTGTTCCTGAAGAGCTCGCCGCGCTTCTATGGCTTCATTGTCGGCGGGGGCATGCTCGGAGGCTACTACTGGAGCCGCATGTGGGACCACGCCTGGAATTACATCAACCAGGGCAAGCTCTACGCGCACGTCCCGTACGTGTACCCCGCTCCTGAGGAGGACTGAGCAGCATCTCCTTTCCTCCCCTGCACCCTCCTCGTGATCCTTCTCCTCCTCTTCTCGCGTAGGGCTAAGCCTTGCTGACAACATTGAGCGCCGCAATATTGCCGAAGCTGTTAAAACGTAGCACCAAAAAACGCCCACACCCACACATTTGTATGTCAATGTGTATACATTGTGTCTGTGGATATATACAATTACGTGCGACTGTAGATGTATGCGTGCACATATATATGTATATATGTATAGATGTAGGCGTTGATAAATCTATGTATGCATGTAGGTGTATGCATGTCTGTATGTCTGTGTGTATGCATGTGCGTGCGTGCGTACGTACGTAAGAACGTATGTATGTATGTATAGACGCACGCATGTATGCATGAATGCATGTATGCATGTACCGAGATGTGTATACATGTGTGTATTCATGTCGTGTGCGTGCATGCATGCAGTATGTATGCATGTATGTATGTACGTATTTATGTATGTACGTATGTACGTATGTATGTATGTATGTGTTTATGTATGTATGAATGAACGAATGAATTTATGTATGTACGTATGTGTGTATACACGCAAGTATGCATATATGCATGCATAAATGCATGTCTGTATGCATGCATGTATGTATTTGTTCATGTATGAACGGATGCGTGTGTGTTTATGTATGTATGCATGCATGCATGTATGACTGTATACATGTACGTACGTTTGTATTTCCTGTATGTATGCATCGATGCATGCATGCATGTATGTATGTATGTGTGCATAGATGTATGCGTGCATGCATGCATGCCTGTCTGTCTGCCTGCGTGTCTGTCTGTTTGCCGGTCGGTCTGTATGTATGTACATATAGGGATGTGCATGCATTCATGCACGTATGTATGTACGTACGTACGTATGTCGGTATGTTCTGTTGTGTTATGGTATACGGTGTTATGTATGTATGCAATGCATGTGTGCGTGTCTGCATGTATGTACATATGTACGTATGTATGTATGTATGCATTCATGTATGCATGTACGTAATTGTGTACGTTTGCTTGTTTGTGTGCATGTATGTATGTATGTGTATGTATGTATGTATGCATGCAGGTATGCATGTATGTATGTACGTATGTATGTATGCATGCGTGTATGTCTGTATGTTTATGTATGTGTACGTGCATGCATGCATGCATGCATGCATGCATATTTGTATGTATGTAGATTTATCTGTCTGTATGTGTGTATGTATGCATGCATGCATGCATGTATGTGTATATCTGTATGTGTGTAGGTACGCATCTCTCTCTGTATATATATGTACATATCCGAGAGGCTGGCGGGTGCCTTTCCGCCGACCCCCAGAAGAGGGTATGTGCGGCTTCCGATCTCGAACGCACTTTTTTGTGCCGCGTCCCGTCGTGCTGCCTGCGTGTCGTTGTGTCTGGCCTGTCCCCCTCCTCCTCCGCATCTGCTGCGGGGGATTATTGGGGGCCCTGACGAGTTCCCCCTCTTGTCGGCGTCACCCCAACATGCTGATACCATGTGTGCGTCGCCCCCCTCCCCACCGGGGCGACGCGCGCACCGAGAACTCGTATAGTATATGTGTCGTAGCGGGCGCTTGCTGGCCACACCGCTCGGGAAACGACATACTACACGACGGGTATACTGTATGTTCGGGTCGGACGCGCGCCTCCAAGGGGGACATATAGTACTGGTATGCCTCTATGCGTCCCATTCCAAGAAATGCAGTCTTTTTTGGGTTCAGGGCTTTTGAAGCGGACCACGTGCAGGCAGCGAGCTGGGGTCCTCCCCAAGCACAGGGGGTCTTCTTTTGGCCAGAGCCTCGCGGACTCGCACCGCGAAGGGGCCCACTCCATCCCATCCCATTCCGTTCTTTTCCCTCTGTGGCCTCTCCAAGGAGAACATCTAGTGCAGTCTTTGTGCGTCCCATCTCGGGCCTCCCCGGCCCCTCTTGATGGCCCTTTTGACTGCTCTCGGCCCTCTTCGGCAGTCGTCGGGGCCCTCTCGGGGCCCCTATCTGGGCCCTCTTTTGGGGCGCAGCCGTGGGCCAGCCTGGGGGGCTCCTCTCAGCCGTCTTGGGGTTTGGAACCTCTCGAAATGACGAGAATTCGAATTCATTCAAGAGCAGCGCGTCGGAGCCTTTCTTGAGCCATTTGGGAGGGCATTTTGGACATCTTGAGGACCGCGGTGTGTGTGGATTTGGAGGACGCCTCGAGGGCCAGGGAGATGCGCCGGGGAGCTTGCCCCCCCTCTCACTCCCCCCTGTACTAGGATTTTGGACCCCAGCGGAGGAGGAAAGTAAGAGGGGGGCAGCCAACTACCTCACACGCCTTTTCACCCCCAGCAATCGGGGGTCGGCGGAATGTTTAGACGATTATATTGGCGATGTCGGTCCAGTTTCGGGAGTGCGCTGTTGTTGGTTGATGCCTCGCAGTGTAGATGTTGTTTTGACAGCGCCGTTGCCATCGATACTCGCTCCTCCCGCGCTGCTGCTTCTTGAAGTGATTGTCGGTGCCCGCGTGTTTGGCCGTCTCTCGCCGCCTGCCAAGCCGCCCCATCCCAACCCGAGGGCTCCGATGTGGGGGGGGGTCGGGGAACATCGAAAAGCACATGAAGTCCGTGCCCCCTCATCCCGAAATTCGGGTCTTCGTGTTGGGTCAGAGTGGTCTGGTGGGTAGTCAGTCTCGTGTCTTGGAGCTTCCTTGGAGGCTCCTCGGACCGTCCTGGAGCGATCTGGGGGCTTTCTGCTTTCTGGGGCCGTCCTGGTTGGCTCTCTGGGGGCGGCGGGGCGCGGGCCTTGTGCCGACGTGCTTCGAAAACGTGAGGTCTGCGGCACTTCGCAGCACCAGCGCAGTTCTGCTGAGCGCTGCGGGGTGCGTGTTTTCCCCCGTAAGCTCTTGCTCTCCCGGCTTACCCTCCCCCGCTCTCCCTCTCCCTCCCTGCCTCGCGTCCCCCGTTCCCCCCTTTCCTCCACCCCGCCCGCGGCTTTCTTGAGGCCCTCTCGAGGCCAGCCTGGATGCCATCTTCAGCGCCTGGGGCTTGGGGCGAGAGTCCAGTCGTCAGAGAGTTCCTTCGGTGCTGAAGAATGTTGGCCTCGTGGGGGCATCCTTGGGGAAACGGGGGAGGAGGAGGAGGAGGAGGAGGAGGAGGAGGAGGAGGAGGAGGAGGAGGAGGGAGGGAGGAGGAGGAGAGGAGGAGGAGGAGGAGGAGGAGGAGGAGGAGGAGGAGGAGGAGGAGGAGGAGGAGGAGGAGGACGAGGATGGGCTCGTGGACGTGCGCGAGGCGTCCATAACTCGTAGCAGTCCATGGGCAAGCGCCACTGTTTCCGTGCGCCTCCGGTGCGAGAGCGCCCGGTCAGAGTGCGCGCGGAACGCCGCTCCAGACAAGCAGCCTGCCCGCGCAGGTTGCTCATGGGGGAGTCGGTGAAGGCAGGCAAGGCGCTCCCAGCCGTCAACAACCTCCGCAAGTGGTTCCACGGCTGCCTCCAGGACATGGAGGCCACCCCCTCCTTTCTCCACGTCCAGGAGGTGGCCGCGGAACCACCTGCGGCGGCGCAAGGCGGACCCGCAGCGGCGGGACAAGCTGGCCAACCTCTTCGAGCGCCTGGACGGACACGGCGCGGGCGTGCAGCGGCGCAACTAATTGCCTGACCCGCGCCGCCAAGAAGGACGGTGCGGGTGAGGGGGTGCGGGAGAGGGGTGCGCCGCGGTGGCGGGATAGGGGGCGGGGTGGCCCTCGTCAAAATCAACCCCAAAAATGTCTGACGTGGTTGAACTGCTTGTCGGAAGATCTGGGGCCGAGTATCGATGAGTGCGGGGTACTTGCATGCGCCGCCCCTCCAATGTCAGTCGACGTCAAACTTTCGAGTCAACTTCGGTCAGACTATCTTTGCCCTCGCCTCGACATTGAAGGGGCGGCGTGTCGACATTGAGGGGCGCGCCGAAATCAAAATGACGTGCCAGCAACTTTTGAGGTTAACTTTGACGAGGGTAGTAGGACGGGGCCCTGGAGGGAGCTCGCGGGGCGGGGAGAGGAGAAACGGACCCAGACCCCCGAAGTATTCATTCCCCGAACAGCTTGCTGAGCGGGGTGCTGTTGCGATAGAAGCTAGCTCTGGCCGCGAGAATTCAAAGCGGAGACGCCCTCAAAACAAATTGGTGGTCCGGGCCGTTTCGCCTGAGACATCTTCGCAACTCGTTTCTGAGTTGTCCGGGATTGAGCGTTTCGCCTGAGACATCTTCCAAACTCTGAGCTCCCAGATGCCGCGCAAGAGGTGGTCCAGCCCGTATCGCCTGAGACATCCTCGAAACTCTGAGCTCTGTGATACCGTGCGCGAGGTGGTCCGGCGCGTTTCGCCTGAGACATCCCCGCAACTCTGCGCTCTCTGATGCCGCGCGAGAGGTGGTCCGGCCCGTTTCGCTTGAGATATCCTCCAAACTCTGAGCCCCGAGATGCCGCCCGAGAGGTGGTCCGGCCCGTTTCACTTGAGACATCCTCGCATTTTTGCGTTCCGAGATGCCGCGCGAGAGGCGGTCCGGCCCGTTTCGTCTGAGACGTCCTCGAAACTCGGAGCTCTGAGATGCCGCGCGCGAGGTGGTCCGGCCCGTCTCGCTTGAGACATCCGAGCCTCGAAATTCTGAGCTCTGAGCTGCCCGCGCAAGGGGTGGCCCGGCCCATTTCGCTTGAGATATCCTCGCAATTCTGACCTCGGAGATGCCGCGCGCGACGTGGTCCAGCCCGTTTCGCCTGAGACATCCTCGCAGCTTTGAGCTCTGAGATGCCCTGCGCGAGGTGGCCCAGCCCGTCTCGCCTGAACACCCTCGCAATTCTGAGCTCTGAGATGCCGCGCGCGAGGTGGTCCGGTCCGTTTCGCACGAGACATTCTCGCAACTCTGAGCTCCCAGATGCCGCGCGAGAGGTGGTCCAGCCTGGGGGCCCAGAAGACCACGCGTTACATATCCCCCCTGGGACCCTGGGGGCCCCAGGAGGCCCCAGAAAGCTGCAGGAGGCCGCAGGGCGCCCAGGACAGGCCCCAGGGGTCACCAGGGGCCCCCAGGAGATTCCCAGGAGGCTCCCAGGAGGCCTCACTCAGGAGGCCCCCTATCAGACCGTGCCAAGTTAATTCACATCTGGTGTCGATTCGTTAATTTTTTTCCGCTCTTATGCCCCCCCCCAATTTGGGGGGCCCGGACGGCCGCGTGTCAGATATTCCCCCTGGGGGCCCCGAGAGGCTCCAGGAAGCCCCAGGTGGGGTCCAGGAGGCCACGGGAGGCCCAGGAGGAAACCCCAGGAGGTCGCCAGGAGACCCCAGGAGGCCCCAGGAGGCCCCCGCAACTCGGAGCGTTTCGCCCGCGACATCGTCGCAACTCTGGGGTCCGAGATGCCGCGCGCGAGGTGGCCCAGCCCGTTACGCTGGAGACATCCTCGCAACTCTGGGTTCCGAGATGCCGTTCGGGATGAAGAGGAGGTGGAGGAGGAGGAGGGGGAAGGGAGAAGGATGAGGGAGCAGGCAGGAGGAGGGGGAGGAGGAGGAGGAGGAGGGGGAGGAGGAGGAGGGAGAAGGAAGTGAGTTGCAGGAGAGGACCTAACGGGAAGCCAGTGCGACGTGGACTTGTCAGAACGTGTGCGAGAGGTTGTCCGGCCCGTTTCGTTTGAGACATTCTTCCAATATTGAGCTCCAAGATGTCGCCAACATTGAGCCTCTGACAGTGCCGACCCGACAGCTTACTCGTCGACCAGGTGCGAGAGGGTACGACACCCTCTAGCGTTAGCTTCCTGATAAGCATGTGTCGCGCAAGTTTTCGTGTAAACATCTCATGTGCAAACATCATGTTATCATGTTCTAACATGCCATGCCAGTCCGCACTGGACGGGCGCGCGATCGACCTTGGAAACCGCAGTGGGTTTAAAAACCCTGTTCGGGGATACTGCACTCCGGCTATAATTTTTGCATGTCGTCGGCCCCCGCAGATTTCGACTTATTCCCCGGGACCGTTTTTTTCATTCGGAGTCGTTGTTTGACGGTCCTGAGGCCCGGTAAGGGCTTCCAGAGGCCCAAAATTTTGCAACATCTCCCGTCGTGATCTCTTCATCGCTCGAGGGGGGTCTGTGGAGGCGCAAGAAGGGCAGAGGGCAGGCGTGGTGGCGCGGCGCGGCGCGGCGCAGCCACGCCGGGGGGGCCGAAGAGGGCCGGGGCCGAAGCGCCGCGAGGCGGCCGCCCGCGCGGCACGGGGCCGGCCCTGTGCAAGTGTTCGGCGACACGCAAAGGAGTGGCCCTTCGCCGGAATGGCCTTTGGTGCGGGCCCACAGGGGGGTCCCCGATCGCCGAACGCGATCGGTGCCGCAGTTCCAGACCCCCTCGCGTCGCGAAGAAATCACGACGGGAGGCTTTTCGCTAGTTTCGGCCTCCGGGGGCCCTTCCGAAACCTCGGGGCCGTCAAACAACGAGTCAGGATGAAAAGCCGGTTTCCAGGAAGGGGTCCAGACCTCTTGTCGACGTTGTGATTCAATCACGACGTCGGGCGTCTGGGTTTGGTGCGGGCCCACTGGGGGGTCCCCCGATCGCCGAACGCGATGCGGTAGTTCGGGCGACGAGATCTATATACATCCACTGCTCCCTTGCCAGGTCCATCCTGAGCCCAGGAGCTGTGTATACATACGCCCTCCTGGCCATGTCAGGAGGGCGTGGCCTTAAAGGCAACCCCCAGATCATGAAGCATCCCCCCCTTCCCCTTGTATCTTTCCATCCACGGGGTTGAGTGTGTTTCACAGGCGGGGAGGCCGAATTAACTATCCCCTCCGAAGTACCAGTAGTAGTTCTGATTGTGAGGATGTTTCAGGCGAAACGCGATCCAGGCATCCCAGCGAGCTTGTGCGCGCTTGTGTTCGGCCCCCCGCGGCCCCCCCAAAGCAGCGCACCACAGGTTACTCTTACCCAGGGTCACTCCTGCGTGTAGTGGAAGCGTGCTGGATGATGATGATGCTGATGATGATGATGATGATGATGATGATGATGATGGTGGTGGTGGTGGTGGTGATGACGATGATGATGATGATGATGATGATGATGATGATGATGATGATGATGATGATGATGATGATGATGATGATGATGATGATGATGATGATGATGATGATGATGATGATGCTGCTGATGATGATGATGATGATGATGATGATGATGATGATGATGATGATGAGGGGGGGGCGAGGGGGAGGAGGACGGAGAGGGGAAGGAGGGGAAGGAGGAGGAGGAGGACAAAGCTAGGAGCGCAAACGTCACATTTGACGTCCTACCCTCCCTCCCATCTCTATTCGCACAGTCGGATGTCGAGCAGGGCAATGATCCCGAGAGAGTACGCGATGCGTGGTATAGCACGGCATATCATGGCATCGCGTCGAAAACGCGACTCATTTTGAAGATAAGGTCAAAGGTGAAGCAGACATGACAGAGGATGGGGCATGCAAGTGGACGGTGCGGAAAGCGGGAAGCGCAAAGTGGATCAGCGCTGCAGCGGGAGCATGATTTCGAAGAACCGAAACCGCGGAAATGAGACCAGCGCTGCAGTGAGAGATCGATTTGGAAGGACTGGAAGCGCGGAAGCGAAGCCAACGCTGCAGCAGGAGCACGACTTGGAAGAGCCGAAACAATCAGCGATTTTGTTCAGTGTTTTTATGCCCGTCCCTGTGGATTCAAGTTTTCATTTTTTTTTGCTTTCTGGTCGAAGATTCCCTGCAGACTTTGCTTCCGTTTTTTCGTTCCTGCCGCCAATCTCCCTTTCAGAGTAAAAATCGAAAAGAAAAACGTTGTAACACCAGTCTAACACATGGCCCGAAACAGGTCCGGAGGCCCGATGGTCCCAAGAGGGGCGATCGACCATTGGGCCAAGAGGCCCGACGCCCCAGGATGGTCTGCGAGGGCGGCGAGCAGTGAGACTGAGAGAGCAGGAGGGCCTAGGGCTGAGGACTGCACGCCAGGAGAAGGAACGGAGGACGTCGTAGACGGCAGTGTTAAACAATGTAACCAACTGAGTTGAAAACGTATAAAACGTGGCGACCAAAAGACAACTACTAGTTTTTTAGCGTTCTTAGTTTTCTTGTTTGGACCAACAAACGCGAAACAAAACATGACTTCCAACACGCAGAATTATGAACGTTTTGAACACGCCCAGGGCAAATTTAAGATGAGCCGATCTTACCACTGCTTAGCAAGGCTGAGCAGGGCTCAACAAAGTTCGGCATGGCTTCAGGCTTCTTTACGATTCGCAGACAGATGAGCAAGGCTCAGCAAGGCTTATCAAGGCTTAGCAAAGCTCACCATGCTTGCTAAGTGTTGCTGGGCGTAGCAAGGCTTACCAAGCTTACCAGGTCTCAGCAGGGCGTACCATGACTTAGCAGGGTTTTTTTGAGCTTGCCAGCAGGGCTTACCACGGCTTAGCAAGGCTGACCAAGTTTCAGCAGGGTCCAGCAGGGCTTACCACGGCTTCGCAAGGCTGACCAAGTCTCAGCAGGGCTCAGCAGGGCTCAGCAGATGAACTCAACAAAACTCAGCATGGCTGAAGGCTCCGTCAGGTTAAGCAGGGTTTAGCAAAGCTTGCCAAGGCTGACCACACCTTAGCATCGTAGTCGATCATGGGTCTCGCGGTTTTTGCAATGCGCAACGCGACCTGATGCCAATCGTGCACACTTACCTTGTGGAGTTGATGCTCGTGGGCGGAGGAGGGATATTGATATGTGCATCGGCCAACGGCAACAAAGACACGACCAACACTTCCAGTTTACTTCAAAAACCGGCATCGATGATAGTTAACAACGTCGGGACTCAAGAGACGGGGGTCGATGCAAACGGGGGTCAGCTAGGGCACCGGATCCTGCAGGATCCTGCGAAGACCCCCTCTGGCTGACCCGGGTCAGCGAGCCGCTCGTGGCTGCGAGGCGGCCGCGCATATTGGCTGACCCGGGTTTGCGACGACCTGCGTTGCGTTTTTTTTTGTTTCCTGCATTGCAGTTTTTGGTTTCCTTCTGACCTGGGTCTGGATTGGCCCGGGTCAGAAGATCCCCGACAACGGGGCAACGGGGCAACGGGCGGGGGGGTACGCCAGCGCCCTTTAGCGCATATATGAATATGTATGTATGTATTGATGTATGTATGCATGTGTGTATGTGTGCATGCATGTATGCAGGTGCGCATGTATGGGTGTATGTATGTATGTATGTATGTATGTATGTATGTACGTATGGGTGTATGTATGTATGTATGTATGTATGTATGTATGTATGTATGTATGTATACACACGCATGTTTTGTTTGAAACATTTTTGGTTTGTGTGTTGTTTCCTCCTCTGTCTCTCTCTCTTGTTTCTACCAATATCTCTCTCTGGCTCTCTCTATTTCTCTCTCTTGGTCTTTGTGCTTCTGTAGTACATGTAGCTGACCATATACATAGTTACATATCAAAGTTGCATTCATATACGTATACATATACATATACATATACATCTATATATGCAGATGTAACTGTACATCTTGATTTGTCCATATCATTTCGATCCGAGGGTGTGTGAACCCCCAAGCGGGACTCCCGGATCCGTGGCCCTGGGGACCCCTGGACGCCCCTGCAGAAGGTCCCCCAGACTTTCCGGAGCTTCTGGATACACCTCCTGGGCTTAGCCGACGGGCCGAAATCGGTCAGGAGGACGGCCGAACGGCCCGTCGAGAGCCCCGAGCGGCCCCAGACACCCAAAATACACCCGAAGGCGAT
Source organism: Prorocentrum cordatum (assembly GCA_963575745.1). Classification (NCBI taxonomy): domain Eukaryota; class Dinophyceae; order Prorocentrales; family Prorocentraceae; genus Prorocentrum; species Prorocentrum cordatum. The sequence goes on from CAUYUJ010003291.1 coordinate 149,568, forward strand.
CCAAAGAAGACCCCCAAGAGGCATTGGGAGCTTACAAAAACATAATTTCGCCGCTGGTTTTTGAATGGTTTTGGGAGTACTCGGTCTTCCGGTCTTCTCATCGTCCAGGACCGCCCAAGAGGCTTGAACATCTCGCCAGAACGACCTACAAGTGCTTCCAGGCAGTCCAAAAGAGCCCCCAAACGGCCCAGCGGGGCCCCAACACGGCCCGAATAGAGCTCCATGACGGTCCAAGATGACCCCCCAATTCCCCCCGAAGTTCTCCAAATCGTGACCCGGTTGTTCAAGGAGACCGCCCAGGAGTTCTCCAGATGGCAGCAAGAAGCCCTCAAGCAATTTCGTGAGATCCCCAAGAGGCTCTTCAATGAGGAGCCTCCGCCCCCCAAAAGCTGGGGAGGATGGAGAAGGGTGCGCAGTGTAGGGCGGGAATGAGGCAGATGAAGAGGAAACATGAGGAAAGGCGAAGGAACGACATTCTGTTATGACGACGATGCCGTAACATGCAACAGTGAGTTATCGCTATATTTACTGTATGTTGTTATCCGTCTGCCTGCATGCCAAACTCAAAGGATTAAAGTGCATGGCGCGAAGCGCCTATGCAGTCGTGTGTATATATCTATATACACAAATCTATGTGTATGTTCTTAAGGGGCTGCTGGCAGGCGTTTGGAAGGTTTCTAAAAGGTATTTCGGGGTCATTTAATCGGCTTGCGAGAAGCGTTTGAGAGGCTTCGGGGAAGCTTCTGATAGTGATCCGGCAGTTTGTATAGGCTTCTGAGATGTTACTTGACATGCTTCTGATATGCATTTTGATACTTGGGCGGGTTATGGTGCTCCCGGGAACGTGGTAGTTCTCAGATATTGTTTCGATGCTTGCCAGCGTGCCAGGCGTTCGTAGACCTTCGGTGCGATCTTCTATTGTTTTTGTTGGTACTCGAACGAGTTCTAATGTATTCTCGCTCTGCCTTATCATTTCACCACGCCACTGCACCCCAGTTTCTTGCGCTCTACTCTGCTCGATAATCTGCGTATTTACTCGACTAACAGTGGACTGCGGTTTCCTGCTCGCTACTGGGCTCTTCCCTGGCGTCCAGCTCGTGAAATTGATCTGCGAAGCATCAAATTATCAGCGGCAACTTGGCAAATCGACGCGTGCGACTTTGTTGAACAAGCTCGCGAAACTGCACTCTTCCCTGGCGCGCCGCCAGGGAGAAAAAACGATCTACGGTGAGAAACCCAGCTCGCGAGGAAAAGTGCAGAACCCTCCGGTCCCCTCGCTCCTCCCCCTCTTCTTGTCCCTCGTCGTTCTCTTTTCTGCCCTCCCCCCCCTGGTCCCGCTGGCCCCTCGTCCATCCTGGTGCTGCTGTTCGTGCCCCTGCTCTGCGTCCTGTTCCCGCTGGCGATGCTGCCCCTCCCATCCTTTGATTCCCCCTCCCCTGCTTCCCCCCACGAATACACGATCTGAGGACTGCTCTTCTATCTCCCCATCATGACATTTTGGTGCGAGAGGGCTGTCTCGCATATGATGCTGTTGCGCACAGACTGGGCCCGAGCTGCCTTCCCACGCGGTTGTTTCAGTCAAGCTCGTCTCCTGCCATTTGAAAAGTGGTGTTTGCGCTGGTGCGGTCGCTATACTTCATGATCACCGGGGAGCCTGCTCTCCCTCCCCCCCCGCCTTCCCCTCCCCGTGCCCGTGGGTTTTCAGAGGGCATTTTGGAAGGGATCTCGCCTTCGAGGGATTGTCGGGTTGTCTTCTCTTCCCCGGCGACAGACTGGCGGAAGTAAAACGGCGGCGAATTCGCTGGCGGAAGCTGGCGGAAGTATGATTATGCCCCCCACAAGAGATGCAGTTTTTGGGATTCAGGGTTTCTGGAACGGTCAGCGTACAGGCAACGAGTCGGGGTCCTTTTCAAGCGGAGGATGTGTCCTTCTCTTGGCCAGAGCCTCCTCGAAAGACTTCCTAATGGCGGCCCGCCCTATCGCACACCTGGAAGCTCGGTCAGTGATCTCTTCGTGGACTCGCTCCGCGGAGGGGTCCACTCCATCTCATTCCGTCCCTCGCCCCTCTGCGGCTGTCTCCTGCTCCAGAGGC